>RJVU01017965.1:18533-79368 GCA_003731715.1 Anabarilius grahami
AAAAAAAAAAAAAAAAAACAGAACCATCTATAGGCAGTAAAACACACATTCACAGCTTTAGACAGCTTAGCATCTGTTATTCACACATCTTTGTGAGGGAAACCAGATCTGAAGGAAAGACTCTGGCTCAGCTGAGACTCAAACCAGGAACTTTCTTGTTGTGAAGAGACAGTGTTTCCCACTGAGACACTTGTGCAGCTCTTTGCAGACTATTTTTTTTCATGTTTATATGTAAAATAAAATAAAATAATAAAATAAAATAAAATAAAATAAAATAAAATAAATAAAATAAACATTTACAGGTACAAAACTCTGTTTGGAGATGCTGAAATGTACAACATACACAGTAAAATCCTCAGTGAACACTGATCTGTGTTTATACAAGTCCAATCTCCACAATGTTAAAAAAAAAACACTGAAACACTGTTGAAGTTAATGAGATAATTAATGATCAAATAACTGATGATTGAACATTTGATAAAATCAGATAAGATAAAAGACATTAAATCTCTGAAGATCTGATTCAACAACTCCACAAACAGCATTACCAGCTTCACTTATTACTGACCAGACTGACTTTATTTCTGATGCACGTCTACAGAAGATCTTATTGAGAATTAACAGAGGTTCAAATGTTGATGTTTCATTTGAAGTCACCATCATGGTGGAGAGTGTTTCTTTAGTTGGGCTCTTGGTCCTCATGCTTCTTGGATTCACTTTTCTTTGGCTGTTGTAATTGTGTGTTTGTAAAACATGTTTGTTGTGGCAAAAATCCAAGCTAAAGCAGGATCATGTGTTGTTTTCACAAGACGAGCATCTAATGTTGTGTTTTTTAATTTTGTGTTTATTTTTAGCTGCCAAGTTTGTGTAACTACAGTATTGACACCAATAGCATTAAACTATCACACACAGATGTCAAGATTGTGGATATGAATCACAACAACGGTGACAATCAAAACTAAAAAGATTGGGAATCAAGGATGAGTTTTGTACAATGAAGCTACCCATCATGCATTGCAGCATGAAGTTTTATTGTCACCATTGTTGTGATTCATATGCAAAATCTTGATGTGTGACCATGATATACTTTTTCAAATACTCTGTGCACAAATTGTTTTATCCACCTTCAGGTTATGTGATAATTTTATTGTTATAGGTGTCAGTACTGCAGCTATGTAATTTTGGTGCTTATAAATACCAAATACTAACACAAAATAACAGAAAAAAAATACATATATTGAACACTTATTTTGTGATGATCTTGATCACTGTCAATTATGGCTTTCTTTACCACAACAAAACGTGTTTTTAACCACACAGTTACAATAACCAAAGAAAAGCAAACACATGAAGTATGAGGACCAAGAACCCAACTACAGAAACACTCTCCACCACGATGGTGACTTCAAATGAAACATCAGCATCAACATTGTAGCTGTACTGTAGTGTTTTACCTAAAGATATAGTTCACTCTAAAATGAAAATTTTGTCATAATTTACTCACCCTATAAAGGAACTACATTTTTCTCTGTCTGTCTGTGTATTTCATATCTTTTTGACAATCTCTCTTTTTTATTTTCACAAAAAAACGTTTATCAATATCTCATCACTCTTTTTAAGAAAAATGAGTCTGATGATGAGAGAAAGATGATGAAGACACTACCTCTAAAATGAGTTCTCCATCTAATGCACTGTATTTTTACAGAGAAAATGCAGTTTAATTTTATAATAAGTTCACTTTTTTTTTTAGAAATGTGAGATTCCATAACAAAGCATATATTCACACCAAATTTACAATATTTTCCTGTTATTTAACTGATTATGTGTGTTACTGAGAAAAAAGAAAAAAAAAAACAGAAAAAAAAAACTGAAATCTTTTCCTTAAAATAAAGGCAACTGACAGGATTTTTATGAGCATGAATATAATTTTAATGTGAGATGTCCATTCAAAAAAAGTTATTTTGTTTTCTCCAAAATTGGGAATTAAATGTCTTTTTACAGAGAAAATGCAGTAAAATTTACAATGATTTTTTTGAACCTGCTAAATTTGCTTAAAAATTACATTTAGACCACTGAAAAAAACAGGCATTTTTCAATAAAGGTAAATGTCATGAAGTTGAACCTGAGATGTCCAAAAAATACATAAATATAATTAAGTGATGATTGAACATTAATGATGACCACCTGCAATTAATGAGCAGAATCACTGAAGAAAAGAGAAACACAAGAACAACAACTTTCTTCAGCCACAGCCTTAGATGAACTGAAGATAAAAGACATGAAATCTCTGAAGATCTGATTCAACAACTCCACAAACAGCATTACCAGCTTCACTTATTACTAACCAGACTGACTTTATTTCTGTCACACGTCTACAGAAGCTCTTATTGAGAATTAACAGAAGTTTAGATGCTGATGATTTAATGGAAATGTTTAATGTGAAGTGACCATAATGACGATTAGTGTTTGCTGTAGTTGAGCTCTTGGCCCTTGATGATATGAATCTTTGTTAATATTTAATAAATAAAATGGACACTACATTAAATTTAGGCTTAATTATCACATTTATGTACCTGAATATTATAGTTAACCCTTATTTTTTTTGTAATTAATAATGTTTGAGCTTTATAAGTAAGGCCCCCATTTAATTTTTCTTGGTAATCCAAAAAAATGGTCTGATCCTTGACAAAAAAGCAACAACAATATAATATAATCTGTTGAACCACTACATTCTATCCTAAATATTTGCTTTGTAACATGGCTAATAATTTCTTTTTTATTTCTAATTGTCAACAGTCTAATTCATGGGTGTCAAACTTCCACAGCCCTGCAGAGTTTAGATTGAATCCTTATTAAGTGTACCTGACCCAGCTAATCAAGTCTAGGGCCCATATTTATCAAGCCTCTGAGAATTATTTACAAGAACACTGCTAAGAATTGATTTAAGAGTAAAAAATCTTGGCTCAATGCTGCGCTTAAAAGTTAGTTATCAAACTCAGTCTTAATTTAAGTGAAGTGTAGGACTAAATCTTCAGTGTCTTAAAGATGATTCACGGCACTTTTCTGAGTAGATTACTGAGTAGATTTCCTTAATTAAAAAATATTCTCAGATAAATTCACACTGAATGCTGAAATTCCTAAGAGGAGTTTACATTCAACACACATTTGACAATAAAGAATTTTCAAGAGAATACATGATAATAAACACATTGGAAATGAAAGATAAACACGTTTTCCACGTTTTAATTGCAAATTTTAAACCGGTGGGCTGTTAACTGACCTGCTTATTGCCTATATAGCCTAGATTTTATGATATAATCAGCCACCATGGATTTCAAAAGAAAACCGAACTGGTGAGAGGAAGAAGCGCTAATGCTTGCTGAATGGGGCCGTTCACATATCATGCCTAAAAACGTGAGGAAAACGCCGCTTTCTCCTCCTTTCCACAGGCGCTTGTGCTCCAGTGGCATCTGTCGTTGCTGTGCAACCATGAACCGCTGCACCGCATGAATTCACAAATTCATATCTGAAAAACGATATGTGAACGGCCCATTAGTCAATTCAGCCCAACATTAACCAGCGCTGACAAAGATGATGCCTGCTCTGTCCAAATGATACTGTTTGATTGACTGCTCGTCGTTAAACATTTTCAAAAATATTCTTACTCCCCTGAAAAATTCACACACGTCTCTTTCCTCAGTGCCATCACAAGCCCCTACTGGCAACTCCTAACCACTTGAGAGACCTCTCGAGCTGTCTTAAATAACTGGGAGCGTAAGAGTGATTCTTAGCTTTAAGAATTTGATTACTTGCTTTTATGCTTAAGTTTGAAAGTAGGAGTAATTTTCATGAATTCTCAGCAGTTAAGACTAAAATGGCACTTTGAGAAGCTTGATAAATACGGGCCCAGGTTTATATGAAAACTACAGGTTTGCATGTTGAAGCAGGGCTGGAACTAAACTGTGCAGGGCTGAGTTTTGCAGCCTGGTCTAAAGGCTTTTTCTTTTCATCTTCTCAGGTCATCAGGGCCAAATGAATGTGGCAACAGCTGCTGTAAGGTCATCGGTTGGTAAGATCCATCAGATTTTGTCACATAAACGTCCCACTCTGTCCCAAACTGCAAAAAAAAAAGACGACATAACCATCCTGTTAACTTACAGTATTAATGAAAGAAGAAAAAATTATTCGTGCATTACTCACATTCTAATGCAATTTTGTGTTTTTTGTTCTTAGCCATACCTAAAGCCAGACCTGCAGGGTTGTCTTTGTAATAATAAAACAAGATGATAATCATACATTTTTAATCAATTGTGTAGAAGAACTAACCTCTCTCATGAACTGCCTGCAGACTCCACATGGAAAAATAAACCGATCTTGAAGGTCACTGCACAAAAAATGACAGTATTACCAGGAAAATACAGTACTCAACAATATGTTATATATCAGCCACGCTGTTAAACCCTGCTGTAAAAATACAACCAAATTCTGACGGTAACAAACCATTTTCCATTAAAACAGTAATATACTGTAGAAAACAATGCATTCTGGGTAATATTTGTCATTTTTGAGAAAATAGTCTACAGGAATATACTGTGAGTTAACATCGCTCAAAGTCGACACTCAGAGGCTGTGTTCTAAATCACACCCTATTCCCTCATTCACTATTCCCTACATTAGTTCACTAATGTAGTCACTTGACAGAGTGAATGAAAAGAAGAGAGTGAATTCAGACACTGATGAACACCTGATGAGCAGAATCACTTAAGGACAGAGAAACAAGAGAAGAGACGAGCAGAAACACAAGAACTAAAGCTGACTTCAGCCACACCGAGTGTCAAACCAGTTCATAAACCAGTTTGACATTATTTCTTTCATACATGTACAGAAGTTCTTGTTGAGAATTAACAGATTTTGATGTTGCTGTTTAACCCCTCAACTGTCACAGTCCCGCTGGCCGGACGCCTCCCAGCCAGCACACACATGTTTAGCACATCGTTAAGCCCAGATGAAATGAACATTGTTCAGTGTGCACACTACAGGCTGTTAAATGTAACACTGAATCAGTGTTGGAGTTAACGGAACGAACGTAGCGCCAGTTCCAGTTTTTCTGTAAGTATAGGGAAGGCGTCGGACATACAGCGTGAGCTGAAGAATACGGAAAGCAGAAAAACTTGCAAAGGCGATCATTTGTGTTTATAAAGCATATACAGTTGTATTTGTTTTTTTTTTTTTAAATGACCGATCGATTTCTCTAGATAAGACCCTTATTTCTATATTGGTGTAACTGAGTTCGTTATAGCAAGAAAAGCTAATTGATGCTGTGGCTGCTTTATGATAAGAATATCATCATTGTGTAGTGGCTTAATTCACTGATCTTATGAATGAATTTAATATGAGCAATATCTTGTTAACTTTGTTTTATTGTGGTTTACCTAAAGAACCCTCACAGATTCAATCAGAAAATGTTTTAAAACAGATTGTACACTAAGCTCTTTAAACTATAGTGAGATTTACTCACAAACATACATCAAGAATCATGAATCTCAACAATGATGACATGCTTAATGCTGCAATGCATTCTGGAGGCCATGGATGAGTTTTGCATGATGCACCCAGAATGCATTGTGGTGTTATTACACATTGTTATATTAAATTCAGTCATAAGATCAATGAATTAAGCCACTACACAATGATTATATTCTTATCATAAAGCATCTGATTGTGTTTTCTCTTGCTTTTCTTGCTATAACAAACTCAGTTACAGCAGCCAGAAAAACTCTAACATTAAAGAAAACAATTAAAGAAAACACCATGATGGTTAGGGTTAA
Source organism: Anabarilius grahami (assembly GCA_003731715.1). Lineage (NCBI taxonomy): Eukaryota > Metazoa > Chordata > Actinopteri > Cypriniformes > Xenocyprididae > Anabarilius > Anabarilius grahami. The sequence goes on from RJVU01017965.1 coordinate 24,362, forward strand.
TTTAAGTAAAACTAAATAAAATAAAACTCTCTCTCTCTCTCTTCTAATTCTCAATAAGATCTTCTGTAGACGTGTGACAGAAATAAAGTCAGTCTGGTTAGTAATAAGTGAAGCTGGTAATGCTGTTTGTGGAGTTGTTGAATGACATTGGAGCCTGATGTCAAACAAATATTTAGAGGTAAACCCAGTTTTCTTTTTCATCAAAATTTCATGTCTAAAAAATGTTGAAGTCCATGTCCAATAACGTTTCTAGCTGGGGTGACCTCACAGTGGCCATAGTATGAGCAAACAGTGAATGAAAGTGAAAGTGAAAGTGACATGTGGCCAAGTATGGTGACCCATACTCGGAATTTGTGCTCTGCATTTAACCCATCCAAGTGCACACACACAGCAGTGAACACACACACACCGTGAACACACACCCGGAGCAGTGAGCAGCCATTGCTGCGGCGCCCGGGGAGCAGTTGGGGGTACGGTGCCTTGCTCAAGGGTCTCACCTCAGTCGTGGTATTGAGGGTGGGGAGAGCGCTGGACATTCACTCCCCTCACCGTCAATCCCTGCCGGACCTGAGACTCGAACCCATGACCTTTGGGTTACAAGTCCGACTCTCTATCCATTAGGCCACGACTGCCCCCAAATTACCAGGAATGTGCTGTGAGGTTACATTTTTAGATTATATATACATATATATATTAATATATATATACATAATCAAAATACCTGGTTATTGCGATGGCTTTGAAGTTGTTTTTTCCATCAGACACAGCTTTCACGATAGCAGTCCGCTCAGCACACAATCCAGCAGGATAGCATGCATTCTCTACATTACAGCCTGTTAACAAAACATCACCATATATGATGAACTATGAAAAAAACAGAGATGTACTGTATATATATTGTAGTTATATATATATATTAGGGCTGTCAAATGATTAATCGTGATTAATCGCATGCAAAATAAAAGTTTGAGTTTGCCTAATATATGTGTGAGTACTGTGTGTAATTATTATGTATATATAAATACAAACACATTCATGTATATATTTTAACCCAGCATTTTTTAGAGTGAAGCAGACCATCTACAGGACAAGCCGGATTTCACCAAAGCATTTTTATCTTTATGCACACAATTATTATCTTTTTCATTGTGTTTTAATTTCTTTTAAATATTTGGCTTGTTTGTGTGTTGCTGCGCATCCCTGTGTGAGTAACAAGAAGAGTGTAGGCGTGTTGTGCACCCGCCTATAGGCTCATATTACTAACACCGTGAGTCTCCCACAAAATTTTCTGACCGCCCACTCCTGCCCGCTGCAAAAGTAAAACCACCCGCACCCGCGAGATTTGCGTTGGATTCCGCGGGAGCCCAAACCCAGTGCAGCCCTCGAGTCCATAGTTCTGTTACTATGGGTTTAGTAGGTTGCGGTAACACTACTGTCCGCTAGGGGCCCTAAGTGCTCTCCTCCTCTAGCTTAAATCCAGGTGAGATAGTAGAGGAAGGGAGATTTGTTTGGTGAAAAGGAAGCAAAACAAAAAAATCTTCCAGTATTCAATATAGTAGAGTTCAGATTGAGAAGCAGGTGTTTCAATCTCAGTCATGTAAGTGATTTTCTGTTTAGTTAAAGCTGCAGTCCGCAACTTTTTTTGGTTAAAAATTATCCAAAATAAATTTTTGAGCAAGTACATAACCAGCCAGTGTTAAAAACTCTCTCATTATCTTAGCTCGATTCACAATGGTAAGCTTGTAATAATGTTTTATAATAAGAGCGACATGGTGGATTTCCGCTGGAAATTCAAGCATGCAGCAGTTCCTCTGTGCGTCATTACGTCATGTCCGTAAACAGAAAAGGAGTCCCGTCGAGAGGCTAGTCGGTTTTATCACGTGAGGATGCTGCTGGTAGCGGATCATTTATAGCCTTTTCTCACAGCAGCTGAAATAATTAAACATCATTTTGATATCGGATTGTAATCCAGAAAGATCCAAATGACAATCATCAGTGACAACTGGAGATTCAGCCGTAGTCAAAAAGCAAAAGACTTCGGACTGTGGAGTGGCTACAGACATTTAAATCTACAGGTAACGTGCAGAAGTGCAGTATCCACCGGTGCGGTGACTGACAGCAAGCATTAGATTCATCCGCAATGACGAGCTGTGCCGACGCACAACGCACGTACAGATAACTGTTCCGCATATGACTGCAATTGCAGGTTTCAAACAAGAGATGGCGACAAAGAGGAAAAACAGCGGACTGTAGCTTTAAGTCTTGTATTTCTGTGACCAAAAGACTTTATTCATGAATTGTAATTTTGTTTATCATGTTTGTTCTGTGCAGTGGTGTAATGTAACGAAGTAATAATACTTCGTTACAGTACTTAAGTATTTTTTGGGAGAATCTGTACTTTACTTGAGTTTTTATATTTCTGTCAACTTTTACTTTTACTCCACTACATTTCCTAAATAAAATGTATACTTTTACTCCGATACATTTTCCCAAAGCATTTTCGTTACTTACTACAAAATAAAGTCGGAAGAACACAGACTGCAAACAAGTGCTCGCACAACCACGGTTGATTTCATTTTCCGGGTTGCGTCCGTTGCTGGAGCGGCTGAGAAGAGTGCGCTGTCATTATACTCAACGAGAGCGACCTCTAGAGGTGAAATAAAAACTATCACTGATGCTCGTAGAGTTTGTTTTGACACGTGATGTGAGGCTGCGCTGCACAGAGCGGGACACTTAAAAAAACGGATTTAAAACGGACAACATAACGGTATGTTATACAGTGTACACTACAGTACATGTTTTCATATCATTATAAAGTAATTAGTTTGTTGAGTAGATGCTGCATTAGTGGAGAACAGTAGTATGTTTGCCGTCGAGGCTGAGAGGATTCTATCATTAGTAGTACCTCAAGCGGTTAAAACAATGTGACAAAAACACCAAATGTTTAATGTCAGGATTGTTTCTATTCATTTGCATTAGTTTATATCCATTTGTTCGCTGTTATGCATTCGTTATCCAGCGAAGTTGCATATTTAAACTGTATTCTCATCATGCAGCGACAGAAACATAAATCAGAAATGTATTCGATTTCAGTTCTTTTTTTATCGGCACTGTAACACATATTTTGATTAGATAATCAAGTTTTCTAAAATAGAGGCAAATCATGTGTGAAAGTATACCTATAATAGACTCATGCTATGCCTTTGTGTGTAAAGGTGATTTAAGCATGACTGGATTTATATGAAGTGGTAAAACTACAATAAGAGTCCATTTGTATAAATAAGGTTTATAAAAGTATTGTTCATTTTTAATTTCAACATTTACATTTTAACATTTTAAAGTTGTCTCTTACATTAGTTACAATGCACTTTGAATTAACATGAACGATCAATGTATAATTAATATATTAGTATTTTTTATATTTAAAAATTACAATGAACATTTAGACATTTTTTTAATTCAAAGAAACAAAATGTAAGAGAGTTAAAATTGACCACAATCTTGCTGCTCAAACTGTGTATAGAACAATTTTTAATAATATTTTTTGTTCCTTTTGTATTTTACATTTACTTGTACTTTTACTTTCAATACTTAAGTACGTTTAATATCAAAAAAATACTTTTCGTACTTAAGTACAAAAATATCACATACTTTACAACTTTTACTCAAATAACATTCTAAACAGTGACTTTGACTTCTACCAAAGTCATTTCGAGTATTGTTTTAATGGCATATTTACTTGTGAATGTCCACTGAATGTCCAATGTAGTGTGATTAACAAGGCTATTGAATACGGATGTCCGAATGTGCGAATATAAAACCAACTTTACCCAAGTGGACTGGAGCGTTTGTTAGGAAGCACATGGTGGATGGTTATCGGGTTGGATTATTGTTTGAGGCTCACTGAACTATAAATCATCATCATCGTCATTATCATCGGCATCGACGTTAAATTCAACGGACATTCACCCAAGGACAGTTAGGACAATTATATTCTTATCATAAAGCAGCTGATCACATTTTCTCTTGTCATTATTGCCATAACAACCAACCACAGAAAAACTAACACTAAAAAAGTCAAGAGTAAAACTGCCTAACTAAAGCAAAGACTGACCTCGATAATGGTGACATCAAACCAAACTATTATTTTCAACAAATCATCAACATCTACTTGGGAGCTGGTTGGGAGGCATCCGGCCAGCGGGACCGTGAAAGTTAAGGGGTTAAAGACAGGTGTTTTGTTGCACTTAAAGTGGTTCCTCTATGATTATAAGCCAATGAACCACTTTTATTGCTTTTAGCACCATTTTTGTTTGAGGTTACCATCGTGCTGGACTCTGGAGAGTAAAGCCTGTGCTTCAGTCCAGGAGAAGAAGCATTATTAATGTTATGTTGCATGTTTCTTTAGTTAAAGGCAGTAGCTGTGTAGATGTTGATGCATTGATAGTTACATTAGATGTTACATGTGATGTTGTTTGTTAATGATTATACAAAAAAATACCTGAAATACTTTTTTTTTTTATTACAATATGAATTTTTATTAATTTATATATATATATATCAGGGCCGTTTCCTCCGAGAAGCCACGGGAGGCAGTGCCTCCTCAAAAAAAGAAATAGGATGAGAAAATAATCCATATTACATATAAAACAACACAATTATTACAAATTATGACATTAAAAAGAGCGCAAGTCACGCGTATTTCTTAAGGAACACTGCCTAACAGCAACCCACAGGTAAAGTTACACAGAGGAGTCATGCCTCCCTTTCCATACAATAAGAGTGAAGAGCCCAACTAATGGAACCACTAATCACTATTATGGTGACTTCAAATGAAACACATTAGAGTTAAACCTCTGTTAATTCTCAATAACATTTTGTAGATTTCTGACATAAAAAAATCAGTCTGGTTAGTAAGAAGTGAAGCTGGTAATGCTGTTTGTGGGGATGTTTAATCCTCCACTGTTTGTGGCTCAGATAAGGATAAACCTAAAGATAAGTTCTAGTTTATTTCTTTGCTCTTGGCTGACATGTGGCATTGCTGTGGCCTGCTGGTGGCTCAGATCTGGCAAACAGAAACGGCCCACACAAGGACCATAATTCATTGCAGCATGTAGGCCAGATCATCATGCCACATGTGCCAGATGTGGGCCAGATTTGAGCCGACACAATGTTGCTATGTGGGATTGAGATGCGCGTCCTGGAAACGGGAAGCCTCGGGTGCCACTTCACATTGCCACTCACCACATAATCATGAACTCTCACGCGCAAAGATGATAACAGCAGAGGCTACGCCAACACGTGAAATAATCAAACCAATAAGTCTAAAAACAGCTGCTGCATTTTACCGCTTGAGAATAACAAATCGAACAGAAATCTGGGGGGGCCTACATGTTAATGAGGGGGCCTAGGCCCCCCGTGGCTACGCCACTGGTGTGTAGTAATGAAGGAACACTGAGTTGCTTCATTGAAGCTTATTCTGTTATGTAGAGTATTATGGTATTATGACAGAGAGATTGACTAAACGATTGTATTACCTGTATCTAATATAGCATTCTTTCTTTAGGTCTATGTCCATAATATTATATTCATTGTTTTATATTTTTTATATAGGAAAGCATCTTTGTCCTTTTAAAAGTTAATCACAGTATTACAACTCTTTTCAATATTGATAATAATCATAAATGTTTCTTGAGCATCAAATCATCATAGTAGAATGATTTCTGAAGGATCATGTGACACTGAAGACTGGAGTAATGATGCTGAAAATTCAGCTTTGATCACAGGAATATATTACATAAAAATATTAAAAAGTATTACAGTATATATTACAATTATTTTAAATGACTGTTTGCACTGTATTTTTAAAAAAAAATCAAATAAATGCAGCCTTGGTGAGCATAAGAGACTTTTAAAATCATTAAAACGTTTGAATGGTATGTATTTGTAGCTTTAAAAAAAATCTATAAAAGAAGAAATCTAAAATCTAGAAGAACACTTAAGGTCCCTGTAGTAAATTTTTTCCCCCTTAAAAGTCATCTTTGAAATGTCTTTAAATATGACATTTAAAAAAAAAAATAAATAAATAAAAATTATTCATACCTTGAAATAGCTTAAATGTAACTCTTTTCCCTTGCCTCATTTAATATACACGGATCAATGAATATGCAAATTAGCCCCACCTCCACGCACTCATGGCAGCTCAGAGAGTATAGTGTTGCTATAGTGACTAGGCAATTTGTTGTGTTGTGGATATTTAAGAAAAAAAAACTTGCTTCGCTTTGTATATTCAGTTTAACAGCTGTGCAACTGAACTGAATGTTTTCTGACGCTTATGTGTTTTAAATTATGAATAGGTAAAATGCCTTTGTAAATCATTTGAACTGCTCTCTCACTGAATCACCTGAAGCGATTTCTCAGTAAAACAGACAGTATCGAGAGAACAAGCAGCTGTTTTCCTCTGTGAACATGAGCCAAATGTATGTTTGAAAATTTGGTTGTTTTTTTGGAGATCAGATTTTTAAAAAAACATTCAGATAAAATTCTGCAGGCGCCCGTGCCTTCTCCGTACATGAACTTTATTGGCTTTACTTCAAGTCAGCTGTCGCTTTACTTTGGCGCGAACCCCTATGCGCTCGCACACTGGCACAGCTCTTGCGACGGTTCTGTCATTAATTAATAGGAATTAATATGATTAGCCTTTTGCTTGACTACGTTATCAAACAGCTGATAATGTGTTGCTAATGTTACACAAACCATTCCTGTTCTTTATCTCAGAGTCAGACAGCTGCCTTCTAACAATGAGTATCCTTACAAAGGCTTTGAACAACTCAGAACGTCAGTGGAGAAAGGCATATAGTTCATCATAACATCGTAATAGACTCCCTATATTGATAAATCTACACAATTTTTCATATCAACACAAAATGTACCGGGATAACCTGGCTTCTGTCAAGACTTTCCTGCTTCAGAGCGCTCATAGTTAATGATATGCTAAAGCCCGCCGGCACATTGATGTGATTGGTTACAAGGTAGTCTGTGACGTCACAAACATCACCGATTTCAAACATAAAATACTCAGCAATGGTGCTGACTTATGAATTTGCATATGGTTTGTCTTAAAGCATGTTAAAAACACTACATAGACATATAAACAACATTAAAAACTTGATTTTCACCACAGGGGGTCTTTAACTGTTAGAAATGTATAAGAGTGACCTCACCAGTGAACACATTTCCATCGCTTGTTAAGACAGCTGCTCCAACCCTGAATTTGCTGTATGGACAGTAAGCCTGATTTCTGGCTTCCAGAGATTTCTGAACAAGCCAACAAGGAACACACTTAGGTGGATCATAAGAGTGGTCCAGTGAAGCCGGGCACATGTCACACTTGGTGCTTGACATTTTGCAACAAACGCCACAGAAATAATCTTCTTCAGAGTCAAGGGATGAGATGATCTTCACACTTGAAGGAGCAAGATTCTGATTATATGGCATTTAGCATTGACTTATATAGGCAGGTGGCCCCGCCTGTTTTGGCAGGCTGAAATGCCATTGGTCCATGCAGGTGCACAGATGATATTCAATGCAGCTTCAGCTTTTGGAGATTTTTTTTTTTTTTGTGTGTGTGTGTTCTATTTCGGAGCAAAAACCTGAATCTTAATCAATAAACTCTTTCAATCTAGTTTAAGGCACTAGAGTTCTGTGTCTGGATAAATGAAGGCTGAGTATGGAGTATGGAATTTTCTTCAGTGGTGAAAAGATTAAATGAAAACTAGACTTGAGTAAAAGTACAGATACCTTACAGTAAAAATGACTCCATTAAGTGGAGTTACAAGTATTTTACTCGTGCTGAATGAGCTCAGAGATGCTCTAGTCCTCGACACCTGAGAGACATGCTGGTGAAAATAAGAAACAGTTGATTTGTAAGATGAGAAATCAAGTTTATTTTCTAAAATCTAAATAAAACTGAACACCTTAATGTTGTAATAAATCAAGATTGAAAAAACAACCTTTTAAACTTCTACAAACTCTCAAGTCTCAGTTGAGCTCAAATGCACAGAAAAGGCAATAAGTAAACCAATATCCTTCAAAACGATCTTGTCAATATAGCGGATAAATAAAACAATGTTAAGTAAGATTAAAAAGTCAAAGTCCACTTGCACTGGATGATATAAAGTCTTGATCTAATATGCAGTGATAGATCCCATTCTAACAATAAAACTCAAAATAACAATTTACTATCAAATAAAACACGACAGGACAGAATACACTACTGAAGAACTGGCTTTTTTTTTTCATAATATAGTCTCTTCATAATATAAATTTTCTTAAGCAGTCTTTAATATAACATTTCTGCTCATCACATCCATGTTTCCGTCACTGAATTTGAGCAGATACTCGAGCAGATGTGTGACATGAGAGAGTTTATGGAGGTTAAATGAGTCAAACATCTCATCATTTATATGTACATGTGTTTGTTTATTTGTTTAACAGTTTTTTTTTTGACCAGTAACTTACAAATGAGAAAAAAAAATCAAACACAGTGATTCACTGGAAGGAGAATAAACCATTTGAAGTGCTGTAGTGTACTTTTGCACGATGCTTGTGTGTTTTCTTTTGATTGAATAAATAGACTGACAGTAACTGGTCGATTCTTCATTTACTCTGACAAAGACAAAACATTTTTATGAAGTTTGCCTCATCCTTAACATTTCTCGCTCATGAAAAGACAATGTAAAAAAGGGCAGAGATGAACAGAGGAATATATTAAAATAAAGATTTAACAACATGGATGACAAAAAAAAAAAAACCTGACAAAGAGATGAAAGTCTTTCATGAAGTTTGCCTTCGCCCTCAACATTTCTGTAAAAGTACATTTCAAGTGCAATGCAGTTACCACATTCTTCAAGTTTACAGATGATGCATACAACTAATGATATCCCTAATTAAAGTTGCCCTAGAACTTCTTTTTAAAAGATGTAATATAAGTCTAAGGTGTCCCCTGAATGTGTCTGTGAAGTTTCAGCTCAAAATACCCCATAGATTTTTTTTAAATTCATTTTTCATGCCTATTTTGGGGCATCATTAACTATGTACCGATATATAGGTTGCGGCCACTTTAAATTCTCGTGCTCCCCCGCCCCCGGAGCTCGCGCTTGCCTTGAACAGCATAAACAAAGTTCACACAGCTAATATAACCCTCAAAATGGATCTTTACAAGATGTTCGTCATGCGTGCTGCTTGCATACATCGGGTCATGTGAGTATTGTATTTATTTGGATGTTTACATTTGATTCTGAATGAGTTTGATGGTGCTCCGTGGCTAAAGCTAACATTACACACTGTTGGAGAGATTTATAAAGAATGAAGTTGTGTTTATGAATTATACAGACTGCAAGTGTTTAAAAATGAAAATAGCGACGGCTCTTGTCTCCGTGAATAAGAAACGATGGTAACTTTAACCACATTTAACAGTACATTAGCAACATGCTAACGAAACATTTAGAAAGACAATTCACAAATATCACTAAAAATATCATGTAATCATGGATCATGTCAGTTATTATCGCTCCATCTGCCATTTTTCACTGTTGTTCTTGCTTGCTTACCTAGTCTGATGATTCAGCTGTGCTGCTCCAGACGTTAATACTGGCTTGTCTAATGGCTTGAACATGAGCTGGCATATGCAAATATTGGGGGCGTACATATTAATAATCCCGACTGTTACGTAACAGTCAGTGTTCAGATTTGCCTGTTCTTCTGAGGTCTTTTAAAGAAATGAGATTTACATAAGAAGGAGGAAACAATGGTGTTTGAGACTCACTGTATGTCATTTCCATGTACTGAACTCTTGTTATTTAACTATACAAAGGTAAATTAAATTTTTAATTCTAGGGCACCTTTAAAGTAAAAACATGAAAATAAGAAAACAAACATGCACTGTTCGAAAGGATGTGTTAAAACTGATTGATTTTAAAACTACACATAATATGTGTAAAACAATTGAATTCTTCCAACACATTGTTATGCAATATTGACACAAAATGTGTAAACTAGAGTGTTACACATAATATGTGTTATTTTTCCATGCCTTTCTCCCGTGAGTGAAGCTACATGTGTCATTTGAGCCCATCTGTGTTACAAGGCCATTACACTTTTTATGCAAGTGTAAATTATGAACACAAATAAAAATGTAAATAAAAAGTTGTGTATTCTTGAGGTGTAATATATATTTAGGTAGTTTAATTGAACAACACTTTAAGATAATGCAGCGATAAAGATTGTGATTGAAGCGACCTTGTTATTAAGAGAAGAGAACTGAAGAAAAATACTTTTTCTTCCTTTTTATTTCTTCCTTTCTTTTTTTTTTTTATAAATCCTTATTGCATTGTTGTCAAATTTGTATGTCTTTCTTTTATTTAAAGTTAAAAGATGAACCCTTTGAACCCTTTTTAACTACAATTCTGACATGACAGAAGCTTTAATGTCATTCTTTATTAAATAAGTCTGTTGCAGATAACAGTGATGTTCAAAGAAAGTGAAAGTTCACAATGGAAACAAACAAAGATCATCTGTTCATCTGAAGCTGCTTCACCTGTTCTTCACACAGAACCTGACTATAAACATTTCCTTAAAGTAAACCACAGAACTATTTAATGAATGTGATCATTTACACAAAGAATTCCACAGCTTACAGACTGAACCTGCTCAGGTGCGTATTTCACAGGGGTGTTTCTGATGTTTTTCAGGACATGACCTGTCACAACAACTAACAGGACACACCTGACATGGGCTAAGAACAAAAGTTTAAAAGAACAGCTATTAAACATGAAAACACACCACAACTATGAATCCACCAAACCTGTTCCAACACGCACAGTTATTTATCACAAGTATTTGGATCTATAAATGCTTATTGTGACGTGTCAGTTTCATGATGTCTCTCCTTCTGACTCAGAAGATATTGTTAGGAATGTTGGAGTTGAAACAGCATTGCTTAGTGTGTGTGTGTGTGTGTGTGTGTGTGTGTCCATGTCTGCTTTCCATTTCGATTTGAAGAACACAACACACATTGTCAAAACAGAGAAGAATAAAACACCATAAAAATTCCACAAAGCCTATGTGAATGATCACAAAGCAGAATAATTGCTTTTATTTTTGAAATGACATTGATTTAGTTTAATTAGTCAAGGTTTGCGTCACTATATTTGATATATTCTGCAGATGTGTGTGTAGATCAGTGATGCTGCTCTCGAAAACAGTTTTGGCCAATACTGAGCCGGCATTCAGATGTAGAAACGCTGAAGCTAAACAGGGACCTTTTCTTGTGCTTATTATTAATTATTCTACAAATATGTTTATTTTACATTTGTGTTTAAGGACAGCACAAGTGTCTCAGTGGAAAACACTGTCTCCACACAACAAGAAGGTCTCTGGTTCGAGTCTCAGCTGAGCCAGAAAGTCTTTCCATTAAACTCCGCTAACAGAATTCAGTTATAAGAAAGATCAGCAGCTCACATTAGAATATTAGAGAAAGATAATTGTGAAAACATAACCACCACCACCTGATCATCTTTTCTCTTTGCTTACCTGGTTGTTATAACTCAGTTACAGCAGCAAAACAAAATCTAATATGAAATAGTCAAGGGTCAAGAGCTCAACTAAAGCAAACACTGATCCCCATGATGGTGACTTAGAAATTGTGATTTTCTCCTTTGGTGATTCTGCTTGTCATCATATGTCTTCAATAATGGTCAATCATCACTCAATTAATCACTTAATTATATCATTAACTTTAACACCGCTTCAGTGTTCATTTAACACTCTTGACTGTGGTCTCTCATATACTCCCAGGAGAGTTTATTTAACACTGGAGTTTTTGCTGTGTGGGTGAAATAAACATACGGCAGGACTTTTGTTCTGACCCCTGGACTATACACCTGTGGTTCAATATATAAGCAAGCACAGATTTGCTCATCTTTTCCTGCATTAAGCCGAAAAACCAGATTCACTGGATTAACTTGCATTAAAACACATGAATGTTTTCATTGTTCTTGTGAATGAGCACACACGCACGCAAACACACACCTTTGTTTGACCTGTTTACTCTGACTTCTTTAACTGCACACATAACTGAGTTTATAAGCTGCATGTGTGATTTGAGCCCGTCTGTGTTACAAGGCTGTTACACGTTTTAATGCAAGTGTAAATTATGAATAGAAATAAACATGCATCATTTTTGGTTAATCTAAAAGGACGCGTTCTAAGCTCTATTAATTTATTTAATGCGGTTTTATTTGAGATTTAATGTGTTCTGAGCTTAATAGGAAGCCAACTTGACAAAAATGTATTACATGTATTAGAATTACAAACCGATCATCTTATTTTGACTCTAAAAATATTAGATATTTTCATTTTGCCAAAAAGAAAAGTAATATGTTGTATTAAATTTAAACGGCAATGTTTTGCATCCTTGAGGTGAAATATATGTAGGTGTTTTTATTGAAGAACACCAGATAATGCAGTGTTAATTATGTTGCGGTGAAGAGTTTCCTCTTGTTTCGAGGAGGATGTTGTGATTGGAGTGACTTTGTTATCAAGAGAAGAGAACTGAAGAAAAAGTTTTTTTCTTCCTTTCTTCACTTTTTATAAATCCTTATTGCAGTGGTTCACAATCTATTTAGAGTGAGGCATTTACCATCATTCTCTCTTCCACTTATACTGCACCTTTTCCATTAAGTGACAATATTTGCCCCCTAAATTGACTTTCTTTGTTTTTTCTTTTCTTTTTCTTTATAAATACCTTTACAACATTAATAATGTTTTAAATAATAATAAAAAAAAGTTCAATAGAGAAATATACAATGATAAAACTTGAAAAATGATTCTTTTAAATACTAAAACCACCAGTAGATGGCGGTAAGTCACTGTTTAAATGCATGAGTCATTAAGTCGTTCATTCAATGAAGCAAGTGGCTGAATTTATGAATGAATCATTGAATCACGAACGATTCGTTCAAAGCCGCAGATTCATTCACAGAACACTGCTGTGTGTTGTAGTTCTGCTATGGCTTTCGAGCTGTTATTTCATTGCAAAATAAGGCAAACACTGACAATATTGTGAAGAACATGACTTAATATCACCATTTTATCTGTTAAAATGTTGTATAGAATCAATATACATTTATTATATACATTATTGCAATCGGGTGGATATTTGGATTTGCATTCTTGCTCGTGTAATATTATCAACATTAAAAATGAACACAAAAGTTATGTTTCGTTTCAGGAGTTTAAATCTTAAATTGGCAGCAGACCTATATGCACCCGTATGCACGCTGCTTATGTGGAGATGGATTCTGTCAGATTTGTATTTATATTTATGTATTCATGTATTCATGTATTTACAACATTGTGCCTGTTAGAAAATATATGGTCGGTTTTAATGTTATTTTAAGGTGGGGAATTATTAAATGAACAGCAAACATTGGGCATTTTGTTCGTGTTCACCTCACATCCCCAGGGATACGTGCACCCCAGTTTGGGAACTGCTGCCTTATTGCATTGTTGTCATATTTGTATGTCTATCTTTTATTTAAAGTTAAACGATAAACCCTTTGAACCCTTTTTAACTACAATTCTGACAAGACAGAAGCTGTAAAGTCATTCTTCATTAAATAAGTCTGTTGCAGCTAACAGTGATGTTCAAAGAAAGTGAAAGTTCACGATGGAAACAAACAAAGATCATCTGTTCATCTGAAGCTGCTTCACCTGTTCTTCACACAGAACCTGACTATAAACAAAGTAAACCACAGAATTATTTAATGAATGTAATCATTCACACAAAGCTTTCCACACCTTACACACTGAACCTGCTCAGGTGCGTATTTCACTGGAGTGTTTCTCATGTTTTTCAGGACATTACCTGTCACATCAACTAACAGGGCACACCTGACATGGGCTAAGAACAAAAGTTTAAAAGGACAGATATTAAAACATGAAAAAAACACAGTAATTATGAATCCACCAAACCTGTTCCAGCATACACAGTGTTTTATCAGAAGTAACTGGATCTATAAATGCTTATTGTGACGTGTCAGTTTCACGATGAAGACACTGCCATCAGTTATATCACTGCTGTTATTTTAGTCTTTTCTTCTGACTCAAAAGAAGATATTGTGTGTCAGCAGGTGTGTGTGTGTCCATATCTGCTGTTGTATTTCAATTTTAACAACACAATGCAAATTGTGTCAAAAAGGAGAGAACAAAACATCATAAAAATTCCATAAAGCCTAAGTGACCGATCACAAAGCAGAATGATTGCTTTTATTTTTTTTAGATGACATTGATTTAGTTAGGGCTAGAGATAACAATTCTGGATCAGGCCGAAAGACCTAATGGATTGGATTTTTAAACCTTCATCATCGTCAGTTCTTTTTGAGAATTAATAGGTTTAGATGTTGATGTTTTATTGAAAATGTTTGGTCATCATTATGGTGATCTGGATCAACATGCACATTGCCAATTTCTATATCCTAATTATTGTTAATGTAATTAATTTTTCCAGGAGCTCTTTGCTTCTACCTTCAGTTAAACTGCTAACTCTGATTGTAAATTAATTACCTAAATTATATTATTTGCTAACTGCATTCTTTAAATTACAATGTTGACATCCATTCTCTGTAAAGCTGCTTTGAAATTATATGTATCGTGAAAAGCGCTATACAAATAAATTTGAATTGAATTGAATTCAATCAGTGTTTCATTTAGTTGGTCAGTTTGACTTTTAACTTTTTAAGTCAGTTTGAGTTTTTTCATAACAGTGTTTGCAAGAACAAATAATTTGTAGCAGAGAAAAACATACGTGAAGATTATTGTAAAGAAAAAATGATTGACTAATCTCACACACCATATTTTTTTCCAGAAAATAAGTCACACTGGGTCAAAACTGCATTTTTGAGCATGATGCATATTATTATTAGATTCAGAAATAGTGTAAAATATCTGTAAATGAAATGTTTACAAGCAATGTTTTGTAAACAAGGCTTTGTACTTCACTTGTGTGTGAAAATCCATGTAAAACATTTCGGTTATGTATATAACCTTAGTTCCCTGAATAGGGAACGAGACGCTGCGTTGTCGCTATGGGAACGCCTCTGCGTGATGTCGTCATGAAGCACGTATGAAATCTGTCCAATCGGGAGATGGAACGTCATAGGCGGGTGACGTCACCGACTAGGAACTATAAAGCCGGCCCGAAAACACTCACATTCAGCTTCTGAAAACTGAAGCAAGTCGCTTATGGGCATGCCGGGAGTATGGCAGGGCGACGCAGCGTCTCGTTCCCTATTCAGGGAACTAAGGTTATATACATAACTGAGACGTTCCCTTTCAAGGGAACTCGCGCTGCGTTGTCGCTATGGGAATGACCATACCAACGTCGCCATATGAGCAAGTGAACTTTCGTGTGAAGCCGAAGCGCACAACTCACAGTAACACCTGCGCCCCTGGAGTGGAGCCGAGGTCTAATTCATAGAACCTCACAAATGTGTGCGGTGAGGACCAGCCTGCCGCATCACAAATGTCAGTAAGGGAAACCCCCGAAATAAAAGCCTTAGAAGCAGCCATACTCCTAGTAGAGTGAGCCCGGATAGCCAAAGGAGAAGGCTGTCCAGACGCCTCATAAGCAAGTGAGATAGCCTCAACCACCCACTTGCTCATTCTCTGCTTAGATGCCGGTAGACCCTTTCTAGGTGCACCAAAACAAACAAACAGCTGTTCAGCTTTTCTCCACATGGCAGCTCTGTGGACATACGCATCTAATGCCCGTACTGGACATAGCAGATTTAACTTTTCCTGGTCCGATGACGTGAATGGAGGAGGACAGAAGGCTTGCAGCACTATAGGTCTCGCCGTATTAGTGAGAACCTTAGGTATATATCCCGGTCTAGGATGTAGAAATGCCTTAATATTGCCAGGCGCAAATTCCAAGCGCGATGGAGCAACCGACAGAGCTTGAATGTCCCCAATTCTCTTGAGAGATGAGATAATGAGAAGAAACACTGTCTTAAGTGTCAAAAACTTTTCTGCCACCTCTTTGATAGGCTCGAAGGGGGCCATAGACAGGCCTTGTAACACAATAGCCAGATCCCATGTCGGAACTCTCGTGCATACTGCAGGTCTCAGCCTCAGAGTGCCACGAAGGAAACGAGTCACATGCGGGTGTCTCCCCAAAGAGACTCCACTGAAAGGAGCGTGGTAAGCAGCTAAGGCCGCCACATACACCTTTAGTGTGGACGGGGATAACCCTGCGGAAAATCTCTCCTGTAGGAAATCCAGCACCGCGCTAACCGGGCAGTTAACTGGATCCCACTGATGATTTTCACACCAAGAAGTGAATAATCTCCACTTCAAGGCATAGAGTTTCCTCGTGGATGGAGCTCTGGAATGAAGTATGGTCTCAACAACCTCAGTTGAGAGACCGGAATCTATGAGCTGTGCCCACTCAGAGGCCACGACCACATCTTCCATAACTCTGGGTGGGGATGCAGTATTAGACCGCCCGCCTGAGAGAGAAGGTCCTTCCTGATCGGGATCTCCATAGGAGACCCGTCGAGGAGAGATACCAGGTCCGAGAACCAAACTCGGGCCGGCCAGAACGGGGCCACTAGCAAAAGACGGGCCCTGTCCCGGCGAACTCTCTCCAGAACTCCCGGGAGCAGTGCGATCGGGGGAAAAGCGTACAGCGGTAGCCTCGGCCACGGCTGTACCATAGCATCCAGCCCAAGAGGTGCTGGGTTTGACATGGAGAACCACAGTGGACAGTGAGTCGTCTCTCGAGACGCAAACAGATCCACTCGGGCTGAGCCGTAGTTCTCCCATAAGAGCTTCACCGTCTCGGGGTGAAGTCTCCATTCCCTGGGCCTCGGCCCCTGCCTCGACAGGATGTCTGCTCCCACATTCAGGTACCCCGGGATGTAAACTACTCTGAGGGAGAGCAGTTTCCCTTGGGACCACAGGAGGATCTGATTCGCCAGCTTGTACAAGGGGCGTGACCTCAGACCCCCCTGATGATTTATATATGAGACCACCGATGTGTTGTCTGATCAAACTAACACATGATGGTCCCTGAGGTCTAGGAGGAAATATTTCAATGCTAGAAGTACCGCCATCATCTCCAGGCAGTTTATGTGCCACAAGAGATGATGGTCCTGCCACAGACCTCGAGCCGAGCGACCACTTATGATCGCCCCCCAGCCCGTGAGGGATGCATCTGTCGTTAGCGTGACGCGACGACTGAGAGCCCCCAGCACAGGTCACTGGGATAGAAACCAAGGTTGCTTCCATATGACTAGAGCACGTAGGCATCGCCGCGTGACTCTGATCGTACGAAACGAATTCCCCCTCGGTGAAAACCCCTTGGTTTTGAGCCACCACTGAAGTGGCCTCATGTTCAGCAGGCCAAAAGGTATCACGTTGGATGCTGCTGCCATAAGACCTAACAGTCTCTGAAACTGTTTGACAGTGAGTGACTGGCCTAGCTTTATGTCTGAGACGGCATTGAGGATTGATGTTATGCGAGCCGGGGATAGCCGGGCACGCATAGTCACCGAATCCCATACCACGCCCAGATAAGTGGTCCTCTGAACTGGAGAAAGCACACTTTTCTTTGCATTTAATCTCAACCCCAACCTTCTCATGTGAGCGAGAACAACATCTCGATGTTGAACCGCCATCTGCTCTGATTGAGCCAGAATCAACCAATCGTCTATGTAGTTCAAAATGCGGATGCCCTGCATACGCAAGGGCGTCAAAGCCGCTTCTACACATTTGGTGAAGGTGCGGGGTGACAGTGCTAGGCCGAAGGGAAGAACCCGATATTGGAATGCTTCGTCCCCGAAAGCAAACCTTAGGAACTTTCTGTGATGCGGGAGGATTGATACATGGAAGTATGCGTCCTTTAGATCTATCGTCACAAACCAGTCCTCGGACCTGATCTGTGACACGATTTGTTTTATTGTCAGCATTTTGAACTTGAGCCTTGCTACTGTTCGATTCAGCTGACGCAGATCTAAAATTGGACGCAACCCCCCGTCTTTCTTTGGCACAACGAAATAGCGGCTGTAAAAACCTGACTCGCTGCTGGGAGGAGGGACCCTTTCTACAGCCTCCTTTCGCAAGAGCGTCTTTACTTCCTGTGCCAAGACCAGAGCCTGCTCGGGGCCTACCACCGTGGGTAGGACCCCGCTGAATCGGGGTGGGCGTGTTCTGAACTGAATCGCATACCCCTTTTCTATTGTGTGCAGGACCCATTGAGATACTTTTGACAGATTTTTCCACTCTGACAAAAAATCTACTAAGGGAACCAGCCTCTCGAGGCTGGCCTCTGGTGGAATATGGGCAGCCAGCACAGTGCCCTGAAGCAGAGCCCCAGCAGGGAACGACTGGCTTGGCTGCAGAGAGGGCGTGCCACCCTCCGGTGACGCGCGGGGAACTACTGCGCCCTGACATTGTGGCAGGGTTGGCAGAGCGCCCCCCTGAGGGCACCGAAGACAAACGGGCACCGTAAAAAGAGGTGAACACCGCTTGACTCCGGGGGGAACCACCCTCAGGATCCTGACCATTCTGGCATCAGGATTTTTTCGACGAAGCCCTCTTAGCGGCAATGACAGCCCTCAGATCCGTCTTGCCCTTCGAAGGCTTCGCCTGAGAGCGTTGCCCCGCATCCCAGCTCCTCGAAGGGGGAGTACGGGTAGCAACACTCTGCTTCTGGTGCTGCCTGTGCTGCGAGGAGCTTGTACTCGGCTTCGGCTGCTGGGCGGACTTGGGTACGGCGGGGAAGAAACTGCTGCAATGCGGCAGACTGTTTCTTCGCCTCCTGAAACCTCTCGGTGACGGATGTTATTGCGTCACCGAAGAGGCTGGAAGGATGAAGTGGGGCATCAAAAGAGAAACGTCTTATCTCTATCCTTAATCTTGGTGAGATTAAGCCATAGATGCCGCTCCGTGGCCACCAGGGCTGCCATAGAGCGACCAACAGACTTGGCCGTCTCCTTGGTGGCACGGAGGGCTAGATCAGCAGATAGACGTAACTCCTGAATGAGATCTACCCCACTTCATCACTTTCCCCCAAGTCCTTCAGCAGGTCAGCTTGGTATGCTTGCATGACAGACATCGTGTGCAAGCACGCCGCAGCTTTACCTGCTGCCAGAGGTGGAAAGTCCAGGGGTCAGAAAGTAAAAGTCCTGCCATATTTTTATTCCACCCACTGAAGCATTAATGAGATAATTAAGTGATTAATTGAGTGATGATTGAACATTATTGAAGACACCTGATGATAACAAGCAGAATCACCAAAGGAGAAAAATCACAATTTTTCAGTTACCATCATCGAGGTCAGGGTTTGCTTTAGTTGGTCTCTTGACTCTTGACTTTTTAATGTTAAATATTGTTTGGGCTGCTGTAACAGTGTTGTAACAGCCAGACAAGCAAAGAGAAAAAGTGATCAGGTGTTTTCACTTAATCATTATTTGGCCTGAATCACTGAACTCATTTAGAGCCCAATCTCTGAGTTAGAATTACATTATTGATTTCAGCAGCACTGTGATTCTACATCAGAAGATTAGCTTTTTCAATTTAATCTGAATTCAATATACTTTATTTCTCATAAATTGTTCTAAAAAAACAGTGTTCTCATTTAGACACACAGAGATCAAGAATCAGCCTCTGAATCTCAACAGTGGTGACTGTCAAAAAGCATGTTGCAGTGCATTCTGGGTGCCACCAATCAAAATTCATCCATGGCTCCCATCATGCATTGCTGCATGAATAAATTACGAGTTTAATTGTCTTAGTAATTTTCTTTATTCTCACTATTTTATTTTTTTCTGTTTTTATGTGACTTTTTAGTAGCTTGTTTTCTAATGTTCAGGGTTGATCTGTGTATCAGAATATGTTGCTGGTCACCGTCGTTGAGATTCACAGGCTGATTCTTGATGTCTGTGTGTGCCTAAAATAATGATTTATTTTTTTTTAAATCAGAACAACTTTTAAGAAATCCTTCAGATTACATTGAGAAAGCAGATCTTCTGCTGTAGAATCACAGTGCTGCTGTAATCACTAATGTAAATCTAACTCAGAGATTGGGCTTTAAATGAGTTCAGTGTTCAAACAAATTTAAACATTAAAAAGTCATGGGTCAAGAGCCCAACTAAAGCAAACCCTGACCTCGACGATGGTAACTTAAAAATTGTGATTTTCTCCTTTGGTGATTCTGCTTGTTATCATCAGGTGTCTTCAATAATGCTCAATCATCACTCAATTTATCACTTAATTATCTCATTAATGCTTCAGTGGGTGGAATAAAAATATGGCAGGACTTTTACTTTCTGACCCCTGGACTTTCCACCTCTGCCTGCTGCCGAGTACGCTTTGCCCACAAGCGCTGATGTTGTTTTCAGTGGCTTAGTGGGCAACGTCGGGGCTTTAAGGGACGATGCCGCCTGCGGAGAGAGATGGCTCGCAAGCGTCTCTTCCGCTCTTGGCAACGCCCCATACCCGTGTTTTTTCAGACTGACCACATTGCTGTAGACAGACGTCTGAGGTGTAAAAACACGGTAGACACCGGTTTCTTCCACGACCTCGACACCTCGGTGTGGAGGTCGGGAAAAAACGGTAATGCCCGACGTGGAGGCTGAGCAGATCTGGACGGTAAAAAGCGTTCATCAAGTTTGCTTTTTACCATTTGCTCTTGCTTCTCGGCTGGCCATTCAATGTTCAACCTGGCAACAGCATGAGAGAGCACCTCCAAAAGCTCCTCGCTCGCGGGAGAATGAAGTGGCGAGTCTTCAGATTCTCCCGTTGCCACGCTGACCACATCCAGCTCCTCAGAACTAGACGCCATCAGCGTGACTGTATCCACCGGAGCGGAAGAAACCGCAATGCGTGCTTCCTGCCTCCGGATAGACACATTGGATGCAGCAGGTGAGGGCAGAGATAAGGCTGGGCCCGTCTCTAACCCCTCTGCTACATCCATTTGCGAACCCCAGGACATAAGGCGCCGCCCTGCCTCAGCAGAAGCGGGACCCGAGCCCTGAGGAATGCGAACCGAGCCACTCTCCTCGAAGAGGGCCCGGCGGGAGCGCAGCGTTTTCAGTGGTAGCTGCTCACAATGCACACAGACAGCCCCCTCGAGAGCTGCCTGGGCATGCTGCACTCCCAAACAAACAACACACATTCCATGTGTGTCCCCACCCGGGATAAAACGCGGGCAGGGATGCACACACTTCCTGAACGTTTGTTCACTCACCATAATTTCTCAAAAGATACAGACAACAGTAAATAGACAGACAAGATAACACGTAGCGCTTGCTGAAGACACAGAAGCTGAATGTGAGTGTTGAAACAACTCTTCTTTATGATGTGTCGTCCTTTTTCCTCGGTAGCAGATTTGGTTGGCTCGCCATCAAATGAGTTTCACAGGATGTCACAAAAGATCACTGAAGTATCACAATCCATAAAGTCAAGAAAGAAAGAAAAAAAAAAAAAAAGGAAAAAAAACCTGGTCTGATCAGAGACCAGAACCTTTTTATTTAGTGAATTCAAGAATAATTTCACATCAAAAATAAAAACAATCAAATTAAACAATAAAACACAACACTCATTTACCTCTGTATCAATTTTTTTCTCTTACACAGGTGCGTGACCAACAATGGCGTCAGTGAACTGCAATGAGGAATATTCATGCGGTTCACTATGACATTATAACTACTTAGATCGAAACACACATGAAAAAGGGAATAAATGCAGTTTACTGCAACTAAGTGACCATTTTTCATCTTATAATGAGGTTTTTATACATTCTTTTTACCATTGATTGTATTATGCTGACTCACCAAGTAAAATGTGATTCAACAACAATATTCCAACATGTTCTTCAACCAATACGACCATATAGGTTGTTTGTCACTTCCCTGAAATATGACCCATAGGAGCATTTACTAAAGTTGCACCCTATTGACAACAGAACACTTTCATTTTTTTAATGCATTGTTCCCTTTTATCTGCGTCACTTTCATGGTGGGGTGGGGTGGGGTGGGTGTAGTCGTTAATAAACAATGAGTTTTGCTATATGGAAATAGGACAAATGGTGTAAAAAGTCTATACATTGCATTTAAATGAACGCGCATTTTGATTGGTAACGACAGTCATACGTCATTTCATGACGACAGACGTAACACGACGCTGTCATTATTTTTACACCAGCTAGAGGGTGCATGACTTTAAAACGTAAATATGGGTCGTAATAAGGTGCTTAAAAAATGACCTATAGGGTCTTTTTTTTTTGGGAGGACAATTTCCAATATTCAATTGACCAATCGCAAAGACCCTTTAGTTACTGTTGCTATGTCCGACAAGCCATGCCGCTCTCATGCCACACATGCGGAGCAATGGACACTTCCAACACATCAACAGACAGAGAACAGAGAAGACAGAGAAGGTTACTTTTGATATGAAACAACTCTCAAATTTCATATATTGTCAATTTTAAAGAGATGTAAATGATAAATACTGTTTTGTGGCTCTTTAATGTGTCATGACAGATCACTGTAGCACCTCAGCTCAAGCGGCTCGTAAAACGATCATCTCTTCCTACTAGCAGATTAATTGGTTAGATCAAACTGTCAATCAAACTCCCTGCGAAGGGTCAAATGTCTTCTTCAGATATTGGATGGCTTGAAATAAATTAATTTAAAAAAGCGTTTGCACACTTTTTAGCAGGGGCGCTTTCTTCATTAGGGCTATAGGGTGACACACCACACTGTTAGAAAAAAAAGTACAAAATTGTACCTTTAGGGGTACAATGGCTTGTCACTGGGGCTGTACCCTCAAAGGTACAAATTTGTACCCTTGTGATTTGTACCTTAAGAGACCAGTTTTGTACCTTTATTTAACAGTACAAAAATTGACCCTTCAAAAAGGGGACAAAATTGGCTTTGACAGCATACAATCGTTGACTGTGATATATATATATTTTACACACGCTGAATTAAAATCAGAATTTATTAAATCCTTTTCATTTTCACATTTTACAACATTTAATTTGAAACACATTTTTAAACACTCCATATGAGTCCATCTTGCCGGGTGTTAAAAAGTAACACCGAAGCAGTGTTAAAGTTAATGAGATAATTGATTGATGATTGAGTGATGATTGACAATTAGTGGTGACACCTGATGTTAATAAGCAGAATCACTGAAGAAACAACAAGAGAAAAAGAGAGAGACACAACAACTACAACTGACTTCCAGCCATTAAACATTATTACACTTATTATTAACCAGTTTGATTTGATTTCTGTCATACATCAACAAAAGTTCTTATTGAGAATTAACAGATGTTTAGATGATAATGTTTTAATGAAAGTTTAGTTTGAAGTCACCATGATGGTGAAAAGCATTTCCTTTAGTTGGGCTCTTGACTCTATTTATTAACATTAATTTATCTCTGGCTGCTCCAACTTTGTGTTTGTAGATCACATTTGTTATGGCCAGAGAAACTATGATTTGAACTGAGTTTTCTAAAAGTGCTGTGAGCCAAAGTTGATCAGTTTAGGATTACAATGCTTTGGGAAGAACTGTCATAATGGTTGTGTTTTCTCAATGTGAAATGACCAGATTCATTGATGACATCCAGTATTAACTGGTGATATAGTTGTTATATTATTTCTTTATAGTAAATCTGTTACCGCTTGAGATCCAGCAGAGCTTTTATAATCTGAAGAGTCTTTTTGAAACACACACAGACATCAAGAATCAGCATTTGACCCTCAACAATGGTGACAATCAAACAAAGTGCTTCATGTTGCAGTGCATGATGGGAGCCACCAATCAAAACTCATCCATGGCTCCCATCATGCATTGCTGCATGAATAAATTATGCAGCTGAATTGTCCTGTAATTTTCGTAGATTGTTCATGTTTTCTTTTATTTTTCTGTTGTTTTGTGACAGTAGCTTGTTTTGTGATGTTCAGAGTTGATCTGTTTGTCAGTATTTTGTATTTATTTATCGTCACCGTTCTTGAGAATCATAAGCTGATTCTTGATGTCTGTGTGTGTTCAAACACAAAATTTCAGGGCATAAAGTATCATTTTCTATACAAAGGAAAAGTCTACTGCAGTTAGATTTCAAGCTGTAAAATCACAGGACTACAATCATTAATACTAAAGCTACACATCAAACACAGTCAGAGATTTAGACTCTAAACAACATCAGGCCATCACTTGATGATTATATCATCATCAAATTATATTGTGACCAGATCCTATTATCACTGATCATAACAAATGTGCTTTATAAACACAAAGTTGGAGCAGTAAGAGAAAAAAAAATAATAAAAGGTTAAGAGTCAAGAGCCCAACTAAAGCAAACGCTGACCTCTTTCATGGTGACTTGAAATGAAACATTCATAAAACATTAATTTACACCTTTTTTCTCTCTTTCCTTCAGTGATTCTGCTTATTATCATCAGGTGTCTCCACTAATTGTCAATCATCACTCAATCATCAATCAATTATCTCATTAACTTTAACACTGCTTCAGTGTTACTTTTTAACACCCGGCAAGATGGAGTCATATGGAATGTTTAAAAATGTGTTTAAAATGAAATGTTGTAAAATGTGAAAATGAAAAGGATTTAATAAATTCTGATTTTAATTCAGCGTGTGTGTGTGTGTAAAATATATATATATCTCATTATAGTCAACGATTGTACGCTGTCAAAGCCAATTTTGTGCCCTTTTTGAAGGGTCAATTTTTGTACTATTAAATAAAGGTACAAAATTGTCACCAAAGGTACAAAACTGGTCTCTTAAGGTACAAATCACAAGGGTACAGCCCCAGTGACAAGCCATTGTACCCCTAAAGGTACAATTATGTACTTTATTTTAGTACAAAATTGTCTCCAAAGGTACAAATCACAAGGGTACAAATTTGTACCTTTGTACCATTGTACCCCTAAAGGTACAATTTTGTACTTTTTTTTCTGAGTGCCTTTTTTTTCTGGTGCCAAAGTGCCAAAGTTATGGATTTTTTAAATCACATTCAACCACAGTGTTACTGTCACTGCTCTAAGGACCGTTCACATATTGTGTCTAAAAATGCATGGAAAGCATGGCAGCGCCACTTTCTCCTTTCCAAACAAGTGCAGGTCTCTGCAGGACAGTAATGATCAGTGGGCGAGGCCATTAACAGAGGGATGTTTTTGAGAGCGTTACCTGATTTCCCACATCAGTGTGTGGGTAGGGTCGGGGGAAGGGGATCATTTTTATTGCATAATATATATACCCACCAGCAGGGCTTGACATTAACTTTTTTGCTCACCAGCCACTGTGGCTAGTGGTTTTCCAAAGTTACTAGCCACTCAGCATTTTAACTGGCCACAATTTTGATGTTGGTAAATTACATTTTATATGATTAAAGTTGACTTTGTTATGCTTAAATTACTTTATTTTGAGTCATTTTACTTGATTTAGAAGATTTAAAACCCTTTCAAACTTTTAAATGCAGATTGACCACCCAAATCAAGACTACATTGTATATCAGCAGGTATGTACAGGTGGGCAAGAGGTGGACAATATGGGCTAATATGAGAAATTTTACAAGTTATTTGTGTTAGGCTATATAAAAGAACATATATGCAAATTACAAAAACAATTGTAAATTAAAAATAATCTTTTTTCAGATACAGTAGGTTTATTTAACATATAGCCTACATTTATTTAACATCTTTTGTTGTTTGCTTAACATTAATGACAGACAGGTAGAACTATTTTGGGCTTTTTATTAATTAGCCTAATTGGGCTGCTGCATGCATGGACGTAACTGACACATATCCAGTTATTACCCACCTGTTTATGTCCACTTAAGCCATAACCGACTGTATTCACGCGAGATACTCAACACGATGGACATTTAGACATCTGTGTGCACCACAGTCTATGGTGTGCATGTGCATTTGACTATTCAGGCGCGAAGAGAACTGATCGCGCGCGCGACAGAGAGAGAGCGCTTCTGTTGTTTGTCATTCAGCGCAATTCCGCCTATCCCTCCTTCACTAACTGCACGTATATAACGAATTGTGTGATTGGACTGTAATTTTGTGCTACGACGATCTTCGACGATCATTTGGCTGTAAACTGAAATTATATTCAACCCGCCAAAGTGGCTAGTGGGAGTGGCTGTCTTACCCGCCACAGCTGAAATCTACCCGCATTTGGCGGGTTGGCGGGTGTTAATGTCAAGCCCTGCCCACCAGTTTGAAAACACCCACAAATACAGAAACGCCCACTTTTGTTCTGCAAAGACCTCATACTCTTTTCAAAGCTCTTGCGCTCCCGTGGCATCTGTCATTGCCATGCAACCATGACCTGTGCTCTCCACAACGACGAGGATGTTTCAGCAGAGTATAAATTCATTTCTATCCCTTGCATTATTAGCTTTACTACTAGATATATTTATGAAGATGAGAAATAAAAACCCACCCTGTACAGCTATGATCAGCTGTTCGGCTGAGCTTTCGATGTTTTGCTATGGAAAAGCCGAAGCTGATCGATTGGTTCTTGTCACATGACCTGCGGTGTACTTGCAGCATTTTGAAAAGTTTAATTTTTCATCTCAATTCTCCTGGAAAATGCACCGCATACGCATCACGACTGCCTCAGTTCCACGATGAGCGCTTATTTATGAGCGTTTGAAATAACGAATTTGAGTGTGCAAAAGATGCAATATGTGAACGGCCCCCTACACTCTAAAAAATGCTGGGTTAAAAAGCGGTTGGGTTAAATGTTTGCCCAACGCGCTGGGTAGTTTTATTTAACTCAACTATTTTTTTTAAATGACTATATGGCTGGCTTAAAATAAACCCAAAATAGGTTTGAAATTAAAAATCAGAAACATAATAACTAGAGGCAAAAATAATAATCAAAAGGTGAGCATTTATTAATAAGCAATTTAATAAATGTTTATTATATAATTATTATTTATTAAACTTATTAAAAAATGCTAATTTTCAACCTATTTTGGGTTCATTTTAAGCAAGAAATACAGTAATTTTTTAACAGTAGTTGAGTTAATTAAAACTACCCAGCACGCTGAGCAAACATTTAACCCAACTGCTTGGTTAAAACAACCCAATCGCTGGATTTGTCCATATTTAACCCAACTTGTGTTGTTTTTAACCCTGCATTTTTTAGAGCGTAGACTGTTTTTACTTTCTCAGTCTATATAGTCCAATCAGCGTCGAGTCATGTTCTATGGAGTACCGCCTCTTTTTGGGCTATTTCAGTCTGGCCGAGAATCGCTCAGAGAGTTCTCATAGACTTCCCTTCAAAGATCTTTTTTTTTTTTCAAACTGCAGGCACTGCAATGCAATCTCTATGGGTTCTGGGAGGGCTAGCACTAACCATATATATTTTCATTTTATATCATCATTTTGATTTTTATCTCATTAAATGTATGATTTGTTATGTCCTTATTATGCTTTACCAAAGCAGGGTTTTGCATGCGTTGATGTGGCAGAAATGGGCTTCAGTAATTAATCTTTAGCATAAATGTTTAATATATTCATGTGAAGTGATACGTGGCCAAGTATGGTTACCCATACACAGAATTTGTGCTCTGCATTTATGCCTTTAACCAATCCAAGTGCACACACTCAGCAGTGAACACACACCCAGAGCAGTGGGAAGTTGCGGGTATGATGCCTTGCTCAAGGGTCTCACCTCAATCGTGGTATTGAGGGTGGAAAGAGCGTTGGACATTCACTCCCCTCACCGATCCCTGCCGGACCTGAGACTTGAACCCATGACCTTTGGGTTACAAGTCCGACTCTCTATCCATTAGGCCATCAGTGTTAAATTAACACTTGTCATGTACAGTATAATTTATGATGCAATATTAGTGTCAACATACATACTTTCCACTTTGTTATATTACAAACCAAGTGAATGAGTAATTTGTCTTTTATAAATTAATTTGAACTTGTGTGCATATGTGTTATCTTCTCTGCATTACTGCAAACCCATGATTTTATTCCAGTGCTTACTTGTGATTTAATAGAGTAAAAAAAATGCAGCCAAAGTTAAAAAGAGTAAAAATACAACCTATTTGTCCTTGTTAAAGACAACTCAAATTTCACTGATGCCCACACATATTGGTGTTTTAAATGTGTGTTTAAATGATTATTTTACATATTATTATTGATCATCATTTTAAAATTCAATTTCCATGTATGTAAATGATATATTCAAATGCAGATTGAGCTGTATATCCTGTAAATATGGTACGAAAAAGTAAATAAAATAATATGTGTGATGTTTCTTGAAGATGAAGAAAGTGACACAGCAGCCGAGTCCACACACATGCATGACAAATACATTCAGATCTGGAAAGGAACTGGTTCTTCTGTGCAAAAGTAACCTCTACTGAAATTATGATTGATGTAATGATTTATCTCAGCAACATAAATTGCTAGTTAACCAGAAAGATTTCAGCTGTGTGAAGCCGAGGTCTCTGTAGCACAAGTTCAAGAGGAAAAACCTGCATCATTCAGCTTCTTCAAAGACTCTCACTTTCCACAATGACACAGTCATCATATCTGCCGCATTACAAATGTTCCTCAACAGAAACAAACAGCATATAAAATATTCACATGTGCTCCTCTAAATCACAAGCACACACATTTAGAGGTTTTGTGGAATCTTTGGCTCCAGACAGCAGGAAATCCATATAAAATGTGTTTGTTTAAAGAGGAAAGTGCACAATTTTTATGCAAATTGTATCACAAATTGAGCTAAAAAGTATATCTAATAATAATTAATAATAATAATAATGTGAAACAATATTTAAGTCATGTTTCTAAGGCCATCACTGGATTGTTTCAGAGCAGAGACTGGAACAGATGCGTGACATGAGAGAATTATGGAGGTCAAATGTGTCCAGCAGCTCATTTTTATATTTATATATATAAACATACATTTCCTTTGACACACACCAATACAACCAGCAGTCAGTCATCTTCAGGAGATTAAATATTTGCATTGCATGCTCTCAGAAGTTTGACTCTCAAAGTTTTGGCTGCTCAGCAGGTCAATGTATGGAACTGTATTACTGTGTGAGGAAATCACATGCAAACACTGGGCATTAGGTTTAGATCCGATACAAAGAACCTGTGAGGAAACTGCACCAAGGACAAGATATATTTGAATTCATGCCCATTCTTCCTGATGTTTGGAAGTTTATCTCCATCTCTCCTCTTGTTCTTTCTCTCACTTTCAGTTCTGAACACAAAGGCTTTGAAAAGCAATCAATGAACCATTCTTACACTGCGAAACATTTAGTGTGAAATTACAGTACATTCCAAGTTAACAATTGCATTACATTCACAGTAACTTCACAGTAGGTCTAATATTGTATCTATCTGCACTCTTGGACATTTCTTGTAAAAACATTACAGTACTTTACTGCCAATTCTTGATTCTTGTTGGTTTGATCTGTGCTGCTCAGCTTACTTTTGTTTCACTTTTAGCCGTTTGTTTTGTTTATTTTGTAATGTTCAGAATTTATCTGTTTTATTATTATCATTCATTAAGTGTCATCATTGTTGTGTTTTGTGTGTCAAGTATTGATGTCTGTTATGTGATGGTAGAAATAAATCTAAATAAATGTTGTAAGATGATGTCACACCTTTCAATGTTAAATCTCAGCATCTGATTTACCATCGTGAAATAGTTTCACTGATTTAAAATCAACCAGTTAATTTATTTATATTCTAGCTTGTCATTGTTTTAACAAATGTATTATTTGTCACACTTCTGACTGGATTAGAAATCTGAAGATGAAATTAGAAGGTCCAAGATCACAAGTGAATGAATACTGATCGCCATTACGGTGACTTTGAAACAATTACAGTAATAAACAATATAATTTCTTGCATTCACAGTAAAACAAGAGCAGTGATGTCAGCATAATTCTGGTGTAGAATGACCCAGCAATGCCTTTATTGCACTGTAAATTTTCTGTAATTTGTTGTAATAGTACTCTTTAATCCTGTAAATTCCTGGCAATTTTTTACAGTGTACATCTGGATTGGAAATGATGTGATATTTAGTTGCTTTCTTTCAAATATATTATATAAAGGCCTGTGATATTTCAGTGTTTAGATGTGATGCAGATATGTCCAATTCAATGTAAGCAATAGCTTGTCTAATAAAACCCAAAAAACGATTTACTATTCAAGAAATAAAAGAGACAAAAACATGTACTTGTTTAAAAAAGAAATGTCTTTATCTCTTTGAAAAGAACAAAATGAATTAGATTCACTTGCATTGAAACACCGAGGCCTGGTTTCACAGACAGGGCTTATCCTATAATCCAGGATTAGATCTTAGTTCAATTAGGATATTTAGGTAGCTTTTATAAATGTTCACTAGGGGGAAAAAAACATTACTGGTGTGTATCTTGAGACAACATCAATGACACTGACATATTTTAAGATATATCAGTGCAAGTTTCATTCAGTTAAAACAGCTCAAACATGCATTTTAGTCTTAGACTAGCTTAAGCCTTGTCTGTGAAACCGGGGGAATGTGTTTCATTGTTCCTGTGAAAACTTACACAAAAGAAACCTGCTTAGACCTGTTTAATCTGCCTCAGGTGAATCTGAATGACTTTAATCAGTAATGACTTTTAATTGCATCGTTAAACCTTGCTGTAGAAAAACGGTCAAATTCTGACAGTAACAAACTATTTTCCTTTAAAAGAGTAATATACTGTAGAAAACAATGCATTCTGGGTAATGTCTGTAATTTTTGAGAAAATAGCCTACAGGAATATACTGTGAGTTAACATCGCTCAAAGTCGACACTCAGAGGCTGTGTTCTAAATCACACCCTATACCCTCATTCACTATTCCCTACATTAGTTCACTAATATAGTCCACTGGACAGAGTGAATGAAAAGAAGAGAGTGAATTCAGACACTGATGAACACCTGATAAGCAGAATCACTGAAGAACAGAGATACAAGACCAGAAAAAAGAAACGAACAGAAACACAAGAACTACAACTGACTTCAGCCACACTGGGTGTGAAACCAGTTCACAAACCAGTTTGACATTATTTATTTCATGTTATGACAGGAAAAAAACAACATGAAGTTGTTCAGGTGTTTTGGCTGTTGTGATGATGCTGTAATCATTTTGGGACTTGTTAGAATATTTAAGGCTTATAGTGCATAAAATATTTTGAGCTCCTGCATAACGCAGACAGCGGAGACATCAACAATCAGAATATGAATCTCAACAATGGTGACATCCAAAAGTTTAATGTTGCAATGCATGCTGGGTGCCAACATTGTACAAAACTCCCAGCATGCACTGCAGCATGAATAAATTATGCAGCCTTATTGCCACCATTGTTGAGATTGATGTGTTAATTTTTGATATCTGTGTGTGTCAAAATAATGTTGCAGCTTTTTGTTCATGGTGATTAAAAAAATAATTCTTTTTAGCTGATTGTTGAAACTCTTACTGTGAAACTACAGCGGAAATAATGAAAAATATTAGTCTGTTAATAATGTAACAATAGATAAAACACGGTATAAATTCAGTGAATCAAAAGACCAGAGGTGGAAAGTCCAGGGCCCTCATTTATCAACAGTGCGTAGAAAAGGTTCTATATTTTGTCCAACGAATGAAATTTAGAATGTGCCTAAGTACAAGAAAATCGGCATTTATCAAAGGTGCGCACGCAGTTCTTACGCACATGAGTAAGCAATCGTTGTTGATAAATCCCACATGTGCGTAAGTACCATGCTCGTTCACGTTCACTGTCATTAGCATTCGGAAACGCCTCCAATGAACCATATTTGGTGACAACACTTCCCTTTAAAAATCACGTGATTGTGTTTTTTCCTCACCGCAATAATGGCAAAGAGAGCTCTTGCCAAGCAGATCAGCATGATCTTGGAAAACGCGCTCTCTGTGGAGCACATTGTTTGCAAAGTCTTCTAATAACGCAAGATAAAATAAAATAAAGATAAAGTTTACTTAATTTTTCTTTTCCAAGTTTTTGCGCACAAACTATTTAAGTAAATTTCAAATATGGATTTAAGTTACTCTACTCTACTAATTATAAGTAATTTTAACTTGACCAGTAAAAAGTTGAATAATTTCTTGACAAAGTTGAAAATTCTTTTGCAATACACTTCACACAAACAATATAACACTGAACAAAACCATGCTATGAATGTGTATGTTTTACTTAGAAACATCTGAACATGTTATAAAATAGATAATGTGTAAACACCATATCTACATATTAAAAATTATAATTATAGTACATTTGAACACAGAGACCTCAATACTTGGTACACAACACACAATGACGGTAACATTCGATGGAACATTTTTGAGTGTGATTGTGGCATTTTGAGTAGAAAATTAACTCCAAATGTCACAAAACGGCAAGTTACTAAATCTAACCAAAAAAACAATGATAAAACAGTGTAAAAACAGCTGGAAAACAGCGAAAAATGTACCTCATTAATTATTCAAGGCCCAGTGCATGATGGGAACACCAGTATCAGAAAAGTTGAGTAGTTTTACTTAATTTTATAATGTTGATATTTACGCTTTAATTTCTACAAGCTTAAATTGAGTACTACTAAATAACTTACATTTGTTTTTTGTTTTTCTGTAGTATTTACTTCACCATAATTTTTTTTCTTTCTTTTTTTACAGTGCAGGGTTTGACACCAATTACGCATTTTGTGTAAAACTAGACAATTGATGAATTAAGTGTTCTATAATTAAAGGAAACACAGGACATGTGGATTGCTTAATGCATACTGTGACACTCTAAAATGATTTTTGTGTGTAGTGTCGCTATTCTACCACTAGATTATCTGCGTAAGCATGCTCAGAGGTGTGCTTATATTTACACACATTTCTACGTATAAGTACAAGTTGGTGAATCCCAGACTTTGCGTGAAACTGTTCTTACGCACTCACTACGCACAAATCTGTCCGTACGCACCATTGATGAGGGCCCAGGGGTCAGAAAGTAAAAGTCCTGCCATATTTTTTATTCTACCCACTAAAGCAGTTTTAAAGTTAATGAGATAATTAAGTGATTAATTGAGTGATGATTGAACATTATTGAAGACACCTGATGATAACAAGCAGAATCACCAAAGGAGAAAATCACAATTTTAAGTTACCATCATGGAGATCGGTGTTTGCTTTAGTTGGGCACTTGACCCATGACTTTGTAATATTATATTTTATTTAGGCTGTTGTAATTTTTAATTATAACAGCCAGACAAACAAAAAGAAAAGGTGATCACATGGTGTTGGTTACATTTCACATCATTATTTGACCTGAATCACTGCACAGACATCAAGAATCAGCCTGTGAATCTCAACAACACTGTCAAAACTGGATCAACTTTAAGCGACATGGTGGTGTAAACTATAGAATCAGTGCCACGAATGCTTTGACTACAGAAATGTAAGTATAATATTAAGGTTTTTTTTCTTAATTTGTCCATTGGTAACAATATGAATATGTCACTGCCTGCTGTTGTCATTCCCCATTTCACAGAGATCTTCAGACCAGACTCGACAAAGAAACGTCAGAAATCCTCCTAGCTTACAATGTAAGTCTGTCATGTTCCATAATGTGTAAACTGTTCACCACTGCTTCACCTATATACAGTGCATTTAAAGTATTTATGGTGCTTTATAAGTAATAAAAGTAAATTAAGTATTTTGTTTTACATCTCAGGAGTTTCTTAGGGCCAGCTGTTTTAATTAAACTTTCAGGTATCCTTTTCTTTTATCCTTTCAGATACCCTTTCCATAAGGATCTGGAAGATGGCAGTGTAAGTTACTTGTACAGACTTTATATTATGTGAAAAGTCCAGACCAGTGTATAGAGGACATAAGTTCTAATGAACAGAAGTTGATGGATCCTGTTTATATACATTAAAAAAAAGAAAATAAGGGAGGTTTACCTTTTGATCTGATTTGTTTTTACCCTCTGTGTTTGCAGTCTTGCCACTAGTCCCTAAAACATAAACTCAGTGGAGTTGAACTCACCTCTGGTTCTTGAAGATGAGGTCAGGAAGAGCAAGAAGAGAGAGGCTGTCTGAAGAAACTCCAAGAGCCTGTCACAGGTGTGTATTCTTATATTTTTAAAGGGTTAGTTCACCTAAAAATGAGTGTCATTAATTACTCAGTCATGTTGTTCCAAACCTGTACACCTTCGTAACACAAATGTAGATATTTTTAATCTGAGAGCTTTCTGTCCCTCCATTGACAGCTATGCAACTACCACTTTGATACTTCAAAATGTTCATAAAGAGATCATAAAAATAATCCATATGAATCTAACAGTTTAGTCCAAATTTTCTGAAGAGACTTGATCACTTCATATGATGAATAAATTTAATTTTGCTTTTATTCACATATAAACACTCATTAACACACACATCAGTTGTGTTAAACAGAAGCTCAAGCATGTTTGCTTGACCTGGGAGAACCAATGAGGTTCATTCTCGTGTGTTACACATCAAGCAGGTTCGTTTGAGCTTGTTTATGTTTGCTGATCAATGTTTATATAATTAAAAGCCTAAATAAAATCTGTTCATCATATCAATTGCACAATCTCTTCAGTAAATTTGGACTAAACCACTCAATTCATATGGAATAGATTTACAGTCTCTTTATGAACTCTTTTAGTTCTGTAGCTGTCTATGGAGGGACAGAAATTGCTTAGATTTCATTAAAAATATTTTCAAATATATGAGGATGAACTAAAGTCTTATGTGTCTGGAACAACATGACTGTGAGTAAATTACAGAATTTTCATTTTTGGTTGAACTATCCCTTCAACACTGTTTTG
Source organism: Anabarilius grahami (assembly GCA_003731715.1). NCBI lineage: Eukaryota > Metazoa > Chordata > Actinopteri > Cypriniformes > Xenocyprididae > Anabarilius > Anabarilius grahami. Next base: position 59,327 of record RJVU01017965.1, read on the forward strand.
CTACAAACCGTCCTGGCCAACCTTCCCCCACCACCCTAATAACTATTTTAGCATTTACAGGAAAGGGAAGATAATGTTCTCTATTTTAAGCAAGTGCTGCAGCTAAATCATTGGTTGCTTCCAATGTTTTGGTTCATCAGTTGAAAAAAAAAGTTTCATTATTGTTAGTTATGTACAGTTATCACTATTGTCTAACAATGAAAGTGAGAATTAAATGTTTTAGGTTGTAGTTATTGTCCTTGTTGTGAATCAGCCTTGATTTAAATTTTTATCCTATTGTGGTTACAAAAATGTAAGGTTAAAAAAAATGTAATTGTTCATTTGAGGTTGTACTAATTTTTAATTTGTCTCCAACAGGGGTTTGCAGTCGTTGGTCAGGATGCATCTTTGATTGAAGGTCATGTGAATGGATATTCATAAGATGCAACCAAACACCTTGGTTTTCAAACTCTTTTGACTTCTGTGTGGTGAGCTCAGTGTCTTATGCTTCACACTTCCATGCATACATGAATGGAGTATAATTTAAGGATGGACTTTCGGACCCTTGAAACATACTAAGTCTATGATAAATTGTGATTCACAAGAATGTTTAAAATGTACAGTTAAAATGAAATGTATAGTACTGTTTAATGTTTTAAAGAGTTGCAGGTAATGTGTGTACTGTTTTTGGAAATGTGAAATTGATCAATATGTAAATGCATCCTACTAAATTGATGACGCATTATGATACAATATTTAAAATGTTTTTCTTTGAAATCTGTGCATGAAATTGTGAGATTGTAATATTTTTCATGTTATTTAATAAATGTGGTAAAACAGCATTATGGCATTTTTAACAAGCAGAATCAAAGGAGAAAATCAAAATTTTAAGAAGAGATCAGTGTTTGCTTTAGTTGGGCTCTTGACCCTTGACTTTTTAATATTAGATTTTGTTTTGGCTGTTGTAACAGCTAGTCAAGCAAAGAGAAAAGATAATCAGTTGGTGTTGGTTATGTATTCACATAATCATTATTTGATCTGAATCACTGAACTCATTTAGAGCCCAATCTCTGAGTTAGATTTACATTATTGATTACAGCAGCACTGTGATTCTACAGCAGAAGATCAGCTTTCTCAATATAATCTGAAGGATTTCACAAAAGTTGGTCTGATTGATTTATATATATCTTTTAGGCACACACAGACTCAGCCTGTGAATCTCAACAATGGTGAGAATAATAAAGCATGTTGCAGTGCATTCTGCAAACCAATCTAGTGGACGAACGCACTCAAAAATGCGTTAGGGTGTTAACATCTTGAACGGGAATCTGTGAAGAGCCCGGTTCAAAGCCCGAAGGTCCAGGATTGGCCGTTAACCACCTGTTTTCTTGGATACAATGAAGTATGGGCTGTAAAACCCTGAACTCATCTCGGCTGGAGGGACCGGCTCGATCGCGCCCTTCGCTAGAAGGGTGGCGATCTCCGAACGCATGACAGGGGCATCTTTGCCCATCATCGTAGCGCGGACCCCCCGAAACCTGGGGGGACGCCGAGCGAACTGAATCGCATAGCCGAGCCTGATTGTTCGAATGAGCCAGCGGGACAGGTTGGGTAGCTCTAACCAAGCACCCAGAACCGTGCCAGCCGGCTGTCTCCTCGCTGCGGCCGGGGTGGAGGCTGCTGCTGTGGCCGAGCGGGAGCGGAGGAGGCCTGCATGGCCGCCGACCTTGGCGACGAGCAGACTGAGGCACCTGAGCCGGTGGCGGTGTAGGAGCAGCAGCGGACCGCCGGGGCAGGATATGGCTAATCGCCTCAGACTGTCTCTGAGCGGCCGAGAATTGCTGGGCAACAACCTCGACCGTATCGCCGAAAAGGCCGGCCTGAGAGACAGGGGAGTTTAGGAGCTGAGTCCGGTCCGACTCCCTTATGTCTGCCAGGTTCAGCCAAAGGTGGCGCTCCTGGACCACCAAGGTGGACATCACCTGACCAATCGAACGCGCCGTAACCTTAGTCGCTCGAAGGGCAAGGTCGGCGGCCATGCAGGCCTCCTGAAGGGCTGCTTGGTCAGCACCCGCCTCGTGCAAGCCCTTGAGCACCTTAGCCTGATAGACTTCTAAGGTGGCCATGGCGTGCAAGGCGGAAGCAGCCTGACCCGCAGCTCGGGGTCTGACTTGGACAACGCTGCTCTCCCAGGGGGAGGAACCGCAGCCGAGTCTTCATCTCCCGAGGACTCAAACCCGCCTTGCGACGCAGCGATCGACATACGATCGTCCTCCGGAGCCCCAAATGAGACGCTGGGTCCCCCAGAAGGGGAGGCAGCAAGCTCATCCGGAAGCTCCAACGGCTGAAACGCTTGAGAGGGAGGCGTGGCCCAAGGAGGCTGACTCGTTGGGTTGTTCCACACCATAACCCTCAGATCACCCTGGCCACCAGCCGAAGATCGGGGTGTGGCAGAGGGGACTTGATACTGTTTAAGGTAATCATTGGCTCGTTTTGTTAACACTCGAAGGTGATTGGGCTCTCGGGCGAGACCCCATTTCGTCAGTCTCTGACGTAACGTCAAAGTGACCGACTGAAAGGGAACTTGTGTTACCTCATTTCATTTGCAGAAACCAACTGCCTCAAATTGTCAGACTGTCATTTAAATTTACAAACTAATTTTTATTATATGCTAATAATATTAGCATATCATTACGATTAACTTATTTCTTTAGAGTTCAATAAAAACATTTTAAATAAAAGGATTGTCACTGTACCAGCAACAACACAGTCGCCATCTTCAACTTTCAACTTCAACTTATTTGTATAGCACATTTATACACAACTTTGTTGCCCAAAGTGCTTCACAGTGTAAAATAAAAACACAGTAGACATACAAATTTACAAGTACAAAAATTAAACAAGAACTACTTAAAAAGCCAAGCTAAACAGATAAGTCTTCAGCTGAGACCTAAAGACCTCCACTGATGGAGCTTGTCGAATATAAAGAGGGAGATTGTTCCACAGTTTAGGGCCTGCTACTGAGAAAGCACGATCACCTTTTGACTTCTTTTTGGACTGAGGAGTAACTAGCAACAGTTGATTTGACGATCTTAAAGACCTAGCTGAGATGTAGGGCTCTATAAGATTGGAAATATAATTTGGAGACAAATTATGTAAAGCTTTAAAAACAACCAGTAAAATCTTGAAATCAATCCTAAACTTGACTGGTAGCCAATGAATAGAACACAGCACCGGAGTGATGTGCTCTCTTTTTTTGGTGCCCGTCAAAAGTCTAGCTGCAGCATTCTGTACAAGCTGCAGACGTGACAGTTGTCGGTGGCTGATTCCTACATAGAGGGAGTTACAGTAGTCCAGTCGCGAAGAAATAAAAGCATGAACAACAGTCTCCAAATCATTAAAACTAAGAAAAGGTTTAAGCTTAGCGATAATTTTAAGATGATAAAAACTACTTCTTACAACTGAGTTAATCTGTTTATCAAAGCTAAGCGATGAATCAATAATGACCCCAAGATTTCTCACATTGTCCTTCACAGTCATCTCCAAAGGAGCAAGAATACTGACTACGCGCTCTTTAAAATTTGATGGCCCAAATATTATGATTTCAGATTTTCTTTCATTAAGCTGAAGAAAATTATTAGAGAGCCAAATTTTAATTTCATTCAGACAGAGTAACAAAGATTGCAAAGACTGTTCATCTCCAACTTTATGGGGAAAATAAATCTGTGTGTCATCTGCGTACATATGGTACGAGATGTCATAACGACGACAGATGGATCCCAAGGGGCGCATATACAAAGAAAACAATATAGGACTTAAAATGGAGCCCTGAGGGAGACCATATTTTAAAGGAACCACAGAAGAGGAAACATTTGCAAAATTAACAGAGAATGTTCTATCCTTAAGGTATGAATGGAACCATTTCAGAGCAGAACCCCTAAACCCAACCTCGCACTCCAACCTTTTTTAAAAGAATTGAATGATCCACAGTGTCAAATGTGGCACTGAGATCTAACATGATTAAAACCACAGCCCTCCCAGAGTCAGATGCTAAAAACTAATCATTCAAAACTTTTACCAGAGCAGTCTCTGTACTGTGACCAGCTCTGAAACCAGATTGAAATTCATCTAAAAGAGCATTCATAGATAAAAAAGGAGCAATTTGTGAAAAAACAACCTTTTCTATGACTTTAGATAGGAACGGTAGTTTAGAAATGGGACGGAAGTTAATCAACTCTGTAGCTGCTAAGCTTGGTTTTTTAAGTAAAGGAGAAACCACTGCGTGTTTAAGACAAGATGGGACAGAACCATTAGATAGAGAGCTGTTCACAATTGACAGTATACTAGGGCCCATAGTTTTGAACCCAGCTTTTAGAAACTGTGGAGGAACGGCATCCAGTGAAGTAAACGATGACTTTATATCCTTGACTAAATTTGCAAGACATGGAAGGGAGACATGATCAAAAGAGTCAAATATGCAACAACTTAACATGGTGACTTCCAGAACAATACTGGAGGGAACAATATCTTTTCTAATATGTTCTATCTTACTTACAAAAAAGTTCAAGAAATCCTCACAAGTATATAAAGTGGAATCTAAAAAAGGTGCTATCGATGGGTTTAGTACAGTGTTTATTGTGCTAAACAAAACTTTTGGGCAATGGGCCGTTCTATTAATTAGGTCTGAAAATTATTTTGTTCTTGCAGCTTTGACTGCATGCTGATAAGTTCTAAGCGTATCTTTCAACAATTCATAAGAGATCTGCAATCGGTCTCTCCTCCATCTGCGTTCAGCCTTCCTACAAGCCCTTCTAAACCCACAAATTTCATTGTTCAACCATGGCTGAGACTGAGGTTTATACCTTTTATATCTAAGTGGAGCAACATCATTCAATATGTCCAAGCAAACAGAATTAAAAACAGTAGTCAACTCCTCTGTGTTTAAAGAGGATCCAGAAACCTCGATGATAGAAGACAATGAATTAGCCGCATAGGCCTCAGCAAAACAATTTGCTGTAGTCTCATTTACTGGTCGGACACAACGGACTGCAGTTTTGTTTTTTGAGATAACAGATGGAAGATCAAAGTGAAATATAACAGAACTATGATCGGATATACAATTGTCAAATATTGACACATTACTAACAGATAACCCCCAGGACAGAACTAAATCAAGGGTATGACCATGCCTGTGAGTAGCATCACATACTGACTGTATTAAGTTAAAAGAGTCAACAAGATCAGAAAACTGCTTTACTAAATGTTTAGACGGGCAGCATATATGAATGTTAAAGTCCCCGAGAATTAAAAGATTATCAGCAATTGGCACAATAAAAGAAAGAAAATCTGAGAAATCCTGGATGAGATCCTTGTCATACTTTGGAGGGCGATAAATAAGAGCACAATAAACTGTGAATGATAGATCCACTTTGAGGAGCTGAAGTTCAAAGCTTGTATATTTCTCCAGTGGAATTAACGTGCATTTGAAGCTGTCCTTAAAAAGTGTGGCGACACCCCCGCCACGACCAGAGGATCTGGGAGTATTTAAAACATTATAGTTCACTGGCAACAGTTCAGAAAGAAGGCAGGTATCCATCGGCTCAAGCCATGTCTCAGTTAGAAACAAGAAATCCAGATTTTGTGAAACAGTAAAATCTTGAAGTATAAAAGTTTTATTTCCCACTGACCTCACATTCAACAGCGCAGCTTTAACTGTGATGTGATCCGTGGATTGCTGATGCACTATCGCCGAATATTTCAACTCCTTCAGATAACGCTGTCCGTTGACAGTCCGTCGATGTCGCAGCAAAGGCCGGAATACTGGAGCTGAATGATCAGGGTACACCGGTAGGAGCCACGTTCGTAGATCCAGATTGTTTGCGCAGATTTCGTGTGCGTTTCTCAAGTTCTTCACTAACCTCCCGCTGCGCTTTCCCCGTCTTTTTTGCCGCTTCTTTTTAAAGATTGAGCCGCAGTACAGACGGGATAGCTCTGGTGGTATGGACCATAGGAGCTCAGAGAAGTTGAAATTATGCCCGTCAGAATCATGCTGAAAATGCCGGCAACCCACAGAATTTACTGAGGCTTGAATATCCAAAAGTGCTGAGCGCTCATATCTCAACACGGATAAAGCAAACGCCGGAAACAAGGACATTACTAACAAAACATTATTGAAGACACCTGATGATAACAAGCAGAATCACCAAAGGAGAAAATCACAATTTTTAAGTTACCATCATCGAGGTCAGGGTTTGCTTTAGTTGAACTCTTGACCCTTGACTTTTTGATATTAGATTTTGTTGGGGCAGTTTTAACGGCATTAAAACCAATCAGACAAGCAATGTTAAATGATGATCAGTTGGTGTTGGTGATGTTTTCTCATAATCATTATTTGGTCTGAATCACTGAACTCATTTAGAGCCCAATCTCTGAGTTAGATTTACATTATTGATTACAGCAGCACTGTGATTCTACAGCAGAAGATCAACTTTATCAATACAATCTGAAGGATTTCTTAAAAGTTGTTCTGATCAAAAGGAAAGCTTTCTTTTAGACACACACAGACATCAAGAATCAGCCTGTGAATCTCAACGACGGTGACAAGCACATATTCTGATAAACAGATCAACTCTGAACATTAGAAAACAAGCTACTAAAAAGTCACAGAAAAACAGCAAAAAATAAAATAGTGAGAATAAAGAAAATTACTAAGACAATTCAGCTCATAATTTATTCATGCAGCAATGCATGATGGGAGCCGTGGATGAATTTTGATTGGTGGCTCCCAGAATGCATTGCAACATTCTTTTTGACAGTCACCACTGTTGAGATTCACAGACTGATTCTTGATTTCTGTGTCTCTAAATGAGAGTGGTTTTTAATTTAGAACAACTTTTGATTAAACCTTTGGATTATTTTGAAAAACTGGATCTTCCGCTGTAGAATCACAGTGCTGCTGTAAACAAAAATGTAAATCTGACTCAGAAATTAGGCTCTAAATGAGTTCAGTGATTCAGATCAGATAATGATTATGTGAAAACATAACCAACACCTCCTGACCATATTTAAACAATGCTTGTCTGGTTGGTTTTAATGCAGTTAAAACTGCCTCAACAAAATCTAATATTAAAAAGTCAAGGGTCAAGAGCTCAACTAAAACAAACCCTGACCTCGATGATGGTAACTTAAAAATTGTGATTTTCTCCTTTGGTGATTCTGCTTGTTATCATCAGGTGTCTTCAATAATGCTCAATCATCACACAATTAATCACTTATTTATCTCATTAATGCTTCAGTGGGTGGAATAAAAATATGGCAGGACTTTTACTTTCTGACCCCTGGACTTTCCACCTCTGCACACAATAAATAACAATAAATAATTAGCTTTACAATAATTATCAGTAATGCTCAATGAACACACAAACTATAGAATCACTTTAAGTTGCTATTTAATTCTGTATTGTATGACTCTCTTCAACAGCATCGCAATAGTCACCAAACTATCACACAAACCAAGCCATAATAAGCAAATTTTACAATCTCTGACGATATCAAGCATTCTGTCATGTCGCAATCCCTCGCGCAGCATCGGATCCGCGAGCGCGCGCAGAGTTGGGTTCATTCCAGCCGCGGGTGCGCTGATGCGGTTATTTCTACTGATTTAAAATACATCAAACAAACACATCAAATTCACAGTTCAGTCTTTTGAATTTGTAGGTTTTGCTTGTCAAGTACTTTACTACAGAGCAAACAAGAAGGCTGCCCATCTCGCTCATTAACAGCAAACTGATTCTTCCATTCTTCTTACCTTTGCTGCTGATGCTGCGACTCTTCTTGTTTGCATGTGTTCCTTCATTTTATCTTCCACATTTAGTTTTTCTCCTTTAATAACAAATTTGACCATTTTGAGGCTTAAATTTACAAAATGAATGGCTACTGTTTGAATTCTTCCTAAGCGCACACTTGTGTTTGTTTCGTTAACTGAGTGATTGCGTCATTAGCCTACATTGCCTGATGTCTGAAAATAATAAATGCTCACCAAAATTATTTTATATGACAAATAAAGCATTATAGCTCATTTATATTTATTTAATTCACTTTAATTTAAATTTTAAAACAAAAATAAATTGTATGCTATATATATATTTTTTTATTATTTATTGTGGTCGGCATATCGCGGGCCGCATTTACATTCGTGACGGGCCGCAGGTTGAGAGCCACTACTCCACACCCATTTAAACGCTTACTGCGGTGAAGTGTCACGTCGCGCGACTCGCGCCCAATTACATCAAAAGTATACACTCACTGGATGTCATGGCAACTGAATCACGGAGGAAAACTTTAAATATCTCGCCTTCGCTTTAATTTCGGACCATCTCCAAAAATACATAAAACACTAAACAAATGATTTTGACATGAGTTTATCAAAGTAGGAAATCCAGACTTTTAATCCCTTACACACAATTACTGCTGTTGAAATATGAAATGGAGGCGGGTCCGGATTGAATTCCCTCCGGGTCCGGATCCGGACCGGAGTCCGGACTTTGAGAAGTGCTGGCATAGATGTTGGTTCATCATGTTTGCACTCTCAGAAAATGAAACACAACTACAACTGACTTAAAGCCACACAGCCTGAAATCAACTGAAGATAAAAGAAGACAATCAATCTCTCAAGATCTCAGCAGAAGTTATTTTTGAGAATTAACAGGTTTAGATGTTGATGTTTTATTGAAAATGTTTGACCACCATTAGTGTGGTCAGTGTTTCCATTAGTTGTGCAGTTTGACTTTTGGCTTTTCATGTGAGTTTGTGGTCTTAACAGTATTTACCAAAACACTCCATTTGTTGTAAAAAAACAGAAACAAAGATTTTTAAGTGAAATATAGTTATCATCATAAAGCAAAATCATTTACTAATTGTACTCCTGACCAAAAGTGTGTTTTTGTTTTTAATAGTTTATATTAGTGATGTGTCGTTCTTGAACGATTCGTTCATTTTGAACAAATCTTTAATGTGACTCGAGAAGAACGAGTCGTCTCGGGGGGTGATTCGTTCAGTCGCGCATGCACAATATTCTATAGGTTCTGTACTGCGAGTAGTAGTTCACCTGTTGATTCAGTTGATTAGTTCTTTTCATGAGTCTTTCGGGTTTTTGAGTCGTTCGTTAATCACGTGACAGGCCCATACGCTAAACCAATGCAGTCAATACAGTCAGGCTGTGTGACCCAAGCACATTATATTTCTAAGTAAATAACTTTAACTCTCCAGTTTTATTTCAGTTTGGGTAACAACTGTTAAAGCTACAGTTATCATAACCTTAACTAACATTAATAATTCAAATTCAAAATGTTATTTGCTTATGAAATGATTAGACCAATATGTCAAGTCAGCCTTAAAAGCAATTATTATACCAGCAAACTCAAAATTGGAGTAAAAATGAACAAACTAGGCTATAAATACTTTGTATTGTAGGCTTGGATTATTATATTATTATATAGCCTAGAGTTTATTTACAGATAGACAGTCAAAAAGATAAATTAATCAATATTTTATTTATAACAGGGCGTTATTTATTTATCAGATAATAACACACCACAGATCCTCAAGAAACAGTAACAAAAACATAGTGACAGAAATGTCAGAAATAGCATATGGGTCTGTCACGTGATTAAGGAATGACTCAAAAACCCGAAAGACTCATGAAACGAACTAATCAATTCTCTTTCCGGCTCAGACTGCATTGGTTTAGCGTATGGGTCTGTCACGTGATTAAGGAATGACTTAAACCCGAAGACTTGACAAGAGGTGAGGTGAGCTTAATCAGCTTGTCATAAACTGAAGACCCAGGTAAAGAATTAATTAATCATTTCTGAATCTTATAACATTGTAGTTTTGTATTGTTTGTAGTGTGATCAACGTTTGCATAAGTAGTAGATGTGTTGGGGAAGCAACACGTAACATTTTAATTACATTTTGCTAAAATGAACGAAATGACTCGAAAAAAGATTCGTTCATTTTGCTGAACGAGACTCAAAATTCCAAGTCAGTAAAATGATCCGAACTTCCCATCACTAGTTTATATTTACCAACAATACTTTCTTGCTACAGATCAGACATTCTGAATCATTACATTTAAAGTGAAAAAAATATTTAGACACAGACATCAAGAATCAGAATCACATATCATCAATGAATCTCAACAATGGTGACATGCTTCATGCCGCAAAGCATGCTTGGAGTCGTACACTATGGTGGTTACCAGCATGCATTACGGCATTAAAGACTTTTGAGATATCTTTTGGATTATATAAAAAAAAACACCTGATTATCTTTTCTGTTTGCTCAACTAGCTGTTATAACAGATACAACAGCCCAAACAAAATCTAATATAAAAAAGTCAAGAGCTCAACTAAAGCAAACACTCATCTCCACGATGGTGACTTAAAATTGTGATTTTCTCCTTTGGTGATTCTGCTTGTTAACAGCAGGTGTTCATCATTAATGTTCAATAGTCACACGATTAATGAATTATCTTGATTGAATGGTCTTGTATTGGTCTTGTTTTGGTCTGGTCTCGTCCACACATCTGGTCTTAAATGGTCTTGGTTTTGGAGGTCTGGTCTTCACCTCTGAAATGAACAAAAAGATGTGTAAATGTGTAATATTAACACATTACAGGTGTTCTTGGCTGCACAGATTGTGTTGATGTTGTAAACAAATACACAGGTTGTGTTCATTTTAAAACTACACATAATATGTGTAAAACAATTTAATTCCTTCTACACATTTTTATGCAATATTGACACAAAATGTATAAAATAGAGCGCTATACATAATATGTGTCAATATGTGTTCTACACATTTCTTCATAGAGTATAGTTTTTTTATAATACATCATACTTTAACTCAAACTGAATAATTAAAAAGTTTAAATGGGTAAATCTTCTATAAATATTTTTGATTCCTAATTTTCTTTTCTGTCATACTCAAATTCTTGTTAAAACACATAAGTCATGCTTATTCTGTGCATTTTGAACACTTTTTGTGTGAAATTATATTTATTTTGTCTATCAAAAGTGTGCTTTCACTTTAATTGAGCGTCAGCACCGAAACCCCCTCTTCACTGCTGCTCCTGCTGTTGGTGTGAATGCATCTATTGGTTAACATGCACACCAAAAAAAATATGAGCTGCTTACGCGATGCTGACCCGGTTCGTTTGACAAGTGTGAGTGCTCCGTTCCGTTCCCCGGCCATTTAGCCATTTAGCCGGCCAGAGCGCAGTTTGGTTGGGCTCAAGCACGGTTCACATGCAGTATGAGCGCTAACCGTGCCAGAGCACAGAACATCTACTAATTTTGTGTGCGCTACTGTCATCATTACGACGACAAACATCGTTATTACTTCTCTGATAGTACACATCATTTCATGTAACGAATTTTAGTGTATTTGGGTTTATAACGGGTCTGATTGACCTTATAAACAGATCAACTCTGAACATTAGAAAACAAGCTACTAAAAGTCACACAACAACAGAAAAAAATAAAATAGTGAGAATAAAGGAAATTGCTAAGACAATTCAGATCATAATTTATTAATGCGACAATGCATGATGGGAGCCATGGATGAATTTTGATTGGTGGCTCCCAGAATGCACTGCAACATGCTTTTTGATGGCCACCACTGTTGTGTTTCACAGGCTGATTCTTGATGTCTGTGTCCAAATAAAGTATTTACACTAATGATGGGAAGTTCGGAACTGTTTCACAAACTGGTTTGTTCAGTCAGTTTGTTTCAATTAACCGACCAAAAAAAAAAGGTTCACTTTTGTGCTCTGATGTAATGACATCATTCGCAGTGAAGTCAACTATTGCAGGTCGGGATGAAAAAACTTAACTCATTCAAATATATAAAGTCAGTAATCATAACATCAGTCAACTAAAACATTATAATCTGAAGCGTTTTTTACAATTAAGTTTTGCATCTAAAGCATCCAAACACATGACATACACAGGCAGTGATGTGCAAACAAAGTTTTACAGTTATAAAGTGAATAAATAAGTCTTCATCAGCACAGAAATCTTGATCCTCTTACATTACGATTTATTTGTAATTAAATAAACTTATGTTTCGCCAGATTGGCCCCTCATTCGAGTCCTCTCATAGCATCAGTTGTCCTGTGAATCTCAACAGTGGTGAGAATAATAAAGCTTGTTGCAGTGCATTCTGGGACCACCAATCAAAATTCATCCATGGCTCCCATCATGCATTGCTGCATGAATAAATTATGAGCTTAATTGTTTTAGTAATTTCCTTTATTCTCACTATTTTATTTATTTATTTTTTTAAGTAGCTTTTTAGTAGCTTGTTTTCTAATGTGATCTGTTGAGCAGAAAATGTTGCTTGTCACCACTGTTGAGATTCACAGGCTGATTCTTGATTTGTGTGTGTGCCTAAAAGAAAATATCTCGAGAAATGAATTAAAAAGAATTATTACTATGAAATTCTTGAGAAAATTCTTGAGAAAATCTGTATAAATGATTCTCCGATCAAGCAGAAAATGTATTAGGGAAGGATCTTACCAATTAATTTATTTTCGATGCTGATATTTTCAAGTAGTGATGTTTCGGAGCGTGTGTCGAGAAATCCCGGAATCTTTCAGTGAAGCGCATATTGAAGCTTGTATCGCTTTACATCAGTGACATCATTGATGACGTGCGAAGCCTCGCTTCTGCCTGGTTCGAATGATTCGACTGGATGCAGTTCGAATCTTGGTGCAATATATTGACAGATATATAAACCCATGGGATCCCCTCAGAATGTGTGGATTTAGAATAATAATATCGCCCCTCCTGCATATAATGACCAAATAATTTATTACACACATTTGACAGCCCCATTCATTTAAAAACCAATACGTTTATTACACAGTTCTGTTATACAATCATTATATACAACCAGAAAACACACATTACATTCAAATAAATATATAAGTCTTTGTGGAAATTGATTTTTTCTTCACCGTTATTTCTAAGCCATAACTGCCGCAAAATAAAGTGTATCACAGATCACATCAGGACATCTGTAATGTATCTACTTGTTTGACCACCAGGTGGTATTGTGAGCAAATGAAGCCTCCAGAAATGAACCCTTTTGTGAAACACTTGGCTGAAAAGCTTCAATGCTTCATGAGGCTTCATCTCGCCATCACTACTTTGAAGGCCAAAATCACCAATACGATACCTCTAATCTGAATTAAAGTTATTAAATTATTAATAATTTAAATCCTTAAATTACTATGAGTAAAATGGGTAATGGTACCCACTTAACATTATATTTAAAAGGTATTTTAACATTCAATATGCCTTAATTGCAATTTATTAGATTATATTTTTGTTTACACATGGTTGAAATGTTTATTTGTAGTGGTAACCATGGAAATTTACAAATACTGTAGGCCTAGCTGAACTATGGTCACTGTAGTAATTCAGTTTCATAAGGGACTGCCAGTGACAGGCTGTTGCACCCATAAAATGCAAACTTTGTATTCTGACAGTGTAGTTACAGAACAGAACATCAATACGAACTTTCAATGTTCAATTTAAATAAATGTAATTTCAAAAACTATGTAGGCTACTATTTCATTTTGTTTGTTGTGAAATAATAACTCAAACTTATTATGTTGTTCTGTCTGCTGTTAAGCATTGTTCAGGGCTGCGTTTCTCAAAAGCATCAATGGTTTCTTACAGTGAGCGAACGCTCTCTGATTGATTGGTTCTGACTTGCAGCATTTGCGTGTTCAGATGAGCAGGAAAATACTTCTACTACACAATTATTCACTAACATAGGTAATTTGTCCAATTCAATGCATATTGTATGCATTAAATTTATTGTTAATTAAACAAAATCACTGGTAAAAAAAACACACCTTAGTATCAATATTTTTATTTGAGTATCGATTCTTGCGATACTCAACATCAGTATTGATATATTGGATACTTCATATAGATCTGCCCATCCCTAAAACATATGCTTTATTTTAAGTTCAAACCCTACTTTGCTCTGTTTAAGCCACAGTGTGGCAAAACTTGATGTCATCAACCAATATTTAATAACCCAGTATGAAACATCTTTCATTTGTTTCATGTCTGTCTCACCTTCACCATCTGCTGATGTCTCTAATGTCAGTGATCAAGCTCAGCAGTGTTTGTGACACACCCCTCACAGACTCACAGGTATAAAAGCTGAAAGCAGATCGACACACCTTCACTAACATACTGTAGTTTGTTACAGCTGACCAAACTGACAACAACAGAAGGACAAGAGAAAAAGAAAGATGTCTGATGAAGTAACTTTCAACAAAACTCTTGATGAAATAAAAACATTGTTTGATCAAACAACAGGTAAGAGAACACAGAGGTTATGTGAGTTTTTACCCCTTTTTATTCTTTTCAGCAAATTGTTTTGATTTCAATGTGATGTTCATCTCTTAAAAAGTAAAAGAAAAGGTGCAGATAAACTTCATGTAGTTGTGGTTTTGTGATGTTATCCCTAATCTTTTTTTTTTTTTTTTTTTTTTTTTTTTNNNCTCACTTCTCATCATATTTTCATATTACTGTTTCTGGTAAGTTAAAGTCGGCATGAAATGGAAGCTGCAATCTTCTTCTATATTGTGATGCACCTGATGATTGTGATGTAGGGTTCTGGGGCCAAAGCTTTCCTTCGGGCCCCAGTTAAATAAAGTCAAACACATCATCAAAAAATCACTGCTGTAAAGACAAAAGGCAATTCATTCTTGCCAAACTAAAAATATGCCAACATGCTCAAACGAGCGCATAGTGAAAACTAAAACAATAAAAATAAAAAAAATAAAGAGAAATACAGAGGGCATGTTATAAACAATCCACATACATTAAACAATGTACTGTCAAATTTAACAAACTTACTCGTTGAGAGTAAATTATCAAGAGTACTACAAACCATCAAATACAAGTCTACTGTAAAAACACAGCACACTGCTGTAAAATAATACAGCCGTTACTGTAAAATAAAGGTGAATTGATGTTTGCTTACAATGAGTATGACTGAAATTACAGTTCTTTACTGTAATCTATTTTACATTCTTTCTGTAATGCTGTATTGAGTATTAATTTTACAAATAAGAAACAGCTCAACAAATTAAATCACACTCACGATTAAAAGGATGTATTCCTGTTCTTCTTTAAAGTGAATTCAAGCTGACACAGAATGTTGTGCACGGTTAAAAAAATTAGTGTGAAATTACAGTATTACAGTTAATAATTGCATGACTTTAACACTAATTCCACAGTAGGACTTCTCTTGTATATATCTGCAGTAAAATTACTGTAAACGAACAATATCATCTGTATTTATACAGTGCATGAAGGTACCCAGCATGCAGTGCAGCATGAAAAGATTATAATGTTTGTTGATTCTTGTTTTTGTTTTGTTTTTTCTGTGCTGCTCAACTTACTTTTGATTCACGTTTAGTAGTTTGTGTTGTTTATTTAGTAATGTTCAGAATTGATCTTTGTTATTATTATTATTATTTGTTGAGTGTCATTGTTGTGTTTTGTATGTTAAGTATTGATGTCTTCGCATCATGAGGTGATGGAAGAAAAACATTTTGTGTTGCAAGATGATGTCACACCTTTCAAAGTTAAATCTCAACAGTTGCTTCACTATTATAAAAAATATCCATCCACAAACAATTATGAATTTGCAATAAGATATTGGTTAATCTTTATGTTGAAATAATGCTAATAATAATGTAGTTTGACTGATTCAAAATCAGCCGTTTAGCTTATATTAAATTATGACTTATCATTGTTATAATAAATGTTTTCATTTATCACACTTCTGACTTGGATCAGAAAATTGAATATGAATATAATGAGCACTAATCACCATTATGATGACAAAACAATTACAATTACAGTACTGAACAAGATAATTTCTTACAGTGTCAAGGTTAAAGACAACTTTATCATGTGATTTCACCAAAAAAAAAACAAGAGCAGTAAATGACTGTGACGTCAGCATCATTTTGTTGTTGATTAACAGTAATTCATAAGAAAATGACTCAGCATGCATTCATTTCACTACAGTAATTTATTATAAAATAATACTCTTTAATCCTGTAAATTCCTGGCTTTTTTGTTTACAGTATACACACTTGACATCAATGTCAAACAGCATTAATGTCCTCAGTCTAGGTTTTTGTTTGTTTGTTTTTTTATTACAGAAAGTCTTAGCTCATGTATTTTGCTTAGATTTTCTTAATTTATCAGTTTTTATTGCATAAATATGAAATGTAATAAAGCAAGCAATTGCTTTAAATAAATCAAAATATGAATTCCTTGAACCAATCACATGCAAACAGGACTTTAGTGTGTTACTGACACACTAATAGTCCTGTTTGCATGTGATTGGTTCAAGGAATTCATATTTTGATTTAGTGAAGTAAATGATCTGATAATGACAAATCAAACATCAAAAAATATGTCGTTGCAAGAGAGAAGGGAAGTTAGTCTGATCCAAAATTATGATGAACATGAATTTAAAACAACAATGATGTGCACAGATTATTCATTTAGAATAAATACTGCAATACCCGTAACTGTGGGTAACTGCAATTTTGCCATGTAAGAATTACTTTGTTGATTCCTGTCTGAAAACATACTCCTAACCTATCCCTAGTAAGTATTCCCTATTCCTATTCCTAACCCATAAATGATCCCTTAAATCAGAGGGAAATGATATGTGAATAAGATGTAGAAGCACATATCTCTTGTTGTGAGCCTAAACTTGACAAACTGTACACTTGTCCCAAAAATCTGATCGGTTGATTGGAATATGTTGTACTTCGTGAAATCACATTCACCCACCTGAGTGTAGTGATATTTTTGAGTCACAACACCACTGAAAAACAAAAAACCCACGACGTGAGATGCAAGCACAGTGGTTAAAAGGCGTCTGTCTAGTGCATGTTAACATTTAAGGTGCCCTAGAACCCTTTTTCACAAGATGCAATTGTGAAATCTAAGGTGTCCCCTGAATATGCCTGTGAAGTTTCAGCTCAAAATACCCCATATATTTTTTTATTATTCAATTTTTTAACTGCCTATTTTGGGGGGGCATAATTAAATATGAGCCGATTCTGTGCGCGTCCCCTTGAAATCCTTGCGCTCCCTGCTCCCAAGCTCTCGACTCTATAATACATTGCATAAAAAGTTCACACAACTAATATAACCCTCAAAATGTATCTTTACAAAGTGTTCATTATGCAGCATGTCTAATCGTGTGAGTATAGTATTTATTTGGATGTTTACATTTGATTCTGAATGAGTTTGATGGTGCTCCGTGGCTAAAGCTAACGTTACACACTGTTGGAGAGATTTATAAAGAATGAAGTTGTGTTTATGAATTATACAGACTGCAAGTGTTTAAAAATGAAAATAACGACAGTCTTGTCTCCGTGAATACAGTAAGAAACGATGGTAACTTTAACCACATTTAACAGTACATTAGCAACATGCTAATGAAACATTTAGAAAGACAATTTACAAATATCACTAAAAATATCATGTTATCATGGATCATGTCAGTTATTATTGCTCCATCTGCCATTTTTCGCTGTTGTCCTTGCTTGCTTACCTTGTCTGATGATTCAGCTGTGCACAGATCCAGACGTTAATACTGGCTTGTCTAATGCCTCGATCATGGGCTGGTATATGCAAAAGTTGGGGGCGTACATATTGATCCCGACTGTTGTGTCACAGTCAGAGTTATGTTGATAATCACCTGTTCTTAACCCTTGTAGGTCCCTTAATTGTACCAATTTAGTCCTTTGGGGTCAGATTAACCCTAAACATTTACAGAGCAATTGCATAAGGAAATATACATTTTTTATGGATAAACTCTATATCTTTTTTTTTATTTACTTCTCATCTACTCATCTATTTTATGTGTTTTTGTGGATTTTTTTTCTTTACCTATTTACTGCACAATTACTTAACCATGTCATAAATTAGCTTATGAAAAATTGATTTTTAATGAAAAAATCACTTTAATGATGAACTTAATTAAATCTAAATTTGGACATTGCTCTATGTGTTAGGGATAGAATACTACCATCTAGAGGTTTGTGAAAAAATTTCAGGGATTATAGTTAAAGAAAAAAGTGCAATGACCACATATCTCCAATAGAGGTCAATAGGGACTCAATAGGGACTGTGTGTGTATGTGTTTATATGTGTGTATGAGATAGAAAGTTCGTTCGACTTTGTGTTTAGTCAAGGACCAAACCTTTATTTAATGAAAAATTTTGTTGATTTTATTTGCCAATTTCTACAGAAAGGCCCTCTGTTGCAGTCACACGCGTGACAGGGCTCCAGACTGCGCCTAAAATGGTCACACACAGCAAAATCCCCAGTGTTAAATTAACACCCAAAGTGTACATATGAGTCCATCTTGCCGGGTGTTAAAAAGTAACACTGAAGCAGTGTTAAAGTTAATGAGATAATTGATTGATGATTGAGTGATGATTGACAATTAGTGGAGACACCTGATGATAATAATCAGAATCACTGAAGAAACAACAAGAGAAAAAGAGAGAGACACAACAACTACAACTGACTTCCAGCCATTAAACATTATTACACTTATTATTAACCAGTTTGATTTGATTTCTGTCATACATCAACAAAAGTTCTTATTGAGAATTAACAGATGTTTAGATGTTAATGTTTTAATGAAAGTTTAGTTTGAAGTCACCATGATGGTGAAAAGCATTTCCTTTAGTTGGGCTCTTGACTCTTTTTATTAACATTATTTTATTTCTGGCTGCTCCTACTTTGCAGGGTAAATATGACATTACGGGCCGTACATTAGAGCTGAGCTTGTTACCCTCTTATTTCATGTAGTTATAGGGTAAATATGACATTACGGGCCGTAAATTAAAGCGGAGCTTGTTACCCTCTTGTTTCGTGTAGTTGCAGGGTAAATACGACATTACGGCCGTAAATTAAAGCGGAGCTTGTTACACTCTTATTTCATGTAGTTACAGGGTAAATACGACATTACGGCCGTAAATTAAAGCGGAGCTTGTTACGCTCTTATTTCGTGTAGTTACAGGGTAAATATGACATTACGGGCCGTAAATTAAAGCGGAGCTTGTTACCCTCTTATTTCGTGTAGTTACAGGGTAAATATGACATTACGGGCCGTAAATTAAAGTGGTGCTTGTTACCCTCTTATTTAGTGTAGTTACAGGGTAAGTATGACATTACGGGCCGTAAATTAAAGCGGAGCTTCTTACCCTCTTATTTCATGTAGTTACAGGGTACATATGACATTACGGGCCGTAAATTAAAGTGGTGCTTGTTACCTACCATTATCATTATCTGTTATTCCGTGTATTTTGTTGTGAGCATTAATTAAAAAAAATAATTAAAAAAAAACTGACGGCATCCGACATCCTCGTGACCTTTCGCGTGAGTTTCTCGGCACGCTTACGTCACGCTTCAAGTTACGTCAAGCATGAACTCTGAACCTTCGCATGCACGCGCAGAAGACAGTTAGTCGAAAGTTTAAAATGTTAAAATATTTGATATTTTTCTGACAAATACGTATCGTTTCACTTCAGAAGACATTGATTCATCCATTGGGGTCGTATGGATTACTTTAGTTATTACTGTTTGTGCTGTTGATGCTTTTAGGAACACGTGAGCTTGCATTATAAAGCGTTCCCAGATGATTTATTTTTTCCTAAAAACCTTTTTGTGTTCATCTTAAGAAGTAAAGTTGTATACATCTCAAATGGCATGAGGGTAAGAGATGAGTAACGGTGAGCACATTTCCGGGTGTACTGTATTTTATTTTAATACAGAATAGCAAAGGGGATTCCCTCTTAAAATTCATCAGTGGAAAGAAAGAAAAAGAGGAAGAGGAACAAGAGGAGGAGGAAGCCGAGCAAGAGAAACGAATAAGAAGTGTTGTAACTTTAAATCTGTTTTGAAATAAGTTGTTTTTCAAATAAAGGTTTC
>RJVU01017965.1:79544-91621 GCA_003731715.1 Anabarilius grahami
TTACCCTGTAACTACATGAAATAAGAGGGTAACAAGCTCCACTTTAATTTACGGCCCGTAATGTCATACTTACCCTGTAACTACATGAAATAAGAGGGTAACAAGCTCCACTTTAATTTACGGCCGTAATGTCATATTTACCCTGTAACTACATGAAATAAGAGTGTAACAAGCTCCGCTTTAATTTACGGCCCGTAATGTCATACTTACCCTGTAACTACATGAAACAAAAGCATATTTCCCCATGTATTAATAAAGATTGCAATAGTTCTTTCTACTTGCCTTGGAACAACTTAATCAGTGCACTTTCTTGATAAAATTGCTCCCAAATGTAAGATTGTTGTCTATCATAACAGTATAAGTACCCCTTAGTTCTAAAATACTTACAGAGAGAGAATCATTCAAGCTACAAGAGGATCTGCATTCTGTAAGTACTTTGTGTTGTTTAGTTCGATTTCAGTGCTGTGTATTTGAGAGGAAGTTTGTTTACTGTGGTCACGTGACAAATCGCGTGTGTTGTCGTTTCACTCGAGTCAGTAAGGCGTGGCCTGCTGAACTAACTAACGTTGTAAGAAGTTGGTATAACTGTGTAGTCTACCGCGGCAGCGGACGCGGCAGCCCTTGTGTGAAGCCCTCCTCATGTGAAGACCGAAGAGTGTAAAGACCAACGACTCTACCTGTGCGACTCCACCGAGCAACGACACCGACAAGGCACTTGAGTATTGCACTTTTCTTTTTTTCCCTCTTTATACAGTGTGTTCTTGTCTGTCTGTCACTTGACCTCTTTTAGATATGTGCTTCCAAATTCCCACTATTACTAACACTCGTAAATCGCGTGCTACACGTTGGAGGCAGCGCAACCATAACAACCTGCGTATTTTACCCATGTCATCTAGTACATTACTTTCTATTTCTATTGGGCTGTGGAATTGTCAGTCCGCTGTAAACAAAGCAGACTTCATCACAGCTATTGCTGCTTATTCAGGTTTCCATCTCATGGCTCTGACTGAGACATGGATCAAACCAGAGGACACTGCCACACCGGCAGCCCTCTCCTCTAATTTCACTTTCTCTCACACCCCACGCCAGATTGGGAGGGGTGGTGGTACTGGTTTGCTTATGTCCAGTGAATGGAAGTTCAATCCTTTACCAGCTCTCTCTGACAATGGCTCATTTGAATCACATGCAATTACCATCACCTGCCCTACTAAAATCCATGTTGTAGTTGTTTATCGTCCCCCAGGTCAGCTAGGTAACTTCTTGGAGGAGTTGGATGTGTTACTCTCATCCTTCCCTGAGGATGGTACTCCTCTGCTAGTACTTGGAGATTTCAACATCCACCTAGACAAACCTCAGGCTGCTGACTTCCACACTCTGCTTGCCTCATTTGACCTCAAGCGAATGGCTACCTCAGCTACCCACAAATCGGGTAACCAATTGGACCTCATCTACACACGCTGTGGCTCCACCGACAATGCACTGGTTACTCCACTACACACCTCAGACCACTTTCTCATCACTTCTACACTCAACCTGACCCCTAACTCAACACGCATTCCACCCCATGTTACTTTTCGCCGAAACCTACGCTCCCTCTCACCATCCCACTTATCCTCTTTGGTCTCATCCACACTTCCTCCCCCTAACCAGTTCTCATCACTGGACACTAACAGTGCTACTGACACTCTTTGCACCACTCTAACATCTTGCTTAGATGACTTCTGCCCCCTTTTAACCAGACCAGCCCGCGCCACCCCCTCTGCCCCCTGGCTCTCTGATGCTCTCCGTGAGCATCGGTCTAGACTCAGGGCTGCAGAGAGGAAGTGGTGCAAATCTAAAGATCCTACTGACCTTAGCTCATATCAGTCACTCCTTTCTTCTTTCTCTACTGATGTCTCCAATGCTAAAACCTCATACTATCACACTAAAATTAACAATTCAACTGACTCCCGCACACTTTTCAAAACCTTCTCATCTCTTCTTAGCCCTCCACCCCTTCCTTCCACATCAGCTCTTACAGCCGATGACTTTGCCACATTCTTCACACATAAAATAACAACCATCAGCGGCCAATTCTCCACACCACACACTGAAAATAACATCTTAACGGAAAACACACAAACCCTCCCCTCCTTCTCCATGCTATCTGAGGCAGAGGTTTCAAAACTCATCCTCTCCAATCACCCTACTACCTGTCCGCTAGACCCTATCCCCACTCATCTTCTTCAGGCCATCTCCTCCTCAATTCTACCTGCACTCACTCACATTATCAATTCTTCCCTTCAAACTGGAACATTTCCCACAGCTTTTAAGCAGGCTAGGATTACCCCACTGCTTAAAAAACCAACTCTGAATCCAGCACTTCTGGAAAACTACAGACCAGTATCCCTTCTTCCTTTCATTGCTAAGACACTTGAGAGAGTTGTATTCAACCAACTGTCTACTTATCTCACACAGAACAACCTCCTTGACAACCACCAGTCCGGTTTCAAGAGTGGCCACTCAACTGAGACTGCCCTGCTCTCAGTTACTGATGCCCTGAGACTGGCACGAGCAACTTCAAAATCATCAGTACTCATCCTGCTGGATCTGTCTGCTGCTTTTGACACAGTTAACCACCAGATTCTCCTGTCGACACTCATGTCGAAGGGCATCTCGGGAAACGCACTCCAGTGGTTTGAGTCTTACCTCTCAGGTAGGTCCTTCAGGGTATCTTGGAGTGGTGAGGTGTCCAAATCACATCATCTTGCTACTGGGGTACCTCAGGGCTCTGTGCTTGGACCACTTCTCTTCTCCATCTACATGTCATCACTAGGATCTGTCATTCAAGATCATGGTTTCTCCTATCACTGCTATGCTGATGACACACAACTCTACCTCTCATTCCAACCAGATGATCCGACGGTTGCTGGTCGCATCGCAGCCTGCCTGACAGCCATTTCTGCCTGGATGAAGGACCACCACCTTCAACTCAACCTTGCAAAAACGGAACTGCTTGTGGTCGGTGCCAACCCAACACTTCATCATAACCTTTCAATTCAACTTGGGTCGTCAACCATTACTCCTTCCAGGACAGCCAGGAACCTTGGAGTGGTGATGGATGATTGTTTAAGCTTCACAGATCACGTTGCAACAACAGCCCGGTCCTGCAGATTTGCCTTGTACAACATCAGGAAGATTAGACCCTTCCTATCGGAGCATTCCACACAAATTCTTGTCCAAGCTCTTGTTCTATCCAGACTGGACTACTGTAATGCTCTCTTGGCTGGCCTTCCAGCATGCACTGTCAAGCCTCTACAACTGATCCAGAATGCTGCAGCAAGACTGGTCTTCAACGAACCGAAGAGAGCGCACGTCACTCCTCTCTTCATCAGTCTGCATTGGCTGCCAGTAGCTGCTCGCATCCAATTCAAGGCTCTGATGTTTGCCTACAGAACGACCGCTGGCTCTGCTCCGCTATACCTTAACTCACTACTTCAGACTTACGTGCCCTCCAGAAACTTGCGTTCTGCAAGTGAACGGCGCCTTGTGGTGCCATCACAAAGGGGCACAAAATCGCTCTCACGGACCTTCTCCGGGTCTGTTCCTGGCTGGTGGAATGACCTGCCACGTTCTATCCGAGCAGCTGAGTCTCTAGCCATTTTCAAAAAAATGCTAAAGACATATCTTTTTCGTCAGCACTTGACCCAGTAATAGTAGCACTTTGATTTCTATTCTTCTTCCATCTATGTGTGTATTTATTTAAAAAAAAAAAAAAATCCTTGCTACGAGCACTTTACTGTCATAACTGTGACTTCACACAGCACTTACATACTGTTGTTCTCATCTTGACTTGATTCTACTATTCTCATTTGTAAGTCGCTTTGGATAAAAGCGTCTGCTAAATGACTAAATGTACAGTATAATTAAGTTGTTAATTTCCTGATTGTTACCCCTTTATTCCCAAGACTTTACATATTGTTCCCC
The DNA here is from genome assembly GCA_003731715.1 of Anabarilius grahami. NCBI lineage: Eukaryota > Metazoa > Chordata > Actinopteri > Cypriniformes > Xenocyprididae > Anabarilius > Anabarilius grahami. The sequence goes on from RJVU01017965.1 coordinate 83,511, forward strand.
TATACTTACACATACTTACTGTATAGGTACACTATAATTATCGAAAGTTACACTGTAAATTCGTTGTAATTACGCAGTACTTTCCGGGCCGTAATCTAAAGCGTTACCAAAATATGTAACAAATATATATATATATTATTATAAATCTCTAGGGGAAGACATAACAGAAAACATAAAATAAATATTCAAACGCCAACGATCGCATCCTTGACCACAAAACTGAAGAAATATTGAGGATCTGGTGGTGTAGAAGTTCCAAACCAAGGACACCTGCCACCTGTGCCCATTCCTGCAAGAGCAAGAACACAACAACAGAACAACTCCACACACTGCTAGTTAGCAAACAGACTATCCGCAGACAGGTGTTCCCAATCACAAGCAGACATCCACAGATGAGGAACAAAAAGAAAACAAAAAGAAATGAAAACACAGCAAGACCATGACAAACAACAAGAACAGAAAAAACACAAGAAACACGAGCTGACTTCCCATATAGAACAAACAGAATCAGAACAGGGTGTTCAACACACCACAGTTTCTGTTTAAAAAACATCTGCAATGTTTTGTCGGGTCTGAAAACAGCCCATTTGTCTTCAATAATGGTCAATCATCACTTAATTATCTCATTAACTTCAACACTGCTTATTTTTAACACCCTGTAGTGTGGACACATGTACACTGAGGCGTGTTAATTTAACATTGGGGATTTTGCTGGATGGAAATTTTATGTTATTCAAATACATACATTTTAAAGTTTGGATTTTTTTTTTTTACACAAGCATATAGTTGGCCAATTCTGTATGCTTGATATTTCTTATTGTTTTGTTGAAATAAATTATTTCTTACACTGAATGTGTAAAATGCTATTTAGGTCCCACAGTGAGAAAAAAGAAGATCATTGGGGAGTTGGAAAACATTGCAGAGAAATACTCACTGAAGCTTACAACTGATGTGAAGGTAAGCTCAATTTAACAACAAGATATATAGAAGAAGATCTGAAAAAAATGCTATAGTTTGAGTCACCCTTTGTTATTAAAATCGTGAAACCCATAACATATTCTATGGTCAAAAATATTTGTCCAGATTACCAACATACAGACAAGATAATATGAGGATGACCCTTATTGTGGCATTACTAACTGCTCACAGTAGTCTAATATATATAAAAGTGATAATGTGGAGTGCACTGTGAATTTTGTAACCTGTAGGTTGTTAATGACTCTGTTCATGGTCACATTGAGCTGCACCCCCTGCTGGTGAAGATCATAGATACGCCTCAGTTTCAGAGACTCCGTCACATCAAACAGCTTGGAGCGGGATACTGGGTCTTTCCTGGGGCTTCACACAACCGCTTTGAACACTCACTTGGGTGATGCAAATATACAACAAATATATACAATACAATGCAATAGTGTGTATATGTGTGTGTGTATATATAATGTGTTAATGGGCAAGGGGCAATTTGTTCTGCAGCATGATAGCACCACGTACAAGACAAGACATTAATAGCACATTAAAAACTACCTTTTCCTATTTAAATTAAGCAGGTTGACAGCATATGGAACAAACAATAATTTGAATCTGTTTGTCTTAGCTAGAGGGACCCTATACAAAGATCCCAAGGGGAGTGTTTGAAATGATTCATAAAGAGGGTGAGATGTGTCAGATATGATGTGATGCGCTTTATTTATCACCTGAATATCAAACAAATCTGACAACCCGGGCAATTTCACACCCAATACTTTACTACAGTTATTTACAACCTTTGATAGAGAATTATTCTGTTTGACCTTTAAAGAGGCAAACCAACAAATCAATGAAAAGGTTAAAATCGATTCATTATATGCCTTATAAAAAGCAGTCATCAATGTCCTATCAATATTAAATGTAGCTAATTTCCGCAAACAATAAAGTCTTTGTTGGCTCATCATACACAATCTATCGGTATTCTCTCAGAAATTTAATTTATTATCGATAATAGTACTTAGGTACTTATAACTTACGACCATAAGTACATGGAGCTGCTGTCTGATTTTGCTGCAGATCAATGCACATGTCCTTGGTTTTCTCAGCATTCAGAAGTAGACCCACCTCTCAACACCGATTTGAAAATACTCAACAATAGGCTCGTGTTCCCTCTCCTCACCAACCAACAAACTTACTATAACCGTGTCATCAGCAAACTTAAAGGGGTGGTTCAATGCGATTTCACTTTTTTAACTTTAGTTAGTGTATAATGTTGCTGCTGGAACATAAAAAGTATCTGAAAGTTACAGTGCTGAAAGATCAATGCAAACGGAGATATTGTCTTTTAAAGTTATGGCAGTTAAAACCGACCGGTTTGGAATACAACGAGCTTCTTCCCGGGTTGGTGACATCATAAACCCTGCAAAACACGCCCCCGGGAACACGCAACAAAGTGGGCGAGGCCATGTCACGCGGCATAATGGAAGCGGAAGAGTTGTGTACACCGGACGCGAGCGGTGCGACACGACACCTCAGAAGATAATAGAAGCCATTATAATCTGTGATATTTTCTACACTGGATGCGGCGCTGAAGAAGCTTCCAGAATCTACACCAGTTCAATGCTGGATTTGCACAAAGGCTTTTACTGAAAGATGAAGCAGTTCCTACTTTAAAAGCAGAAGCTGCTGTTTATTGGCTTCAAACTGTAAGTAGGTTTTATTGTTTGTACATGTCTTTTAAACCTATAGTTCTGTTGCTATTTTTTGGTTGCATCAAGGACGTAAACAAAGACCAGCGTGTTTTTGCTTCATTAGCCAGTTAGCTAAATTCTACGAATACCGACAAACTCATGCTATAAATTAAACGCATTGGTCTTAAATCCATTGATTGGTATTTTCCTGGTCTGTTGATAATACAGAAGCTTTTGTGAGAGAATCAATAATGTGGTCAGACCCCACGTGATAGGTTTTAATTAGTTTACTCCAGATAAGCTGAGAAGTACTCAAGTTTTTTGTAAAAAGAAGTTGTGTCATCACTTCTGTTAAGGCTGGGGGTCTTGGGGTCAGGAAATGGATATTTTGGTCAAATGAAGCTTTGTTTGGTCTTGTTTCTTGTTGATAAAGTCATTTGGTAAGTTCTATCGAACGATGCCCTACACCCAAAAACACAATCAAGCCTTTAAAAAAACACTGAACCCACCCCTTTAAGAATGTACTGATTTTCAAGCTGACTACGACATTTGTGTTTGGGATATTTTAATTCAAAACTTTGACATCATATTATGTGACTATAATAACCCTGATGTATATGTTTATATATTTATTATCTTTAATCAGTTAAATTGTTTATCTATCATGCGTTGATGTAATTAAACTGTATTTCTGTTGTTGTTGTGTTAGTGTGGCACATTTAGCTGGATGTCTGGTCAAGAGTCTGCAAGAGAAACAGCCGGAGCTACAGATTAACAATCGAGATGTTCTTTGTGTCCAGATTGCTGGCCTGTGCCATGACTTAGGTGAGTGCCACAACATAATTAATCAAAAATGTACATTATTAATATTCAATATTATATCAATATTTTGCGGTCCACAGAACTAGTTAGTATAGCATATAGTAGTTCTTAGCTCTTAGTGGACATTGAGGGGATTTATTTTCTGAAATAGCTTTGTGTTCCTTATCAGTGACATTAATGTTTCCTCACAATTCATCTGTTAGCTTCCATATATAAATTAGTGTGTTTACTTCATGTCTTGAGAACATCAACAGCTCCTGTGAAGGGTGAATTGAAAAGATAGCAAACGTTTTAAAGAAAAGAGAAGAATGTAGTTATGGGAGAATTGGATTAAATTAAACACAATTAGAAACTCATAAATCATTAAAATAATTAAATGCCATTAAATATGAATAATCTGTATAATATATGTTCCTTTGTTAATGCGTATGTCTTGTTCCCTTTCAGTCGGTCACGTTCGATGTACATCAGTAGTGACCGACGAATTGGGATATCGCCAGATATGAAAGTAAAACAGTAGCAAAATCCGAGAGGTTGCTGATTTGAATGTGAGAACTTGTCGTATTAGTATTTGTATTTGTAAATTGAAATTTACACTCACAGCCCTGATGTGAAAAGCTGAATGCGCAATCTGCTCTGTGTAGTGACGTCATCGCGTACAAAAACGTCCCATTTCATTGGCTGACTCCAACCAATAAACGACTTTACTACTCTTTTACTGTAATATAAAACTCAGTTAAAACTAATGATATTTTAATGAAAACAGGGATTTTTATCTCAGGGCACAGAACTAGCACCTAACACCTAAATCATCATACGTTCTGTCATATAGGCTACAATAAAATAACAGCACAATTTACTTGCATCAAACAACTCAGTAGGCTATGTATTATTAGTAATTATTATAATTATTCTTTTTGTTGATCCATTTCACTTATTGCCAAACTTTTTTATTGAGCGTTTACTCATTTTGAGCCTGTTTTTTCTAAACATTAACCATCTGTAACGTCATATCCAATCAGATTTCTTTTCACCCATATCCCCCACGCCCACCATGTGCGGACATACACACATTTGACTTTACAAAACACAAACACACACCTTTATTTATTCTCATTCTCTCTTGTAAATAAATAAAAATAGCGCCCTCTCATGGTATACGAACAGTGCGTACACTGGCGTTGTTCATTGGTCAGGCATAAAACGGCTTCAGCCCTACACCCACAAAAAACAAAACCAGAACATAACATTATACACTCAAATCTCCACTATGTACTCCCAAATGTGGGCAGTCGTGGCCTAATGGATAGAGAGTCGGACTTGTAACCCAAAGGTCATGGGTTCGAGTCTCAGGTCCGGCAGGGATTGTCGGTGAGGGGAGTGAATGTCCAGCGCTCTCCCCACCCTCAATACCACGACTGAGGTGAGACCCTTGAGCAAGGCACCGTACCCCCAACTGCTCCCCGGGCGCCACAGCAATGGCTGCCCACTGCTCCGGGTGTGTGTTCACAGTGTGTGTGTTCACTGCTGTGTGTGTGCACTTGGATGGGTTAAATGCAGAGCACAAATTCCGAGTATGGGTCACCATACTTGGCCACATGTCACTTCACTTCAAATAACAACAATGTCACAGCATCTTTAGGAATCCACTCATCTCCTCCCCCCATAATACCCATCAACCTCGGTGCCTAGGAGAAGAGATAGGGGAGAGAAAAACAGAAAAAGAAAAAAACATCAAGATGATACCCCTGTAGGAAGATACACCATCTCATAAGTCGCTGGTTTGGGTTCTTTAAGAGATGAAGAAACATTAGAGGATTATGATCTGTATAAGCCTCCAAGCATCGTCCAAATGTTTAAGTGCCCAATTCAGACAGGGTTTTTTTTTTTTTTAAATAACCACATGTAACTGGTTTATCAGGGTCCAGCCCCTCTTCCCCAGAACAAGCACCCCAGGAACAAGATATTTCCACCCCCGTGCCAACCAAAAGCATATAGGGAACGGAGACATACGTCCCGTTGCCACAGTTCCTGTGTCCTCACTGCAGTGCAGACCAAAAAGGTTGTCTCCTCAGCAAAAAACTAGCGAAAGTGCGATTGCATCTGCTCCCCTATTTATACCACCTGGCGGGGGCAGTGCACATTATGCAAATATCGCACGCCAATTCCATTGGGTTGTTTTAGTTTACTTGAAGCTGATAGGGCTCTTTGGCGATACCCCAATTCATCAGTCACTACTGACATACGTCTCCATTCCTTCCTTCAGGGAATGAGGATTACATACGTAACCAAGACATTTTCTTTAAATGGCTGATCAGGCCATTTAGTGACGATTACGACTCTCCTTTTTTTTACTACTATACCCATGCGTTACCAAAATGTCAAGTTGTGTTTCTGAAATTTTATGTACTAGCTTACCTCCCTTACATTTCCACTCTAGTTATTGGCTGTCGGTAAAAGTAACCATCCCCAAAAAGTTTGTCAATATGTTGAAAGCCAATTAATTTGTAATAAAATATGGACAGTGATGGATCTGCCACAGAAGGAAAATATATTTTCATATATTTATAATCAATGTATTAAATTGTTTAAATATACTGACAAATATTTGGAATAATATTTTGTGTTAGGTTTTTGAATAATACATAAGTATTTTCCAATTTTCATGTATTGAATAATATGTAACACACTGTCAGAAAAAAAAGTACAAAATTGTACCTTTAGGGGTACAATGGTACAAATTTGTACCCTTGTGATTTGTACCTTAAGAGACCAGTTTTGTACCTTTGGTGACAATTTTGTACCTTTATTTAACAGTACAAAAATTGAGAGATATTTTACACACACACGCTGAATTAAAATCAGAATTAATTAAATCCTTTTCATTTTCACATTTTACAACATTTCATTTTAAACACATTTTGAAACACTCCACATGAGTCCATCTTGCCGGGTGTTAAAAAGTAACACTGAAGCAGTGTTAAAGTTAATGAGATAATTGATTGATGATTGAGTGATGATTGACAATTAGTGGAGACACCTGATGATAATAAGCAGAATCATTGAAGGAAAGAGAGAACAAAGGTGTTAATTAATGTTTTATGAATGTTTCATTTCAAGTCACCATGAAAGAGGTCAGCGTTTGCTTTAGTTGGGCTCTTGACTCTTTACCTTTTATTATTAATTTTTCTCTAACTGCTCCAACTTTGTGTTTGTTAAACACATTTGATATGGTCAGAGAAAATATGATAATAATATGATGATATAATCATCAAGTGATGGTGTTTAGAGTCTAAATCTCTGACCATGTGCTTGATTTGTAGCTTAAGTACAAATGATTGTAGTCCTATGATTTTACAGTTTGAGGTCACACAGCATTGATAACTTTTTTTTTTTTCTTTTTTTTTTTAAGAATACATTATACATAGAGGCTTCAATGTTTAAACACACACAGACATCAAGAATCAGCATCTGATTCTCAAGAATGGTGACGATAAATAAATACAAAATACTGACAAACAGATCAACTCTGAGCATCACAAAACAAGCTACTGTCACAACAAAACAACAGAAAAATAAAAGCAAACATGAACAATCTATGAAAATTACAGGACAATTCAGATGCATAATTTATTCATGCAGCAATGCATGATGGGAGCCATGGATGAGTTTTGATTGGTGGCTCCCATCATGCACTGCAACATGAAGCACTTTGTTTGATTGTCACCATTGTTGAGGGTCATATGCTGATTCTTGATGTCTGTGTGTGTTTCAAAAAAACTCTTCAGATTATAAAAGCTCTGCTGGATCTGAAGCGGTAACAGATTTACTCTAAAGAAATAATATAACATCTATATCGCCAGTTACTACTGGATGTCACCAATGAATCTGGCCATTTCACAATGTGAAAACACAACCATTATGACTGTGCTTCCCAAATCACTGTAATCCTAATTTGATCAACTTCGGCTCACAGCACTTTTGGGAAACACAGCTCAGATCATAGTTTCTCTGGCCATAACAAATGTGCTCTACAAACACAAAGTTGGAGCAGCCAGAGATAAATTAATGTTAATAAATAGAGTCAAGAGCCCAACTAAAGGAAATGCTTTTCACCATCATGGTGACTTCAAACTAAACTTTCATTAAAACATTAACATCTAAACATCTGTTAATTCTCAATAAGAACTTTTGTTGATGTATGACAGAAATCAAATCAAACTGGTTAATAATAAGTGTAATAATGTTTAATGGCTGGAAGTCAGTTGTAGTTGTTGTGTCTCTCTCTTTTTCTCTTGTTGTTTCTTCAATGATTCTGCTTATTATCATCAGGTGTCTCCACTAATTGTCAATCATCACTCAATCATCAATCAATTATCTCATTAACTTTAACACTGCTTCAGTGTTACTTTTTAACACCCGGCAAGATGGACTCATATGGAGTGTTTAAAAATGTGTTTAAAATGAAATGTTGTAAAATGTGAAAATGAAAAGGATTTAATAAATTCTGATTTTAATTCAGCGTGTGTGTGTAAAATATATATATCTCATTATAGTCAACGATTGTACGCTGTCAAAGCCAATTTTGTACCCTTTTTGAAGGGTCAATTTTTGTACTGTTAAATAAAGGTA
>RJVU01017965.1:91910-221323 GCA_003731715.1 Anabarilius grahami
TATGCCAGCTAGGATATTAATCTGAGCAAATAAGACAGGAATCATTATTTGAACAGGGTGTAATGAGCTTAAGTTTTCACATATTTTAGATTCTAATGTTAGGCTATAACCCCTACAGCTTACTATTCATTTTCCAGATATTTTCTTGAATGTGAAATATTATTTACAATTACAGTCTGCATAAGATTAGAGTGTATAATTATGTTTATTGATTTGAGGGTACATCCTTTGCTCATTATCACCAAAAGTTCATTTTCATCAAACTTGTAGGATCAACCAATCACGGCTTTTGAAATGATGACTCATACCTAGCAACGGGGTCAACCACACCTCCTCACTAAGATAGGATTTTCCATCCATTCCTTGCTCAGAGTTCACTGAAAATGTTCTGGAATCACTTCTAAGCTAAAACTCCTGGCAAGGAATTTTTAGGTTAAGTTAGGAGCTCTCTGGGAGGATTCTCAGAATCTTTAGGGATACGGGCCCTGATCCCTAAATTTACAAAAGTAATGGCTACTGTTTGAATTCTGCCAAAGCGCGCTCTTATAAGTGTTCGTTAACTGAGTGATTGCGTCATTACATTGCCTGATGTCTGAAAATAATAAATGCTCACCAAAATGATTTTATATGACAAATAAAGCATTATAGCTCATTTATATTTGTTTAATTCACTTTAATTTAAATTTAAAAACAAAAATTAATTGTAATGCTATAATTTATTTTTTAAATTGTGGTCGGCATATCGCGGGCCGTATTTATATTCGTGACGGGCCGCATGCAGCCTAGCTATGTATACCTGGTTTATGTACATTACCTTTAGGTTTATTTAACTAATGTGTGCCTATACCAACTGTGTGCGCATGAACTGATTTGGCACTAGTTAAATAAGCTTCCTGGTCCAGGTAGCTATGCATTATGATTCAGGACACTAGTTATGCCTCAGTTGATCTGGCCCAGGCATACATAGCTAGTCATCATGTGCTTAACATGGCTCTTCAAAACAGCTGTAATGCAAAAGTCTTGGGGACTTATGTTGTTTTTTTTGTGCAGTTTCGATGTTCTTTTTTTGTTTGTTTTTGTATTTTTTTTTTTTNATCTGTGCAGCTTTTATATGCTCCCCACAGCATGTCTTTGTACAGCCATGTGTACTTTGTGCTTTCTCTGCAGCCGCAGTGTAAGATCTTGAACATTTTGCTCTTTTTTACCAAACTGCTCGGACCACAATAATTTATATTTGTATATTTATAATTACCATAGATGGAGCCAATGAAAAAAAAAATTTCTTAAAATTCTTATTATTGAACATATAAAAAATGACCTCAAGCATTTTTTTGTCAAAATTTATGTTTTTATCTAAAAGATATAAAACTCTACTGTACGGTTGAGATGTCAGTTTATGGTAAATCTTTTTTACCACATTTTTTACATTTGCGGTACTATTTTATGGGCTTTTCTGAATAATAAACATACCTGTAACAGTGTTAGTATGTCTTAGATACCTTCTATAATTATCAGGGTCCACATGAAATTAAGTTTATTTAAAAAATATATATATTTATACATTACATATTGTGTTGTGGTGGTCAATTTAATATCCAGACCATTTTCAGTAAATTTAATTCATAACCATTTCAGTAAATTCAGGTAATATGGCAATTTAAAGCATTTTTCACAACAGGAATACTGCAAGTTTTGTAAAATATCTAAGTCTATTTATCGTCCATAAATTCTATTTTTAGTCATTTTACTTGAGCTCCTGAATGTTCAAACCAGAGTTTTTCTATTTTTTTGGTTTGGATGACAGGTACAACCAACCATTTCAGAGTGCTTTTATACATGTGTTACTTTATAAGCACTCCCTAATGCTCTGCTGAAGCTTGCAGTGTGAAACAAATCATACCATATGTAGGAGTGTGAATGCAAATACTAGCTACACTTGCTTGATTTCACACAATGTGAAATGAATTACCAATATTTGCAAAATGGACACTATTGCTGTTGCCATAATAGACTTCTTCTTCATCAGTTTTCTCTAAAAACTTGCAAAATCTCTGTCAAAGTACTACAATTGAAGAAGAATTTAGTTTGCCACTAATATAAAAAATATGTTCTATATCAGGGCTGGGCAAACTCTGATGGGCCACTGCCCTGCATAGTTTAGCTCTCCAACCCTGATAAAACTCACCTGCCTGTAGTTTTCTTGTAATCCTGAAGGAATTGATTAGCTGGTTCAGGTGTGTTTGATTAGGGTTGGAGCTAAACTCTGTAGGGCAGTGGCCCTCCAGGACTGTAGATTTTTGTCTCATCTCCTTCATTTGACTGATTTTTTTCACACTCAAAGTAAGGTCTACCGTACGGTTGAGAAATCAGTTAAAGGGGTTGGACTCACTCCCTGCACTCCTTGTCTGTTCTCTTGTTTGTTTAAGCGTATATGTTGTTATCATATTCCTGGATTGTAAATAAACCCCTTTCTGGATCTCCGTGCTCGCCTCCTCTCTCAGCAACAGTACATTAACAGTCAACTGCTAGTGGTCCCAGCGAATGATGTTTTTCTATACAGATAACAATTTTACATTTTGTTTTTCATTCTTAAGGTCATGGTCCATTCTCTCATTTGTTTGATCTGCTCTTCATTCCTGAAGCCAAGCCTGGTAAATATCAAAGTTTCTAACTTCTCTAGTCTTTCTGTTTGGAGTTGGGTGTTTAAATCAGCAATTATTCTGTTGTACTGTTATTTATTTATTCTTTATATAATTAAAACCCACATCATTGTGGATTTTTAAAAGATTAGTTAACTTTCACACAGCTCTTTTCAATAAAACAGCAGTTCATAGAAAACCATGTACTGCAAATATTAAAAAGGACAAAGGCACCATTACATTTATAATCATAATTAATGTTATCATCATTGTAGTAGTCCATACCATGTGCTATATTCCAAGTGTTTTGAATCTGAAGTCATATGATAGCTTTATGTAATGAATCAAATTTATTTATTGCTTCCCTTCCAACATGTTAAGCTTTGACACATGAGAAATAATTGTATTTCTGCATTAATATCATCTCCATTTCTGAATTCTGGAAACGAACATGGACTAATCATGATCTTCACACAAATTATTAGTGAATAAAGAGTAGCATTTGCTTTTTGGAACTGCTTATGTACAGAAAGAGTCCTTCAAAATGTCTGCTTTTGTTACAAGTTTGCTATTTTATTAAGGTTTGAAGATGCTTTAAAACATTTAAATTGAAGCATCTAGTTCTTAACCTTTTCCTGCACATTATGAATGTCTCCACAATCAAACACACCTGATTCAACCCCTAGTGAGACTTTAGTTTGAAATAAGTACCTGACAAAGAAAGATTAAAAATTTGTATGTTGTAAAAGTAAATGAATTAATTTTGGACAAACAGTTCCTTAAAAGATTAACTCAGTAACTTTTCAACATTAAAAAAAGTTTTGCATATGAAGAAGTTAATACTGTTTGAAGATATGTTAAAAATTATGAACATTCACATTATATGCAGACAAAAGATGTTTTATTTTACAAGGAACAAATCACATAACACGTCAAATACTGATTTAGTGTAACACTTTTGTTCATGCCGCTATAAGTGTCAGTCCAGAGCATCAAATTAAATCATGGTGCACCTTTAATGTGATATGTCATGCCAATGTCACTGTCTTGTGGTCTTTAGTTGGTAATTAACCATCGTGGGGAAAGTTACTTTTAAAAGTAATGCATTACAATATTGCGTTACGCCCTAAAAAGTCACTAATTGCGTTACTTCGTTACTTTTTATGAAAAGTAATGCGTTACTTTACTTTTGCGTTACTTTTTCTCACCGGCGCTGGGCTTGCTTGTTTGTTTGTTTTTTAATAACAACAAAAAAGTTATATTTTTGGCAAAAAAAGGCCCTTTCACACCAAAAGTGAAATCAATAAGCCTCAGGCTGAAGGAAAAGCATATTTACTCCTGTACAGTAGAGGGCGCAGCTCAAACAAACCTTTCAGCTGTGCTGCCGTTCTGGATTTAAGAAGAATAGGATACAGGAGAAGGAAGTTCTAGTTCTTTTTCTGATTCTAATCTAAAGTATTTTTTGCTTATTAGTATGGCTGAATTAGATATATTGAAGGTCAGCAGCAAAAACATTGGTTAATAATTGAGATTAAATACATAAAGTACATACATTTAATATAGTGAATTATTACAGGTTTGCAAAAATTCTGAGATTGCATTTCACAGTTTTTCTTCATTTTGAGGAATACTGAATGATTTTGTGCAAGTGAGATGAGTAAATGCATGTTCACATTCACATAGAACTACAATAACCATCATGCTTACACAGCGCACACAACACTCTCTGCACTTTATTTCTCTCAACATGGGGACAACATGTCAGTCAATAAATGTGAAAAAGTAACTTGCGTTACTTATTTGAAAAGTAACTTAGATATTTTGTTGTAAATTGAAAAAGTAATGCATTACTTTACTAGTTACTTGAAAAAGTAATCTGATTACGTAACTCAAGTTACTTGTAATTTGTTACCCCCAACACTGTAATTAACCTTTATTGAAAAACACAATGTACATATCAAACATATATAATTAGTGTTGTTGTTTTTTTTTCTTCTTTTTGCTAGGTCTCAAATGGAAGGTGCGTCAAACTACATACACAAGACTTCAGGCTGAGGGCAAATGAGATGGTCTTTATTCTTTAATGAGGGTTTAAACAGACAGCTAAAGGATTAGTCGACCTTTAAATAAACTTTTCCTGTTAATTTACTCACCCCCGTGTCACCCAAGATGTCCATGTCTTTCTTTCTTCAGTCGAAAAGAAATTAAAGTTTTTAATGAAAACATTACAGGATTTTTTTTCCCATATAGTAGACTTGAATGGGCACCAAACAGTTGAAGGTCAAAATTAGTTTCAATGCAGCTTCAAATTGTTCAACACGATCCCAGATGAGAAATAAGGGTCTTATCTAGTGAAACCATCACTCATTTTCTGAAAAAAAAATCAAAAATTATACAGTTTTAACCATAAATGCTCATCTTGTACTAGCTCTCTTCTTCTTCTTTATTAGAATTCCGGCAGTGTAGACTGTGAAAAACTCAAATTGGCGGGGGGCCGTTTCTGTGATTGACACCTCATAGGTGGGCCATATTAACATTCAAGCGCAAGAAAGCGCAACATTTCAGAAGATGTACTTTCTTTTGCATTATTTCTAATTTACTTCAAATTTCATTAGGCCTACTAAAATATTTTTATACCTATAAATATTTTATTTACCATACTAAATGTAAACAGCAGTGTCTCTCTCATTGTTAAAGAGTGTAATATAATTATATAATACTATAATACTACAAATATACTAATATAATACTATTAATTGCAATAGTCTGGTGCGACTTCTCACATCCAACAAGGTGCATGGAATAAAAAAAATTTTAATTTAGGAACAAAACCAGCAACACTTGTGGCATGTGGCGTAAACAAAAAACTGAAGCAATATCTATCAACTTTATTAAGCCAAAAAATAAAAATCTCTCATTGTTAAATAGGCTACATTATTAGTTTTTAACATTTTGTGGAAGTATTTTCCCTTACTTTGTTAGCTTAAATAACATTAAAATCTTGCACTGAACAACACTGTACTGAACAAATACAATCCCTGAATACATTTGTACTCTCTTCTGTTTCTTGACAGACACCTGCAGCGCTTCTTTTCACACAGCTGAGACACATTTGTCCAAGATGCCGTTTGAGCATCGGTAACGTTTAATGGTTGCATCGGACGCGTTTCGGTGGTTTAAATCGACGCTCGTGACCTAAAGTCGAGTGCTTTTACTGTAATTTAGGCAAGCGCGCTCATAATAGAGGGTATGCACGTGACGTCACCGTCGACCGTTACGACTGCGGTCACGTCCACTGAGTGGCAAAAGACTGAGCGGCAGCATTGGTTTTCAGCATGAATGCCGCGAAAAACACACAAAACACATCCAAAATGGAAAAGAGCTTTGTGATTGACTGAACAAATAGCTTTGACACAAACCCGAGGTATATATTTAAAGACTGCTGAAAGCTACAGAAAAAAGAAGCCAATGGATCACTGCAATTCACAGAAACAGCTGGACTCCAGCAGAGAAACATTATCATTTTGTGTCAAATTGTTGGATTTTGAGGTAAAACAATTCCGTATATATTGTATTGTTATATATTGTTGACAACTCATCTATTAAATATTTACTATCTTATATTCTGCATAATTTGGTGTTTTTAAATAAACACTGACAAAAACTATACAAGTTTTTGGGCTGGACAATATGACGATTGGCTATATATAACATTGATAAGTGATTACTCGGATTTAAACCTTATTTAAACTTATATTCTGCATAATTGGGTGTTTTTAAATAAACAACACTGACAAAAACTATACTAAACTATATATGTTTTAGGGCTGGACAATATGACGATATAACATTGATATAAGTGATTACGCGGATTTAAACCTACCTATATTGTAGTTATAAAATATTCACAGGCAGATTTGGTTTATTCCCCGTCGTCGGAATCAGGCACATATAAATGTCAGTAAAACAAGACTCCTGGCTGCATGTCAATATCCATGGATTAGGTTTATTTGACAAGTTGTAAGGAACACATTCAATTCCAACCTTTAGTGTAATTCGTTTGTTTTACTCGCGTTTTCGCAGTTTCCTCTATTAAATCCAGTCACGCAGCAGGTTCTTTTGCCACTCAGTCCAGCTGAGGGAGCGCGTTTTCGGCGGGAAAGTGACGTAGATGCATACCCTCTATAGAAGCGACGCGTTTGAGAGCGCGGCTCATGGTTGCATAGCAACGACAGACGCCACTGGAGCGAAAGCGCATTGGAAAGAAGGAGAATGCGGCGCGATATGTGAATGCATAGAACGGCGACTTTTTCTTTGCATATCAGACAGGTAGCAACAAGAGCATAATAATAATAATAATAATAATAATTTAGCGGGCCGGATTATGTTTTATTTTTGAGATCAGTTGCGGGCCGGGTAGAGGGGGAGGGCGGGCCGTAAATGGCCCGCGGGCCGGCAGTTTGAGACCACTGGTGTAGACACTGCTAAGTGAATTACTGCCCTCCTCAGGCCAAAGTCTGAACTAATTGTTATATGCAATATGCTAGTTCAATAGGGAGTATTGATGCGTTCAAGTCCTCCTGGGAAGTTCGTATTTACGAGGTGGGAAGTCGTGTGAACGACGGTAGGTGCGTTCAAGTCACTTTCGTCGGAGTATGATGGCGGTGTGCCTTCTCTAAATTAATTACACAAAATAACAACACTTCTGCTTCTAGAAAATGTAGATCAGAGAATGTGCATTAGTTGTATGTTGCTTTTTTATGTTTTTTAATTAATTTATGAAGCCATTGTAAACTTTATTGTTACACATTTTTATATTATGATGCTATCGTATTTTTTGCTGGTAATCAGCTTACTTCGTTGTAAATAGAAAAGCCTGCCAATGTCACTGCTAAATACCTATAAGTATTTCACCATGTTTCTGACTGACACGCCCCCAACTCGTACAGATCGGAGCTTAAAGAAAATTACGAGCTTCCCACTGGTATTTACGACATTGTGGTGGCGTTCATGTCGGTTCTGCTCGTAAATACGATCTTTCCGACATGACTTGAACGCACCATATGCATCGATGTCACTTTCCCGCCGAAAACGCGCTCCTTCGTGGCAAAAGTCTGCTGCGTGACTGGATTTAATAGAGGAAACTGCAAAATGCGATTAAAACTAACGAATTACTCTAAAAGTTGGACTCAAAAGTGTTTCTTATGACTTGTCAAATAAACCTAATCCATGGATATTGACATGCAGCCAGGAGTCTTGTTTCCTGACATTTATATGTGCCTGATTTGACGCCGGGGAAATTATACAAATTTATACAAAGCAAATCTGCCTGTGAGTCCAGCTGTTTCTGTGAATTGCAGTGATCCATTTGCTTTTTTCTGTTGCTTTCTGCAGTCTTTAAATATATGCCTCAGGTTTTGTGTCAAAGCTATTTGTACAGTCAGTCACAAAGCTCTTTCCCGTTTGGATGTGTTTTGTGTGTTTTTCGCGGCATTCACGCTGAAAACCAATGTTGCCGCTCAGTGGGCGTGACCGCAGTCGTAATGGTCAACGGTGACATCACGTGCATACCCTCTATTGTATTTAACAATTAGTTCATACTTTGACCTGTGGAGGGCAGTAATACAGTCAGAAACTCATTATGACTGCAGATTCATTGACAATCTGAGGATGTTACTGACTTAACTTCATGCTTCACTCCTCATGCTATCTACTTAACTCTAATAATGAAACT
This sequence comes from Anabarilius grahami, assembly GCA_003731715.1. Taxonomy (NCBI): domain Eukaryota; kingdom Metazoa; phylum Chordata; class Actinopteri; order Cypriniformes; family Xenocyprididae; genus Anabarilius; species Anabarilius grahami. Next base: position 100,284 of record RJVU01017965.1, read on the forward strand.
AAAGAAAAATCCTTTGCACTGGTTATTAACAGAGACGGAATAAATTGTCATGGGTTTACTTTGCCTTTACGGTTCAGCTTCAGTATTCTCAAAGTTAAATTTTAAAAGCAAAAAGCAAAAGAAGACATTGAAATCTATAAAGAAAATCTCATTTTATTTCAATACATTTATGTTCATGAATATATGACTGTGATTATATCTCTGATTATATCACATACTCTGATACAAATGTATAGTATAATGCAATGTAAGTCGCTTTGGATAAAAGCGTCTGCCAAATGCGTAAATGTAAATATCTATTTATGTTATGTTTATGTTTGCTTATTTTTGATTTGTACATTAATGAAAGTGTGTGTGTGTGTGTGGTTGTTACTTTCAGCATGAAGAAGCCTCAGTTCAGATGTTTGAGCACTTGCTAGAAGAGAATGGACTGCAGCAGCTGATGGAAAAATATGGACTGAAATTCAAAACTGATGAAAATGACCGTTCCTTTATTAAGGAATTAATTAAGGGTGTGGATACGTCAAAGAAAGAGGTACAAACTCTAGTTAACTCTGATTGCAGACAACTTTCAGTATATAAATGTTTAATAGTTGATAAAAGTGTTTTCATTCTTACAGTGGACAGCAGAGGGCAGGACTGAGGACAAAGCTTTCCTGTATGAGATTGTGTCAAATGAAAGGAACAAAATTGATGTGGACAAATGGGACTATTTTGATCGGTAAATATGTATTTACAATTCTTTAATACTATTTTTGTGTGACCCATATGCTGTATGCAGCTTTGATGGACAGGAAAGAACAGCTGGATATCCATGGATGGGTTGACTCATCATTTATTATGATAGAAACAAAAAAAAATTCTCTCTTTTTTTGTAACAGTATATTTGCCCCTGAATAACTTTCTTCTGATTAGTGAACATATGCTTCAAAGTCAACAAGCCGAGTCAGTTTTATTTGTATAGCACTTTGTGTCATGGATGCTCAGACACTTTAAAGGGAAATCCAAAATTGTAGTCATCCAGGCAAGAGTCAAAATCCATCAATGCAGTCCATACAAGAAAACAAGAAACAAGAAACAAGAAACAAGGTACTCAGAGCGGCAGGTGAACAATAGCTAAAACTCGACAACAAAGGCAGAAACAAACTCCGTATAAATAGACAGACACTAATAGCATAATACAAGACAGCTGGGTGCAATGAAGTGATAATGAGTCCGGTAAGTGGGATATGGGAAATTAAGTCCGAAGTGGTGAGGCAATGGTCCGGGGTGGAGTGCCCTCTGGTGGCTAACCAGGGCACTCCAACTGGTGATCATGACACTTCATACAATACACATTGTTTCAGCATAAAAATGGAAGAAAACCAAACAAGTTTTATGCAGAGGTGGAAAGTCCAGGGGTCAGAAAGTAAAAGTCCTGCCATATTTTTATTCCACCCACTGAAGCATTAATGAGATAAATAAGTGATTAATTGTGTGATGATTGAGCATTATTGAAGACACCTGATGATAACAAGCAGAATCACCAAAGGAGAAAATCACAATTTTTAAGTTACCATCATCGAGGTCAGGGTTTGTTTTAGTTGGGCTCTTGACCCTTGACTTTTTAATATTAGATTTTGTTGGGGCAGTTTTAACTGCATTAAAACCAACCAGACAAGCAACGTTTAAATATGGTTAGGTGGTGTTGGTTATGTTTTCACATAATCATTATTTGGTCTGAATCACTGAACTCATGTAGAGCCCAATCTCTGAGTTAGATTTACATTATTGATTACAGCAGCACTGTGATTCTGCAGCAGAAGATCAACTTTCTCAATGTAATCTGAAGGATTTCTTAAAAGTTAAATATTTAAATATTTAACATTGCTTGTCTGATTGGTTTTAATGCAGCTAAAACTGCCTAATCAAAATCTAATATTAAAAAAATATTACTAAAGCAAACCCTGACCTCGATGATGGTAACTTAAAAATTGTGATTTTCTCCTTTGGTGATTCTGCTTGTTATCATCAGGTGTCTTCAATAATGCTCAATCATCACACAATTAATCAGTTATTTATCTCATTAATGCTTCAGTGGGTGGAATAAACATATGGCAGGACTTTTACTTTCTGACCCCTGGACTTTCCACCTCTGGTTTTATGATATCTTACAATTATTTTATCTAGTGAACTGATTTGCATTATTGAATAAACATGAGACCTGGTTGTCATATTTAGTGTAATTCTACAAAAAAGGTGAAAAGTGTATCTAAAGCATAAACACTATGTAAAGTTACCATTTGTATTGTAGATTGTTGTCCAAGTTTTAATGCCTTTTTTAAGGTTCCTAATATTGTTTTGGGAGTCTCCTACAACAGGTTTACATGCATGCAAGGTGAAAAAACACTTTTGTTTTCTCATAATATACATTTAATTTCACAACAGTTCTTTTGTAAACTACTCGTTAGAAGCAGTTCTGAGAGTCAGTGTCTCTAAACCCCTCCTTCCCGTGAGCTTACACTGCTCTGATTGGTCAGATGGCCCAATCCTTTGTGATTGGTCTACTGCACACCGCACGCCCATTGCCATAACTGAATGACGGCTATCAATTCTCAAGACATTGTATACAATGTATGGACAGAAAATATAGCATCGATTTTACTGCATTGATCAATTCGAGCCCGAGTCCGACAATGAAATGTCTGAAGTAGTCGATCAACCAGAAACTGATTCGCAATCACGACTGGAGTAGGATGTTTCTATATGGTAAGTGTCGCCTTAGTTATTTATAAGATATGATAGCAGCATCACTGTTATACTTTATGTAGGTGCACCTGTGGGAACTGTATCAGAATGCCAAGCGAAGCTGAAAACCTCTAACATTAGATAAACATTTAGGTCAGATGTGTACACAGACCTTTTCACCATAACTATTAACAGGGCCTGCTTTGATGGGGCCCTAAGCAGAATTTAATTTGGGGGGGCCCCTCAGTTAAAATAACTTATGATAAACAGTATCTTTTTATATAAAAGATAAATGTAAATGTATAGAATGGACAATGTTAAAATAAATACTTAAATAATTACATAAAATGAACAATTTAGATGGACCTATAAGAAATGAAGATAACAATAATAAATATATTATTAACATTAAAGGGATAGTTCACCCAAAAAAGAAAATTCTGTCATCGTTTACTCACTCTCATATTGTTCTAAACCTGTATGAGTTTCTTTTTATCATATTTTATTTTGAGTTCAGCAGAAGAAAGAAATGAATACAGGTTTGGAACAATATGAGAGTGAGTAAAATTAATTATGACAGAATTTTCATTTTTGGGTGAACTATCCCTTTAAGGACAAGGGCAGCATGTTTACTATTACTCAGAAGCATGTCTTCTCCATCGTTTTTGTTTCTTGTTCTCTTGGTGTATCTTCTGAACTATGTTGCAATGGTGGATGCAGTATTTTTCTCTTCCGATCCTGCTTAGTAAATAAAAAGCAGTTGCAAATGATGTACAAAATACACATATCCCACTCATCTTTGCATCAATAAAATGCGCAACACTTTACATTTTACTACCAAATTATATGTATTATATAATTAATTGAACTTGCAGTCGCATGTTTTCCTTGACATCTCACGATTTCGGGGCATGTGAGGTTTCAAACATAATGAATGAAGCGGTATTCAAGGTAGTGTGGGTTTAGTGTGCATTAAGGGCACTGCACTTGGGCATTTTTATGACATGGGACAGTCTTGCGCACTTACTCCATGTCGCATGCGCGAGCTCTCAAGTGTGGGTATTTGGACAAGGCATTTGAAGGATGCATGGATGCAACTGTGCTCGAGACGCGTCCGGGCACGGAAAGTGAAGTATACCCGGGGCTTTAGGCTTCTGTTTCCTTAAGACCGGCACACATCTAAAATACAGACACGCATCAGATTTTCTCTCAACTGATTACTTTCACTTTAGACATAACCAACTCTGTGTATTTGACAGTATTAGTGCGGATGCAAAAGATAAAGTCCACTAATCGGAGGCTGTTTGACAGGCTTTTAGTATGCGCGCATGCTTCTGGTTAAGAACAGAGAATGAAATATTTAACCGGCAATGATTTAAAGAACATGCAAATAATGAACTTTTGTGATTGCGAATAAGTGCAGTGTCCTGTGAGTGAGTGTAACATGTGATGCAAATGTACCTCAAGTTTTACAGTATGAGACGGATGCGCAATGTCAAAATCAAGCTGTCATTTAATTTGCTCTTGGGGGCCCCCTGCTGGCGGCGGGGCCCTAAGCAGCCGCTTAGTTCGCTTATAGGGAGGTCCGGCTCTGACTATTAAAAAAAGAAAAATGTCTATATCATTGTTTGACATTAAAATGGGTGTTTACAGAGAGAATTCTTAGAGCGGACTTGCATCTTAACATCCTATTACAATACAGATAGGGCTCCACTCTACTGTAATAATAAAAACACAGAGGAAAAACTGTTTGTTTTGTATGTTGTTAACTCCCACATTAGCTGAGCACAAATGTGAATAGCTGATAATGCATTAGACTTTGTAAACAAAAGTCGTTCTCCATCCTTGATCATTACTCCAAGTAATAAGACAGACAATCTGCATTAATCGACACATTTTTAGACAATATTGGCCCCACATCTGAATAGCACAACTACAGAAACATGAGTTTGCCGGTTAGCAGGAGACATACAGACTATGGTGTAAGTTACACAACATAACGTAGAAAACTATGAATTTTGAACGATCGCTAGAAAATATAAACATCAATTATTTATCATACTTACAGGTTGAGATTCAGAGGAGCAAGCTGGTCCAAATAAACTGGGAATTGATCCATAGTTTAAGACCAAGTGTTTTGTGAATCCTGAGTTAAACTCCCAGAGGTTTGAGAAGCAGTCCTCAGTAAAATGACGGGGAACACAACAATAGATTGTACTGTTGTGGTATTGTTAAAAACTTTTGCACCCTGAATTAATGTTGAATCAATGTTGAAATTTCAACAAAAAATCAATGGAAATGACATTGAATCAGGGTTACAATGTGATGTTGTTTCATGCTTAAACTTTTAGAAAATGAAACACAACTAAAACTGACTTAAAGCCACACAGCCTGAAATCAACAGAAGATAAAAGAAGACAATCAATCTCTCAAGTTCTCAGCAGAAGTTCTTTCTGAGAATTAACAGGTTTAGATGTTGATGTTTTATTGAAAATGTTTGGCCATCATTAGTGTGATCAGTGTTTCCTTTAGCTGGGCAGTTTGACTCTTGGCTGTTTGTGAGAGTTTGTGGTGTTTGTAACAGTGTTAATCAAAACACACCATTTGTTGCCAAAAAAACAAAAACAAAATGATAATTTGATATAGTGTTCAGTATCATAAAGCAAAATCATTTACTAATTGTTTTCCTGATCACAAGTGTGTGTATTTGTTTTGATTAAGTTATATGCACCAACAATACTTTCTTGCGACAGATCAGACATTCTGAATCTTGAATCAATAATGTAAATCTAACTCAGAGATTGGGCTCTAAATGAGTTCAGTGATTCAGACCAAATAATGATTATGAGAAAACATAACCAACACCACCTGATCATCTTTTCTCTTTGCCTGGCTAGCTGTTATAACAGCCAAAACAAAATCTAATATTAAATAGTCAATGGTCAAGAGCCCAACTAAAGCAAACCCTCATGCCACCCTCCAAAGTCACCCTCCATGATGGTGGCTTAAAAATTGTGATTTTCTCCTTTGGTGATTCTGCTTGTTATCATCAGGTGTCTTCAATAATGCTCAATCATCACTCAATTAATCACTTAATTATCTCATTAACTTTAACACTGCTTCAGTGGGTAGAATAAAAAATATGGCAGGACTTTTACTTTCTGACCCCTGGACTTTACACCTCTGTCTAAAACTCTTCTTTTATCTTCAGTTGATTTCAGGCTGTGTGGCTTTAAGTCAGTTTTAGTTGTGTTTCATTTTCTAAAAGTTTAAGCATGAAACAACATCACATTGTAACCCTGATTCAATGTCATTTCCATTGATTTTTTGTTGAAATTTCAACATTGATTCAACATTAATTCAGGGTGCAAAAGTGATATTGATTCAGTGTCGTTACCGTTGACACATTAACATTGATTCAACATTATTTTGATCATTGATGCTTTCTGGGATGTTACACACTACATGAAAGGGCATTTTCAAAAATCCATAATGGGGCACGTTAAACAACTACAAGCATGTGTGGAAGATCATATAGTTCAAATAAATTATAATTCTTTAAATCTGAATCATTGTACTTGAATCATCATTGAGTTTTATTTCACAGAGACTGTCATCATCTTGGCATTTCAAAGAGCTTTGACCATCAGCGGCTGCTGAAGTTCGCTCGAGTGTGTGAAGTGGAGATAAAGGGTGAGGCTAAAAAAACGAGGCGATCCATCTGCTACAGGGACAAGGTACCTGATACATTTAATACATTAATACAATACATTTAATACATTTATTCTCACCAATCTGTATATATCACTTTGCAAAAAGTTTACCACTGAATTTTTTAAATTTGACTTTTTAAATGCTTGTTAAATAAGTTGTTATATTGTAGTATAGTAGCCTATATAATGATTGTAATGAATCAGTCTATGACTCTACAGCATCTTTTGACACATTTTATGCATTTGCAGATTAAGTATAACAACTTTTGATTACAGCAACCATGATCTTGTGGTACAAATCTACGATCCATAATATAATATAATATAATGCATCTTTTTCACATTCTTCACATTCTGCATTTTTCTTTCTCTAACAGGAGGCAGATAATATTTTTGACATGTTTCGCACCAGATACACTCTGCATCGCCAGGCTTACCAGCACAAGACTGTCAATATTATTGAAATCATGTAAGCTTAATGGGTTTTTTTTTTTGTGTGTGTGTGTGTGTCACAAATTAAATAGGCTCTCTGAAATACTTGATACATGGTCAGTCACAGAATTAATATATTTCTGTATAATGTTTTTTTGCTGGCTGACTGACTCTAGGGTTACATTATACCACAAAAGTATATTATTTATTTTATAGCTGTGATACATGTATATTTTTGTGTCCTGTTTCCAGACATAAAAATGGCTTGGTATTGGAAAATTTAGTACACTGTGTTCATCAAGCTTTGTTATTTAATAAAAGCCCTGTAATATAGTACAAAACATTATATATACAGCTATGGAAAAAATTATTAAAAAACTTAATTTTTTCCATAGCTGTGTATATATATATATATGTATATATATACTTGTTTTTCTTTGCATTTTAGGATTAAAGATGCCCTAGTAAAAGCTGATGGACATTTGCATATCTCTGAAGCGATAAATGATATGAAAAAATACACCAAACTCACAGGTCAGTGGGGAGCTTGTGTATGGGACTAAAAGAAAAGAGAAAGGGAGGGAGAGGGAATTGTTTATGAATTTGTTATTAGGAATGTTTCAACTAAACTGTGAAAGAACAATAGTTTTGTTCTTCCTTTTCTAACAGATCATATTCTTGAGAAAATATTGGACCCTGATCAGGATGAAGATCTTCAGCATGCTAGAGAAATAGTGATGAAAATTCTCAAAAGGGACCTGCCAAAGTTTCTGGGAGAGGCCAAACTGGAGAAAAGAGACATCTCAGAGGTATTTGACCATGTAAAACTGAAATAAACTACCTAGTTCATTATATTTTCTATTGTAACATTGTTTTCAGTTTGTAACAGCTTGTACAGGTAATGAGACAAAATATCAGATATTAGTACACTGTCAGAAAAAAAAGTACAAAATTTCTCTTTAGGGGTACAATGGTACAAAGGTACAAATGTGTACCCTTGTGATTTGTACCTTAACAGACCAGTTTTGTACCTTTGGTGACAATTTTGCAGAGGTGGAAAGTCCAGGGGTCAGAAAGTAAAAGTCCTGCCATATTTTTCATTCCACCCACTGAAGCAGTGTTAAAGTCAATGAGTTAATTAAGTGATTAATTGTGTGATGATTGAGCATTATTGAAGACACCTGATGATAACAAGCAGAATCACCAAAGGAGAAAATCACAATTTTTAAGACACCATCACAGAGATCATGGTTTGCTTTAGTTGAGCTCTTGACCCTTCACTTTTTAATATTAGAATTTATTTGGGCAGTTTTAACTGCATCAGGTGGTGTTGGTTATGTTTTCACATAATCATTATTTGATTTGAATCACTGAACTCATTTAGAGCCCAATCTCTGAGTTAGATTCACATTATTGATTACAGCAGCACTGTGATTCTACAGCAGAAGATCCAGTTTTTTTTCAAAATAATTCAAAGGTTTCATCAAATGTTGTTTTTTTTTAAAATAAGTAAAGGATGTCATTTAGACACACAGAAATGAAGAATCAGCCTGTGAATCTCAACAGTGGTGAGAAAAATAAACCATGTTGCAGTGCATTCTGGGTGCCACCAATCAAAATTCATCCATGGCTCCCATCATGCATTGCTGCATGAATAAATTATGAGCGGAATTGTTTTAGTAATTTTCTTTATTCTCACTATTTACATTTTTCTGTTTTTATGTGACTTTTTAGTAGCTTGTTTTCTAATGTTCAGAGTTGATCTGTTGATCAGAATATGTTGCTTGTCACCGTCGTTGAGATTCACAGGCTGATTCTTGATGTCTGTGTGTGTCTAAATGAAAGATCTTTTAGTTTTTTGATCAGAACAACTTTTAAGAAATCTTTCAGATTATATCGATAAAGCTGATCTTCTGCTGTAGAATCAGTAATGTAAATCTGTTTCAGAGATTGGGATCTAAATGAGTTCAGTGATTTAGATCAAATCATGATTATGTGAAAACATAACCAACACCACCTGATTATCTTTTCTCTTTGCTTGTCTGGCTGTTACAACTCAGTTACAGCAGCCCAAACAACTACTAATATTAAAAAGTGAAGGGTCAAGAGCTCAACTAAAGCAACCCTTGATCTCTGTGATGGTGTTTTACAAATTGTGATTTTCTCCTTTGGTGATTCTGCTTGTTATCATCAGGTGTCTTCAATAATGGTCAATCATCACTCAATTAAACACTTATTTATCTCATTAATGCTTCAGTGGGTGGAATAAAAAATTTGGCAGGACTTTTACTTTCTGACTCCTGGACTTTCCACCTCTGCAATTTTGTACCTTTATTTAACAGTACAAAAATTGAGAGATATATTTTACACACACACGCTGAATTAAAATCAGAATTTATTAAATCCTTTTAATTTGCACATTTTACAACATTTCATTTTAAACACATTTTTAAACATTCCATATGAGTCCATCTTGCCGGTTGTTAAAAAGTAACACTGAAGCAGTGTTAAAGTTAATGAGATAATTGATTGATGATTGAGTGATGATTGACAATTAGTGGAGACACCTGATGATAATAAGCAGAATCATTGACGGAAAGAGAGAAAAAAGGTGTTAATTAATGTTTTATGGAATGTTTCATTCAGCGTTTGCTTTAGTTGGGCTCTTGACTCTTTACCGTTTGTTATAAACTTTTCTCTGGCTGCTCCAACTTTGTGTTTGTTAAACACATTTGATATGTTCAGAGAAAGTATGATAATATTATGATGATATAATCATCAAGTGATGGCGATTATGGTTTAAATCTCTGACCACGTGCTTGATGTGTAGCTTTAGTATTAATGATTGTAGTCCTGTGATTTTACAGCTTGAGATCACACAGCACTGGTAACGTTTTTTTTTTCGTTTTTTTTTAGAGAATACATTATGCATAAAGGTTCCAATGTTTAAACACACACAGACATCAAGAATCAGCATCTGATTCTCAAGAACGGTGACGATAAATAAATACAAAATACTGACAAACAGATCAACTCTGAGCATCACAAAACAAGCTACTGTCACAACAAAACTACAGAAAAATAAAAGCAAACATGAACAATCTACGAAAATTACAGGACAATTCAGCTGTATAATTTATTCATGCAGCAATGCATGATGGGAGCCATGGATGAGTTTTGATTGGTGGCTCCCATCATGCACTGCAACATGAAGCACTTTGTTTGATTGTCACCATTGTTGAGGGTCATATGCTGATTCTTCTGTGTGTGTTTCAAAGAAAATTCATGCTGGATCTCAAGCGGTAACAGAGATTTACTGTAAAGAGATAATATTACATCTATATCAGCAGTTAATACTAGTGATGGGATTTATGGTTCTTTGAGGGAATTTGGATCTTGGCGATCCGTTCCTTTCAAAGAGCCGTTAAAAAGAACGGCTTTTTTGGCTCTTTTTAAATATTTAGTCAGTTTTAAGAAGCCAGCTTGGGGGCATCTCAGTTTATCCTGGAAATAATCACTGGGAGGAATGATGAGGTGAGATTTGTAGTCAAATAATTAAAACTCAGATATCACACACCAATATCTGAGTTTGAATTATTCTGAAATATTATTACCTCATTTGTCATGTGTGGACTATATTCCATAGGGTTGCACAACATCCCTCTGCTTAGACAGTGACATCACTATTTTGGATTTACCTTAAGTACAAAGTGTGTGTATGTGTAAAGCTACGTTGACTTATGTTATTAATACAATACCTACTTTTTTCCACTGAAGTACTCACGTGAAGGATGCGTGCACAACTATCATCATGCTGTTAGGCAGTAGCACCCCTGCGCCCCTCCCCCTATAACTGTTCTGTCTCGCGGAGGAGCTAATTTGTGTGCATCTGTGTGAAACACGCATAGGAAAAAAAGAACGACAGAAAGAACGGCCCCCCCAGCAGCGACTCGGTTTGTTCACAACTCTAGTCAATACTGGATGTCACCAATTAATCTGGCCATTTCACAATGATATAACACAATCACTATGACTGTGCTTCCCAAAGCATTGTAAACCTAAATTGATCAACTTTGGCTCACAGCACTTTTGGGAAACACAGCTCAGATCATAGTTTCTCTGGCCATAACAAATGTGCTCTACAAACACAAAGGTGGAGCAGCCAGAGATAAATTAATGTTAATAAATAGAGTCAAGAGCCCAACTAAAGGAAATGCTTTTCACCATCATGGTGACTTCAAACTAAACTTTCATTAAAACATTAACATCTAAACATCTGTTAATTCTCAATAAGAACTTTTGTTGATGTATGACAGAAATCAAATCAAACTGGTTAATAATAAGTGTAATAATGTTTAATGGCTGGAAGTCAGTTGTAGTTGTTGTGTCTCTCTCTTTTTCTCTTGTTGTTTCTTCAGTGATTCTGCTTATTAACATCAGGTGTCTCCACTAATTGTCAATCATCACTCAATCATCAATCAATTATCTCATTAACTTTAACACTGCTTCAGTGTTACTTTTTAACACCCGGCAAGATGGACTCATATGGAGTGTTTCAAAATGTGTTTAAAATGAAATGTTGTAAAATGTGAAAATGAAAAGGATTTAATAAATTCTGATTTTAATTCAGCGTGTGTGTGTGTGTAAAATATATATATCTCATTATAGTGAAAGATTGTACGCTGTCAAAGCCAATTTTGTCCCCTTTTTGAAGGGTCAATTTTTGTACTGTTAAATAAAGGTACAAAACTGGTCTCTTAAGGTACAAATCACAAGGGTACAAATTTGTACCACTGTACCCCTAAAGGTACAATTTTGTACTTTTTTTTCTGACATTGTATAAGTGGGATTCTACAAGCTGAAAATATTATTCATGCCATTAATTTTTGCCATTTGGTGTATTTTACTGTTGATTTTCTCAAACCCTCATAAAGGTAAAGCGTGACTGGACAGCAGCAGTGAAGACATGGAATGAGGGAAAGAAACAAGATCCGAACGCTGATGATTTTGTGGTTGATGTATGTTCAAAAATAAACCTTTAATCTGCATCTCTTGATCTCTTCAGTTTAAGTTATCTCTTAAATTAATCAAATGGGAATTTCCTCTCATCCAGGTGGTTCACATTGATCATGGCATGAAGGATAAAAACCCCATGGACAATGTCTATTTCTACCGCAAGAGGGACTTGGACAAAGTCTTCCTGATTACTGATCAGGTACCATGTGACTTTGAAATATTAAAAATACATCCATTTACCAATTAAGTTTACAAACAAATTATTTACACAAAGAAGCCCATTCATTCCTAACAATCATGTACTGCCTGAAAGAGGGTAAACTGTTGCAAGATTTCTCAATTCAAGTCATATTTATTTCTATTGTGTATTCCCAACGCTATCTCAAGACCAATTCATATGGATTTTACGTGGTGGCTGATTCATACGAATTCATACAATTTGTCTAAACCTCAGTGACGGGTAGGTTTAGGGGCAGGGTTAGAGGTAGGTAATTCGTACGAATTCATACAAATTTAGCAAAAAACGTATGACATCGTATGAGTGAGGTCGTACAAATTTGTACGAATTAGCCACCTTGTAAAATATGTACGAATTGCTGTGAGATTGGGTTGGTATTCCTTATTCTGTCTTTTTGAAGCCTCTGTAATGAAAACATGTATTAATAATATTTTGAAAGGCACTGTTGAAAATAGTACACAGTACAGTACAGTACATACTATGTAGTGAATCATAATTCCATTAATTTCTGACTCTTGTAATGACAGATGTTCCTGCCAAAAGGTTTTTATGAAAAGCTGTTTAGAGTGTACTATAAAGGTCCAGAAGGAAAGCTCAAGGAAGCTCAGCAGTGCTTTGATGAGTGGAAGGCACTGAAGGTATGACCTTCCCTCTCATATGTTAAAACCCTCTCAATGTGTGTGTGGGTTCATATGTGCATTTGAGTATACAGGGTCATCATGTGTTTGTGTGTTTAAATTATGATATCTTTCATCTTATGTTCCAGAACACAACCCAGTGAGATCTCACATCAGCTCAAGGGCAGCGATCTCACCAGGAGTATTGGTTCAGACACTTCCTCTATGTGTGGATGTTTGTTCTTTTTAGATTAACCAAACAAATTTTATCATCATGATCATATTATTAACTTTCATAGTATACACTGTAAAACCCAACAAGTTAAGTTAGCTCAAACCATTTGAGGAAACTGGTTGCCTTAAACCATTTGTTTAAAAAAAAAAATATTTATGATCATGAACATATTTTTCCACAAACAGAGACTGCCTGAAATCACACCCTATACATGTACTATTCCCTACATTAGTTTACCAATGTAATCAACTTGAGAGAGTGAATTCAGACACTGATGAACACCTGCTGTTAACAATAAGAATCACTGAAGGAAAGAGATGAGCAGAAACACAAAAACTGTTTTCCAATCACAGCCTTAAAGGATGGCGATTAAATGACGACGACTGATTGACAGCTCTGCTCTAAACCTCTATTAATGCTGTACTCTTATGATTGCTGCTGAAGTCACACATGTGTCCATTTCTGAATAAACCTAATGACAGACAGACATGATAAAACAGAGGACACTGAGTGATGCAGTGAAAAATCAGTGATGATCATATAAAATCATAAAATTATCTAAATCAATGTAAACAAAGTTGCTAAATTAAAGTAGAGGGAGACGTTTGAACTGGAGTTGACCTTGGATAGACTTAAAGTGCTGGTAATGGGATGTTTTAGTTCACAAATATGGTAGAATATTTGGGCAAAACAGCAGATTTATATTCTTTTGCTATTATTATTCACACAATGTGGTGCTGATGTCAGATAGACACTAATGAGTGATTAACTGTAGAGGATGGTGAAGGGTTGTGCTATAACAATAAATACAGGTAACTGATGGATCATTTAATATTATCACTCCTTTAGTTGTGTGTAGAGTAGAGATCTGTTACTGATCTTCAGAGAGATTTTGGGGTTTTACACATTTTTAAATTGTATACAGAGGCTTTCTAGATCTTAACCTTTGACCTTTATTCAATTCAGCTACATATTTCTTGTGTTATTTCTGGGGAAACAAGTTATTTATGAAAAAAATCTTTTGGTTTTCAGTTTGTTGTCATAAACAAAAACAAAAAAATAAAAACTGTGTTGTGTTTACAGCAATGGTGGAGCAATGATTAATGATCTCTTATCTACTGTAATAAATGTGATCTTTCCTTTATTTTGTGTACAAGTGTCTGCTTCATGTGTCTCTCTAATTAATCTGTTGCATACTCTAATGAGAGTGTTAAACCTTAATCACTGAATTAGAAGAAAAACTATAAAGAAATGGTATAAATGCAAATAAGTAATTATGGAGATGCATTTTTTTTTCACATTGAATATTTCATATAAATTTATAAAGACTAGTTCATCACAAAAAAAAAAATGAAAATAATTGTACATTCACCCCTTTGTTTTTGTTTTTTAAAAAAGGTAAACAAAGCATTAAATTTCACTCTGCTCATAAAGCAAAGTGCTCTCGTCACTTAAGGAGATTTCCAATATAATATATGAGCCATATGGGAAATGTAATGTTGAATCAAACAAATGAACTCTACTGACAAATGCCTAATGATGGAGTTTCTGTCAAATGAACCTAAAGAGTTCATATGGCTGATCTGATCACTCAAGGTTTGCAATCTCAAAGAGGGGGGCCAAAAAGAGGAAGCAGAACCCAGCTAACAGAATTTTGTTATAAGAACGTTCTCTAAATATTCAGTGTTGGTTCTGGAAACGTGAAAAATGTCCAGTTTTCTTGAAATTAGAGGAACGTTTTTATAAGGTATAATGTTCCTCAAACATTCTTTCAATTTAATTTTGATCTAAAATTCAACATTGTAGGAACGTTGATTTGTAACATTCCAAGATCATGAAAATGTTCAGTTTCCTTAATTTTAGTAGAATGTTATTTAAAGGTTAGTTTGATGTTCCTGAAACATTCTTTCAATCATTCAAACACCTGCTGTGAACAAACACTGAAAGAAAGAGAAATAAGAACACAAACTACAACTTTCTTCAGCCGCATCTGCTTCAGAGACAAGGTGCCTGATTTGATTAAATACACTATAAATCAGTGTTTCTCAACTCCAGTCCTCGGGACCCACTGCTCTGCACATTTTGTATGTATCCCTTATTTAACGCACCTGATTCAGATCATCAGCTCGTTAGGAGAGACTCCATGACCTGAACTGAGTGTGTCAGGTAAGAGAGACATACAAAATGTGCAGAGCAGTGGGTCCCGAGGACTGGAGTTGAGAACCACTGCTATAAATATATATTGCCACAGAAAAGGTTGGTTAAAAAATAATGTTTGGGGCAGGTATCAGCCTTAGGTCAGAAACTGTGTAAAAGAGTTTGTTTTTTATCCTTGAAGACACTTTCTTAGCAAATAACCTTAACCAAGTGTAAATACTACACATCCTGTAGCTCAAACTGTAGATCATGGGAACTGGATCTGTAACACACTGGTGTTTGTGTGTCTAACAGGAGGCAGATAATGTTTATGACATGTTTCGCACCCGATACACTCTCCATCGCCAGGCCTACCAGCACAAGATTGGGAACATCATTGACATCATGTGAGTCTCTCTGTTTTGCAGTTTCACTTGAAACAGGCCTCTCAGAAATAAGAATTAGTGCATCCCAAATCATAGTATATTGAAATGAGTATTCAAAAGATATGCAGATTGTCTACTTTTACTTTCCCAGGTAAGAATCCGAAGTGCCGATCTAACGGCTAATATTGCCCATGATGATACAATTAGAACTACAAACATGAAATTTAAAAAAACAAACAAACAAAAAACATGGCGGATGTGTGAGACCGACGGTTAGAGGTTTAGAAGGGGTTTGAGTGATTAATAATCAATATCTAACCTGATAATGAGCAGAATCACTGAAGGAAAGAGAAACACAAGAACTACAACTGACTTCAGCCACAGCCTTAGATGAAATCAACTGAAAGACATTAAATCTCCCTTATTACAAACCAGACTGACTTTTTTTCTGTCATTCGTCTACAGATCTTCTTGAGAATTAATAGCTTTAGATGTTGATGTTTTATTGAAAAGAAATATCAGTGTTTCCTTCAGTTGTGCAGTTTGACTCTTTGTTTTTTTATGTTAGTGTGGTCTTTGTAACAGTATTTACCAATACACATCATTTGTTCTCACAATATATCTGTCAAGAAACATGATTGACTGACGTCATAACTGACTAAAAGTTGTTATTTGTTGTAATAGACTTTCAGCAACAATATGTTCTTGCCACAGATCAAACATTCTGAATTTTGATTTCTAAATATATTTGGGGTGAGTTAGATGCACACAAACATGAAGAATCACTTTCTTCCTGAATGAATCAGCTGTTTCAATCTAATCATTTGACTGAATGATTCAGTGACTCACTTGTTTAGACAATGATTTCATTTCATGATTTTTTTGTCTATATATTTATATCTTGCAGCTGATAAAATCACACATGTGGTCCATTGCAAAGACTTCTGCATGACTATGTACAAAATCTGAAATATGAACTCATTTGTTTTTCTATGTGTCAGGTTTGCTGAAGCGCTCTTACTTGCTGATCGTGACCTTCATGAAGGAAAACCTGAAGATATGCTGAAGATTTCTGAAGCCATAAAGACGGCAGAGGAATACAGCAAACTCACAGGTCAGCTGAACCTTCAAAAAAAGCAGAATGGTTTAGATATACCATATGACCTCTCTTTTGAGACACGTGTCTCAGGACATGCTATAAATGAAATAAGATATGTTGGTTATAGTCATGAATCTTGTGTTGTTTTGTCAGATGAGATCTTTGAGCAGATCTCGTCCTCCACTGCTGAAAACCTGCATAAATCAGAGACATTCTGGACAAGATCGTCAGAAGAAAAGTGCCAAAGTTTGTGGGAGAAGCTCGACTGAAAAATGAAAAAAAGCGGAAATACATAGTTTGACTGATATTACCAGTATTTAAGTGTCATGACTTACTCACAGGCCAATAACTGACTGACCCTCTCAATTCAGGAAGAGCTGAAGAAAACATGGAAGACTGCAGTAGAGACGTATAATCTTACTCTGAACGCTGAAGATTTGCCACTTTATGTAAGTTATATTCCACGCACTTCACCTCTGCCTTCACATCTTCACAAGCGAATTTCATCTCTTATTCAGGTGGTTGATCTGGATCACGGCATGAAGGACAAAAACCCCATTGATTCTGTCTATTTCTACAGCAAGAGGAACCCCAATGAAGCTTCTACCATTAAAGATTATCAGGTAATCAAGTTTTATTTCATATCATTGAAGAATTTTTACAAATGAGAGCCATTCATTCCTTGATGTGCTTTTAGCAAACCAGTTGGACTGGAGCTTGAGCTTTGTCTTGTTGGGCTCAGTGAAGTTTATATTGTAGTTCATTTACTTCATGATCAAGTATCTTTAGAGAACTCATGGTGTGATTGTTGTCTTGTATTGACAGCTGTCCAGTTTCCTGCCGAAGAGGTTCAATGAAGAGCTTGTCAGAGTTTATTACAGAAGAACTGATGATCAGACAGCTGAAGATAAGGAGGAGGAGAAGAAGAAGGTAGAAGAGGCTGAGAAGTGCTTTCAGAGATGGTGTAAAGATCAGACCTCCAAAACCAAGACCATTCAAGACCAGAGGTGTGGACGAGACCAGACCTTCCAAGACCAAAACCAGACCATTCAATCAAGATAATTCATTAATCGTGTGACTATTGAACATTAATGATGAGCACCTGCTGTTAACAAGCAGAATCACCAAAGGAGAAAATCACAATTTTTAAGCCACCATTGTGGAGATTGGTGTTTGTTTTAGTTGAGCTCTTGACCCTTGACTTTATAATATTAGATTTTGTTTGGCTGTTTTAACTGTGTTATAATATCCAGACAAACAAATGGAACAGATGATCAGGTGGTGTTGGTTATGTTTTCATATAATCATTATTTGATCTGAATCACTGAGTTAGATTAACATTATTGATTACAGCAGAACTGTGATTCTACAGCAGAAGATCAGCTTTATCAAAATAATCTAAAGGATTTCTCCAAAGCTGTTCTGAGCAAAAAAAAATCTTTCTTTTAGGCACACACAGAATTCAAGAATCAGCCTGTGAATCTCAACAGTGGTGACTGTCATAAAGCATGTTGCAGTGCATTCTGGGAGCTACCAATCAAAATTCATCAATGGCTCCCATCATGCATTGCTGCATGAAAACAATTATGAGCTGAATTGTCTTAGTAATTTCCTTTATTCTCACTATTTTATTTTTTTTCTGTTTATGCGACTTTTTAGTATCTTGTTTTCTAATGTTCAGAGTTGATCAGTTTATCAGAATATGTTGCTTGTCACCGTCGTTGAGATTCACAGGCTGTTTCTTGATGTTGGTGTGTGCCTAAAAGAAAGATTTTTTTTTTTTTGCTCAGAACAGCTTTTGTGAAATCCTTCAGATTATATTGATAAAGCTGATCTTCTGCTGTAGAATCACAGTGCTGCTGTAATCAATAATGTAAATCTAACTCAGAGATTGGGCTCTAGATGAGTTCAGTGATTCAGATCAAATAATGATCATATTTTCTCTTTGCTTGTCTGACTGTTATAACTCAGTTACAGCAGCCAAACAAAATCTTATATTAAAAAGTCAAGGGTCAAGAGCCCAACTAAAACAAACACCGATCTCCATGATGGTGACTTAAAATTTAGATTTTTCTCCTTTGGTGATTCTGCTTGTTAACAGCAGGTGTTCATCATTAATGTTCAATAGTCACACGATTAATAAATTATCTTGGTTGAATGGTCTGGTTTTGGTCTTGGAAAGTCTGGTCTCGTCCACACCTCTGGTCTTGAATGGTCTTGGTTTTGGAGGTCTGATCTTTACACCATCTCTGAAAGCACTTCTCAGCCTCTTCCACCTTCTTCTTCTCCTCCTCTTTATCTTCAGCTGTCTGATCATCAGTTCTTCTGTAATAAACTCTGAGAGTGCTACACATAATATGTGTTATTTTTTTACACATTTCTTTTTAGAGTGTGATTCTGCTTATCATAACGGTAAATCCAGGTGACTTGAACTAAATACTGAGGAGGACTTTTACTTTCTGAACCTGGACTTTACACCTCTGATATTTTATACTTTTTGGAGTAAAAAAGGTACAAAAATGTCCCTTTAAAGGTACTGCCCCAGTGACAAGCTGTTGTACCCTAAAGGTACAATTTTAAACCCTTTTTTTTCTGTGTGTATAGTGGAAAGATCATGGGGTGTTAATTATAGATGGGAATTGTGTTTTAATTCAGTCAGTAGAAGAACTTGTCATTGTGATGCAGCAGAACAGATCACTGCTTTTATACAAAATATAGGGCCAGTTTAATAAGGGCCATATCTGGAAAATGTGGGTGAATTTAATCTCATAATGTCAGGGAAATGAGTGTGAATTATGAAAACATATGTGCTTTTGAAATTCTTATTTAGGCTGGTTTTGGTGTTTCAACACAAATCCATCTATAGCAAGAGTTGAACAATTATTTAATAAATTTAATTTTTTTATCTTGTTGTTGTTTTTTTTCTGATGTAGAAACATATTTCTAGCATGAAAGCAAAAGAAAATATATTTAGCCTGTTGAATTAAAAGCAAAAATAAGTGTTTAACACACTTTTGGATGCAGAAACAACATCTGTCATTGTTATTTTTGTCTCAAAGACAAAAAAGTCACATTAAGTGACAATGTGAGCAATTAATCTGCATATTAACCAAACTAAGCTCATTCATTACTTATTTATTTTTAATATATTTTTGAAGTGTTGTTTCTACGCATGTCCTCTTGACATGATATAATTTTATCCATAATATTTTTATTGATTGATTAAATTTCACTGCACTAAATACACATTTATTCATAGTTCTTTGGGTAGTTCTATTAAAATTTCAAGCATATACATTGAAAACATTTTTTTTAATATTTTTATAATGAATAATATGCATGAAGATTTTATGACCTCCTTTTAATCTCTTTATGATTTATTTATACTTTCAATATTAAACTGTAAGAGTTAAAAAAGAGTTAAAAGTTAATGAAAATTAAATCCTGGCTTGGTAACTAGCTAAAATAAAAAGAGTTTTTTGTGTATTTCATTTCTTATGTTTATTTTAAGTCAAATTAAGAAAATGTTTATGGTTTTAGTTTTTTGTGTAAACTATAACAGTCCTGGGCCAGTAGTAACACCACATATTTACTCTTTTGTTGATAAATTTGTCTTTTTTAACCTGAAAACTTAAAGTTTATGGACATATTCTTTTTTTAGTGTTTTTTCTTAAAAAATGAAAACTGCTTGTCATGTTTGCAGTGGTTGTATAGTTGTGATGTTTCTGCAGTATTTCCACAAATATTTGACATCAGATGATCAGATGAATTATTGTGTGATTTCCTGCAGTGACCAGCAGAGGCCTCCATTACTCTGTGTTTTCATTTCCATGATTCATTGTTTCAGTTTCAGTTCAGATGCATTTGTTGGTTTAAGGCACTAGAGTTCTGTGTCTGGATGAATGAAGGCTGAAGCTACAATAGATCCTTTAAATCCCTTCACTGAGTCTTGAACACAGTCTGTCTCTTTGAGTTTGTGTGTTTATTTGAATATATTGCGCTCAGCATAAATGTGAGTTTGGTTTTATTTCTTTCACACATGTAAAGAATATTAGCTCTAGTTAATGTTGATATTTGATCAAATTTAACAGTTTGGTTTGGAGTCACCATTAACATTGTTTTTATTGAGAATCACGAGTACATATAACCAAACATGTCTGGCAAATATAGAAAAAAAAATGTACAGGAAAAAAAGGTTATACATACAGTACAGTAATTGTACAATTATCTGTCAGGTGTGCTTGTTTCAAAAGCTGAAACACTCAAAATCATTCTGAAATTGGANTACTACATTACAGTAGAGTACAGCAATTGTACAATTATTTGTCAGGCGTGCTTGATTTTGCTCACATATTTTTATGGTGTCATTCAAAAGCCGAAACACTCAAAATCATTCTGAAATTGGACACTGCATTTAAAACGGTGCTTTAAAACCTTTAGTGATATCAGCTTCAAACTCAATTAGACATACTCTACGATTTTCTAGCAATTTCAGATTCCAAATTATTTTGTGAAATATATATACTGTATGAAATAAAAATCTTTAGTTAAGTACATTTGTATTACAGTTAACTTAAACTCCTATCATTTTTATACACTTTAATTTTTCCAAGTGTTTCTTCAGTGTTTCCTGTCTTCAACTTTAGATCTGCATTTCAATCATTCATGAACTAAATCTGTTTAAGTTCAGATCCATCAGCTCAGAAAGACAGTTAACAGATTAAACAGCTGAATAGTTTATATGGCTTTCAAGTTTTTACTTTTTTGATGTAGCTTCTAAATGCATTTTAATATCAATCAAAATTGTTCATAAATGGTCACCTTTTCTTTGCATTTAAGTTTCTGAATATAATAAGCAATAATATAATGGAAAATCTTATTAATATATATATTAAAAAGTGTTCTGATTTATATATTCACAGGACACTAAAATGCATTTTTGAGGGCAGATCAGATACAGAGCTGAAGCTGTGAGGAACTATAATATACCTATTAAAATTACTCCATTAAGTGGAGTTACAAGTTACATTTCACCAATTCGAATACGACTTGAATAAAAGAGTATCTGATTTTAAGTATTTTACTCGTGCTGAATGAGCTCAGAGATGCTCTAGTCCTCGACACCTGAGAGACATGCCGGTGAAAATAAGAAACAATTGATTTGTAAGATGAGAAATCAAGTTTATTTTCTAAAATCAAAATAAAACTCAACACCTCAATATTGCAACAAATCAAGGTCGACACAACAACCTTTTAAACGTCTACAAACGCTCAAGTCTCAGTTGAGCTCAAGTGCACAGAAAGGCCATGAGTAAATCAATATCCTTCAAAACGATCTTGTCAATATAGCGGATAAATAAAATAATGTTAAAATCAAATAGTAAAAGTCTACTGTATGTGCTGGTTTGAGCCTCATCACCTGCTGCAGTCATGACCTCATCTCAGACAGCTGAAGCCTCACCTCACCTGCTAATGCACTCACACTCATGTAAAGTATCCTTGTTGACATGTTGAGTAAGTAAAAGCAAACCGCAAAAGATATAGTACCTTCAATTCCCTTAGATGGCGATATCACTTATTATATCAGAAACAAACTGCTGCAGCAAAAGTTAGGTGCCATGAAAAATGTATTGTGTAATTGCATTACTCGTCACAAATGCAGTGGAGTAAAAAGTACATTTACTTGCTCAAAAATGTAGTCAAGTAGAAAGTTGCTAATATCTTTGGTACTCAGTACCACTACAAAGTAGCCAAAAAGATACTTAAGTACAGTAATTACTTTTACTTAAGTACTTTAGACCACTGGTTTTCTTAAATATCAAATCACATGATAATTCACACTGTGTGATTGTCACTCGCGTGTACAAGCAGTGATTTGCCTCCGAATTCAGGCCCTTGTTGGCGATTTTGCAAAATCTGTCGGCGAGTCTAAATCATGGCTAAAAGTTGGGGCTTGGTGATCATTCAACATCATTACAGTACCAAACATGTCTAAATGTGTCACAGGTGAATATATGCAGGTTACAAAGGGTTTTAGGTTTCTTCTCATCATGCAAGCGCACTTTATCTCTTCAAAAAAAAAAAAAAAAAAAAAAAAAANAAAGTATGAAAAAAAACTACAAAAAAAAAAAAATTTATGACTGTACTATATACCAAATATAATGCTGTAAATAATGCTATATGGATCACTTTGTTAAATGGGCTGAAAAAAATCTACATAGAGGTTTGAAAAATTGAGTCTGGAATTTTGAAATAAAGATGTGGAAACCCTGTTTGATAAAGTCTTGTGATCTGATATGATCCAGTGGCAGATAATAACAATTTACTATCAGATAAAACATGACAGGACAGAATACACTACAGAAGAATTGGCTTTTCTTTAAAAAAACATCTCTTCATAATATAAATTTGTTTAAGCATAATGTCTTCAGATTGGCTTTATGAAGTCTTTAATATAACATTTCTGCTCATCACATCCATGTTTCCATCACTGAATTCGAGCCGATACTCGAGCAGATGTGTGACATGAGAGAGTTTATGGAGGTTAAACACTCATTTATATTTACATGTTTTTGTTTATTCGTTTAACAGATTTTTTAACCAAAGTAACTTACAAAGGAGGACAACTACAAACACAGTGATTCACTGGAAGGAGAATAAACCATTTGAAGTGCTGTAGTATACTTTTGCACGATGCTTGTGTGTTTTCTTTTGATTGAATAAATAGACTGACAGTAACTGGTCGATTCTTCATTTACTCTGACAAAGAGACAAAAGTCTTTCGTGATGTTTGTCCTCAACATTTCTCTTTGTCATGGTCATGAAAAGACAATGCAGAAGAACAGAGATGAACAGAGGAATAAATCATTCAAATAAAGATTTAACAACATGAATGACAAAAAACATACCTGACAAAGAGACAAAAGTCTTTCATGAAGTTTGCCTTCGCCCTCAACATTTCTGTGAAAGTACATTTCAAGTGCAATTCAATCACCACATGCTTCAAGTTCACAGATGATGCATAAAACTAATGATATCCCTAATTAAAGTGAAAACATGAAAATAATAAAACATACATGGAAAATAATGTTATAAATATAATGAAGTTAGATTATTCAAAGTTTATTAGAAACGTACCTCTCCCATGAAAAGACAATGGAGGCACAAAGACAGGAGCCCTTACAGAACAAAAATATATGGGAATATACTGCAGGAATGAAGCATTAGTTTGATCCTTTATTGTGTACATATATTGCACATACACACTTTGAGAAACAAAGGAGAATAAATGTTCAAGAGAACATTTCAGAGAAATGTTATTTCATGTGTTTTGCTCAACATTAATATAGGGGGAGATCTGTTTAAAAGGAAATAGGAATAGTATGTTGTACTGACAAATGCTTAGTTAATATAGTTCACTTACACAGGAGCTCTAGTAACTAAAACAGAACTGTAGAGTGTACTTGATAATTTACTTTAATTAAAATTGAATTGTTACCATTGTTGTGTTTTGCAGGCTGAATGTTGAAGTCTGTGTGTGAGTCAAGCACAGTCAATTGCAAGATGTCACAAATGTAGAGGAATTATATCAGGCAAAATTAAAAAAATTCACAAGGTGTTTATGATATAAGTGTTAACAAAATTTTGAAAGACTGAAATTTAACATAAAACCAGGGCTTGTGCTACCTTTAGGCAGAGCCGGCAATTGTCTAGGGCCTTGGGTTTGAGGAGGGGCCTCCATAACCGCCACATCCCCTAAGCCTAGACGCTAGTCCACCAGTCAAGACAAGAGCAAAATACTAGCCTCTTCGTTCATAGGATATAGTTGAATTGTCACTTAATGTCGAACCAATTAATGTCGCCATGTCAGAGTGGGTCCGATCTATTCGCCACAACGAACACCTTTGGGTGATGTGAAGCAAAATGCTAAATAGGCATGCAAAGAAGTACAGCTCCAAGTTTGAGTTGTCGTCATCTGTTTTGGAGTGATTTACTCTAAAAAAATAAACTTGTTCTGTCGATCGGCATCATTTGCTGGTTTATTACGAGTTTAAGAGCGAGGGCGCCCGGACTAGACACTTTGAATTGGCATGTATGACATCATGTCGGGAGCTGAGTGTGCAAAATAGCTACTTAAAGCAAAGTCGTATACAAAGTCAAAAAGAAAACAAACTAGAGTTTTTTTATGTTCAAAAAAGTACCTCAGATGTATTTTCTAAATTTTGCTGATGATTAAATTAATGCGCTAACATAAAATTTCAGTTTAAATGAACTACGCAATTTTTTTCAGTTAAAACAGGAACAAACACCGTTCGGCTCCGAAGCGAAAAGCTGAACATGCAACGCACCTGCTGCTCATTATATCCCCGCGCTGCGAGGCGAGCAGCTGCTGCATATGATTGCATGCCAATGTGCATTGGCTCGTTTTAGTTACACTCAAAGTAGATTGGCCTCTCTAGCGAGATTCCTATTCGTTGGTCTGTCCGACGTACGTCGAACGTGACCGACTGAATGGGAACTCAAATTTCACTGATGCCCGCACATATTGGTGTTTTAAATGTGTGTTTTTAAATGATTATTTTGCATATTATTATTGATCATCATGTAACACTGTCACATAAGACACATGTTTTTTTTTTTTTACGATTTTATGTATAATAGAGTTTTAATTGGTTTACATGTTTTTTATTGTCCATTTTATTCCTCTTATTTTAATGTGTGTATGTCTTTAAACGAGTCTGGGTCTGCCTGTCATGTGACTGATCACATGACAGGAACCAGGAAATAAGCCAGTATAAAGGAGGCAGCATGACAAACGATCAGGGAATTACAAATGTGATCACGAGTAGCTGGACTGTGGAGTTACATTTTACGGACTCACCTTTCCAGCAAACCACATCACCTTTCCATTGGATTATCACTTTTAAAATTCAATTTCCATGTATGTGAATGACCTATTCAAATGCAGATTGAGCTGTAAATCCTGTAAATATGGTTCAAAAAAGTAAATAAAATAATATGTGTGATGTTTCTTGAAAATGAAGAAAGTGACACAGTGGCCGAGTCCACACACATGCATAAAAATACATTCAAATCTGGAAAGAAACTGGTTCTTCTGTGCAAAATTAGCCTCTGCTGAAATTATGATTGATGTAACGATTTATCTCAGCAACATAAAGTGCAAGTTAACCAGAAAGAGTTGAGGTGTGTGAAGCCGAGTTCTCTGTAGCACAAGTTCAAGAGGAAAAACCTGCATCATTCAGCTTCTTCAAAGATGCTCACTTTCCACAGACACAGTCATTATATCTGCCACATTACAAATGTACCTCAACAGACACAAACAGCATATACAATATTCACACGTGCTCCTCTAAATCACAAGCACACACATTTAGATGTCTTGTGGAATCTTTGGCTCCAGATAGCAAGAAATCCATATAAAATGTGTTTGTTTAAAGAAGAAAGTGCACAATTTGTATGCAAATTGTATCACAAATTGAGCTATAAAGTATATCTAATAATAATTATTAATAATAATAATAATGTGAAACAACATTTAAGTCATGTTTCTAAGGCCATCACTGGATTGTTTCAGAGCAGAGATTGGAGCAGATGCGTGACATGAGAGAATTATGGAGGTCAAATGTGTCCAGCAGCTCATTTTTATATTTACATGTATAAACATGCATTTCCTTTAACACACACCAATACAACCAGCAGCCAGTCCTCTTCAGGAGAATAAACATTTGATTAATAAATTAAATATTTGCATTACATGCTCTCAGAAGTTTGACTCTCAAAGCTTCAGCTGTTCAGCAGGTCAATGTATGGAACTGTATTTCCATGTGAGGAAATCACATGCAAACACTGGGCATTAGGTTTAGATCAGGTACAAAGAACCTGTGAGGAATCTGCCCCAAGGACAAGATATATTTGAATTCATGCCCAATCTTCCTGATGTGTGGAAGTTTATCTCCATCTCTCCTCTTGTTCTTTCTCTCACTTTCAGTTCTGAACACAAAGGCTTTGAAAAGCAATCAATGAACCATTCTTACACTGTGAAACATTTAGTGTGAAATTACAGTATATTCCAAGTTAACAACTGCATTACATTCACAGCAATTTCACAGTAATTTCACAGTAGGACTTATATTGTATCTATCTGCACTTTTGGACATTTCTTGTAAAAACATTACAGTACTTTACAGCCAATTTCAGTCAAGTTTTTAATATTGTACTGTAAAAGTGACTTTACAGTATTGAAAAAAATACTGTAAACAAACAATATTGTTTTTTTACAGTTCATATGTACTATGAAGGTACCCAGCATGCAGTGCGGCATGAATAGATTACGCTGTGGAGTTTCTTGATTCTTGTTGGTTTTATCTGTGCTGCTCAACTTACTTTTGGTTCACTTTTAGCCGTTTGTGTTGTTTATTTTGTAATGTTCAGAACTGATCTGTTTTATTATTATCATTTATTGAGTGTCACCATTGTTGTGTTTTGTGTGTCAAGTATTGATGTCTGTTATGTGATGGTAGAAATAAATCTAAAAAAATTTTGTAAGATGATGTCATACCTTTCAATGTTAAATCTCAGCATCTGATTTACCATCGTGAAATAGTTTCACTGATTTAAAATCAACCAGTTAGTTTATTTATATTCTAGCTTGTCATTGTTTTAACAAATGTATTATTTGTCACACTTCTGACTGGATCAGAAATTTGAACATGAAATTAGAAGGTCCAAGATCCCAAGCTAATGAACACTAATAACCATTACGATGACTTTGAAACAGATACAGTAATAAACAATATAATTTCTTGCATTCACTGAAAAACAAGAGCAGTAAATCACTGTGATGTAAGCATCATTCTGCTGTAGATTTGCAGTAATTCATGAGAAAATGACCCAGCAATGCCTTTATTGCACTGTAAATTTTCTGTAATTTGTTGTAATAGCACTCTTTAATCCTGTAAATTCCTGGTAATTTTTTACAGTGTACATCTGGATTGGAAATGATGTGATATTTAGTTGCTTTCTTTCAAATATATTATATAAAGGCCTGTGATATTTCAGTGTTTAGATGTGATGCAGATATGTTAAATTCAATGTTAGCAATAGCTAGTCTAATAAAATCCAAAAAACTATTTACTATTCAAGAAATAAAAGAGACAAAAACATGTACTTGTTTAAAAAAGAAATGTCTTTATCTCTTTGAAAAGAACAAAATGAATTAGATTCACTTGCATTGAAACACAGAGGCCCGGTTTCACAGACAGGGCTTAGCCTAATTTCCAGGATTAGATTTTAGTTCAATTAGGATATTTAAGTAGCTTTTATAAATGTTCACTAGGGGGAAAAAACATTACTGGTGTGTATCTTGAGACAACATCAATGACACTCAGGGCCGGCTCTAGCCCTTTGGTTGCCCTAGGCAAGATTGAGTTTTCCTTTTATCTTCTTCCTTTCTCCGTTTTCGTCCCTGTGCACCGGAGTTAGACCGCTTCATTTTCTACATCAACTGCGCACTTGCCTAACGTAACGGCAACCCTAGAGGGCGCCCGCGCGCGCGCCCCCAACATATTTGTCGCCCTAGGCAACCGCCTAGTTCGCCTATAGCAATCGCCGGCCCTGATGACACTGACATATTTTAAGATATTTCAGTGCAAGTTTCTTTCAGTTAAAACAGCTCAAACATGCATTTTAGTCTAGGACTAACTTAAGCCTTGTCTGTGAAACCGGGGGAATGTGTTTCATTGTTCCTGTGAAAACTTACACAAAAGAAACCTGCTTAGACCTGTTTAATCTGCCTCAGGTGAATCTGAATGACTTTAATCAGTAATGACTTTTAATTGCATCGTTAAACCTTGCTGTAGAAAAACGACCAAATTCTGACAGTAACAAACCATTTTCCATTAAAACAGTAATATACTGTAGAAAACAATGCATTCTGGGTAATATTTGTCATTTTCAAGAAAATAGCCTACAGGAATATACTGTGAGTTAACATCGCTCAAAGTCGACACTCAGAGGCTGTGTTCTAAATCACACCCTATACCCTCATTCACTATTCCCTGCATTAGTTCACTAATATAGTCCACTTGACAGAGTGAATGAAAAGAAGAGAGTGAATTCAGACACTGATGAACACCTGATAAGCACAATCACTGAAGGACAGAGAAACAAGACCAGAAAAAAAGAGAAGAGATGAGCAGAAACACAAGAACTACAACTGACTTCAGCCACACTGAGTGTGAAACCAGTTCACAAACCAGTTTGACATTATTTCTTTCATGTTATGGCAGGAAAAAACCAACATGAAGTTGATCAGGTGTTCTTGGCTGTTGTGATGATCCTGTAATCATCTTGGACTTGTTTAATTCACTGATCTTTTTCAGTGTTTAGTCTTTGATTTAATGTGTAATTTATGTTTATTGATTATATTATATCTGTGATTCAACAGCATAAGAACCAGCAACGCTTCAGTAATCAGTTATTTAGGATAATATATAAGTCTTATAATGCATAAAATATTTTAAGCTCCTGGATAACTTGGACAGCAGAGACATCAACAATCAGAATATGAATCTCAACAATAGTGACATCCAAAAGCTTAATGTTGCAATGCATGCTGGATGTCAGCATTGTACTAAACTCCCAGCATGCACTGCAGCATGAATAAATTATGCAGCTTTATTGCCACCATTGTTGAGATTGGTGTGCTGATTTTTGATATCTGTGTGTGTCTAAATAATGTTGCAGCTGTTTCTTTGTTCATGGTGTTTAAAAATAATCTCTTTTTAGCTGATTGCTGTTGGAACTCTTGCTGTAGTTTCACAGTGGTGATAATGTAAAATATTAGTCTGTTAATAATGTAACAATAGATAAAACACGGTACGAATTCAGTGAATTAAGAAACTATGTGATGGTTATGTCTTCACCAACACATAACTATCAGCACTCAATTTTTTTTTCTCCACATTTGTTTTTGCCATAATACATGTGGCTTGCAAAAATAGTTTAAGCAGCCAGAGGAAAAACAAAAACAAGTCATGTGTAAAGAGCTCAACTAAAGCAAACACTGATCTCCTCAATGGTAAAATCAAACCAATAATTTTCAACAAAACATCAACATCTAAACTTCTGTTAATTCTCAATAAGATCTTCTGTAGAAATAAAGTTAATCTGGTCAGTAATAAGTGTAATAATGTGTAATGGCTGGAAGACAGTTGTAGTTTCTGCTCATATTTATTCTGTTCTTGTTCCTCTTTTCAGTGGTTCTGCTTGTTAACAGCAGGTGTTCATCATTAATGCTCAATCATCACTTAAATATTAACTTAATTATCTCACTGCAACACAGCATCAATGTTGCTTTTTCTCTGTAGTGTGGACACTAGAGGATGTTCCTGTGGGGTTGAAAGGGTTAAAGGTGTAAGATAAAAAGACACACCCACAAAATGTATTTTAACAGTTACAAACTGTAAGTTAAAAGACAGTTATATACTGGCAACACTGTTGCCAGTAGTTAACTGTAAAATTGAGTTTTGTGTGTCACCATTGTGGTGAAGAGTAGAGCCTGTGCTTAAGTTCAGGAGAAGATCAAGAGACATTGGTGATATGCTGCATGTTGTTTTATTTAACAGATAGTGACTTGAAAATGAAAATCTTTTTAATTAAAATGTTTTTAGAGAACTCTAAAGAAATGAGTTCATAGTAATAATATGCTCATATTATTAGCATATAATACAAATTAGTTTATAAGTTTAAATGGCACTCTGAAAATTTGAGGCAGTTGGTTTCTGCAAATGAAATGAGTAAACAGTGTTGTCAGTATTATACTGTAAAAAAGCCTGGCAATATCTAACAGTGTGCTCACATAAACTCTGTTTGAGGCTATAGTGTTTGTGCCATTGAAATAAAACACAACATTTTTGGTTAATCTAAATAAATATAATTTAATCTGAGCTTTATGTGATTCGTTTAATGTTGTTTTATATGACATTTAATCTGTATCATGTATTAAATTTATTATATGTATTATAATCAAAAATAGAGCTATATATTTTGGCCCTAGAAATTATTAAATATGTTCAGTTAGTTATAAAAAGTGAGTTATTACATTTCATTGATTGATTTTATTAAATAACAGCCAGTTTTATCACCAGATTCAATAAATAAATTAATAATTATTATGTGGTGGTAAAGCTTGTCCTCTTGTAGGACGTTGTAATTGGATCAAACTTGTCATTAAAAGAATATAACAACAGCCTTTTCTTTCCTTTCTGTACTTTTTATACTGTAAATCCTTACTGCATTTTTGCTATATATGTAGCTCTGTTTATTTAAAGAGAGAAATATTAATTTAATTGTTTTTTGTTTGTTTGTTTTTTTGCAAAGACTATTGAAAGTGACATGTAAAACAGTGAAAGTTCACAGTGGAAACAAACAAAGATCAGCTGTTCATCTAAAGCTGCTTCACCTGTTCTTTACACAGAACCTGTTTCACTACAGTTACTACATTAAATTCAAACACAAAAGTATTTTGTTTATGTGATCATTTACACTAAACATTCCACACCTTACAGTTTGAACCTGCTCAGGGCGTATTTTGTGTTGGTGTGTCCTTTGTTTTGTTTTTTTGTTTTTTTAGAACATTATCTTCACATCTTTATTTATTTATTTATTTGTTTGTCTGTTTATCCTTTATTTAACCAGGAACACTCTTAGAAAGGATGTGTTAAAACTGACTCAAACTGTGTTCAATTCTTACACATCAGTGTGTGAGTTTAGGGACGACACTTGTTGTGTTAATTCTGACACATTCATCGAGTCAATGATTTTAACACAGTGAATGTGTCAGGAAGATTAACCAGAGGTGTAGTCCAGACCAGACCCTCCATGACCGAGACCAAGACCATTCAAGAGGTAAGTTAATGAGATAATTAAGTCATTAATCAAGCAGTAGTGATGAACACCTGCTGTTAACAAGCAGAATCATTGAAGGAAAGAGGAAAACAACAATAACAACAACAAACAAAAAACCTGTGCTATAGCAAAATGTGTTGTCCTTAACTAGACACATGTGTCTATTAAAGGACAACACATTTTGTTACTTTTAACTCAACCAGAGTGTTATTCTTCTTAACACGGTCAATGTGTTAAAATATTTAACACACTAATGTGTCATAAATCACACAATTTGTGTCATAGATGTGCTATTTTTGACCAGTTAAAATGAATGCAATACACACTCTTAGAAAGGATGTGTTAAAACTGACTCAAAATGAGTTACACACTGATGTTTAAGAATTTGAGTTTAGGGACAACACTTGTGTTCATTTTAACACATTCATTGTATGATGATTTTAACACAGTAAATGTGTCAGGAAGGTGATCTGCTGTTAACAAACAGAATCACCGATGGAGAAAATCACAATTTTAAGGAAAGATCTGGGTTTGCTCTAAAGCAACCCCTGATCTCCATGATGGTGAGTTTACAATTTTAAGGATTTTCTCATTCGGTTATTCTACTTGATAACATCAGGTATATTCAATAATGATCAATCATCACTCAATTAATCACTTAATTTTCTTAACGTTAACTTTACACATCTGCTTTTGGAGTTGTTTAATCAGATCTTGAAAGATTTTAATGTATTTTATCTTCAGTTCATTTCCTTTAGGACTGTGGCTGAATTCAGTTGTAGTTCTTGGGTTTCTGCTCATCTTTTTTCTGTTCTTCCAGTGATTCTGCTTGTTAACATCAGGTGTTCATCACTAATGTTCAATAGTCACACGGTTAATGAATTGTCTTAATTGAATGATCTTGTTTTGGTCTGGAAGGTGTGGTCTCGTCCACACCTCTGGTCTTGAATGGTCTTGGTTTTGGAGGTCTGGTCTTCACCTCTGAAATGAACACAAAGTTGTGTAAATGTGTAATATTAACACATTACAGGTGTTCTTGGCTGCACAGATTGTGTTGATGCTGTGAACAAATACACAGGTCGTGTTCATTTTAAAACTACACATAATATGTGTAAAACAACTGAATTCTTCCAACACATTTTTATGCAATATTGACACAAAATGTGTAAACTAGAGTGTTCCACGTAATATGTCATTTGTCTACACATTTCCTCTTAGAGTGAGGATCCCATTGAGATATCATAATCTGTACTGTACTCTTTTTATTGCAGCTTTTTATTTGTTCCACATCATGTTTAGGGGCATGAAAATGAAAAGATGATGTCCCTACAATTTCAGACCGGCATGCATCTAATAAATTATTCATTCAAGAATGTTGTTCAAGTTTACTGCAACAATGGAGCCACAAACTTAACATAGTTTTTAAAATCCAGTGTTTAGTTGATCCTGGTAAGTGCTTATTATCACAGTTGTAAACATGACAGTGTTCTTCTTCCATGAGGGGGTTTTGCTTCACAGCATTAGTTTCCTGGTGGACCATTAAAGAACGCGACACACGCCTCCCGACTTGTTGTAGAACTGAGGCTGAGACTACTATAACGCTGACTTCAAACTTGTTTATTTTCAAGTTCGAAGGCCCATGCAGGGCCAGTGCAAAGGGGCCAACATTTATGGGCCCCCTTAGGGCTACCAGGCTTGTTTGCAGGGTGGTTGCTTTTATTATAAAGGCGGTATCTTTTAATTTACGTTTGAGGTTTGTGTCACTGTATTGGATGTAGCATATGCGTGTGTTGATCAATGTTTTGATTTGATTTTGGAACAAATAATGGCTTCAGTATTGCTCTGTTTTTGGACTTCAGAAGAATATACAAGTCGAGATATATTAAAAAATCCTTTCTGGAGCGTGAAAGTTAAAGATTCCATTGATTTTCACAAAATAAAGCAATTGAAGATTTTTTTTCAGAATGTCTTTTTTTGAGTTTCACAGAAGAAAGAAAGATATTCATACATGATTGCCAGGACAGTGAGTAAATGATGACAGAACAAACTATTCTGTGCTGCATTTGATAGCCAACCGTCTCAGAGAGTTTAACCCTCTGGAGTTGGGAAACGCCCCGGTGCGTTTTGCAGGATTTTTTTTCACATTGCAGCAAAACAGACTTAAACTACATCGTAATTGTTTTGTCATAAAGACATAAATAATATAAAAATTGAAACTATAGAATGTCTTCTTTTATTTGTGTACACTCAAAGTAAAAACTAAATGTTGTGCTTTTTGCAAAATAAAGAAAACTAACATGATGAGTGATCTCTCGTCTCCCTCTGAACAAAGTCCAATCTGATAGTTCTCAGAAAATTAACTGTAACTTATGAATACTAATGACACAAAAATGATACTTATGTCTAAAGAAACATTGATTCATCAGGTTTTAATGTGTGTAAGTCAAATCGAAAACAAAAAATCTCTGTTTATGTAATCTGAATGAAAAGAGACACATGTCAGACTCCCGTGATTCAGCTCATTATCTGCTAATGCGACCATGCTTACGGAGCGAACGCTATTCAGAAGCAAATTCTGAGTCAATACATGTATACATCGTCTCAATCGTGTATTTATTATCTTCAACAGTGTTTATCTGCATGTTATAACCATGGTTAACGATCTCTGGAAGCCTCTGTTAGTTCCTGGAATGTCACACATTTGTGGACAAAAGGTGCACAGAGCGCCCTCCAGCTGCAAGTATGAATTGAAAACACAGTATCCAGCACTCATAGTGATGACAATAAATATTGAATAAATATTACTCCTCTGTACATACATATATGAGGATCCATCAATATTTATCCAAATGTGCATGCTTTTAAGCTATATAAAATGCCATAGAGGTAACATGAATGTTCAGATGCATTGCATCACAGAACTGCATTATATTATATTGAAACAGAAAACCATAATTTTAAAATATTAATAATATTTCAAAGTATTTCTGTTTTTCTGTATTGTTGATATATAGCAAGATGAGCATGAGACTTCTTTTAAAAACATTATAATAATAATGCGTCTAATCTTTTGACTGGTACTGTAATTTAGGCCTATACTAAATTTTCTTCACATAAAGTGCAATTATACATGATCACAAAAATCATGTTTTCTGTCAAGAATGGACATTATATTAATGTTAATGCAGCTGATATGATCCTGTTTTCAGAGGGTTTTTCACATAACCTACCTGACTGAAAGGGCTCATTATGCAGACGATTATGCCGGATGTTGGCCGTATTTCAGTGACTTAAGTGACATTATTCCTTCAAAAAGTGACATTATTCCTTCAAAAATACAAAGATGTACATACATGTTCTTCACCTATTATGGTAGCCCAATTTGTGCTGAATACAGCGTAATGAAACCCTCTCCATTAATATGTTTATTAATAACTGAAAAAAGCACAAATGTCAGGGCATGTCAAAACTTCTCCAGAGCTGCAAAACAGCTTCAGACTCCAGAGGGTTAACACAACTGTTATTGAAATACAGTCAATGTAGAAGTTATATATTGTGCTCCAGCAGCAGTAACTTAATCTCACATCGTACGGAGAATTTCTTTAAATAAAATACTTAAAGCATTTAATCTGGACAAATACAAACTGCAGCAAATCATCCTAAGGATCTTAAACATTTGAAGCACTTCCTACAGAACTTGAAGGATCTGCTTATGTCTTAGTGCCAGATACTCTTTAGTCAGCACACAGACAACCAAGAGTATATTTGGCAGGTGGTCATAATGTTTTGGCTCATTGGTGTATTATTTTAAATTTCTGATAAACTGCTAGCTTTTTCCTTCCTTTTGTGTACTTATACACCATTGCTCCATTTTTGTTATGTTCAAATGCTCACTTTTTATTATTTAAAGTTAAATAATAAAAATACACCTAGGATATGTTTTTAGCACTTATAGGTTCAGTTTCCATTGACAGTCATTGCATACAAAAAAATTAAAATAAAATAAAATCTGTCAGACTATTCTTCCATTGAAGAAAGACAGACTCGGTTGGGAGCAATTAAACTCCACCTCAACTGTTCACCACATTAATGCCAAAGTTCAGGCATCTGAATGAAAGAAATGGTTGTTGTTTTGAGTGGAGTGGATTCTCTACAAGGATAAATCAATCGCATTGTATTTGTTTCAATATAAATGAATGCATGAATGATAAAATTATTCAGGAATTTCAAGAGAAAGAAAAGTAATTGTGGTAAGCAGGGTAAAGCTGAGAGCCGTGGGAACAGAGCGAGGCCGGAGATGTGATTGCTTTTAGAATGTCATGACACAGAAGCTTTCTTCGTTTTGAAATTATTTCGCATCTATTAGTAAATGTGTTCACAACGCAACACAAAGACCAGCTGTTCATCTACTAGAGCTGCTCCGCCTGTTCTTCAAACAGAACCTGTTCCACTACAGATACTTCATTAAACTCAACCACAGAATGTTTTTATTTATGTGATCATTCACACAAAACTTTCCACACCTTACAGTTTGAACCTGCTTCGGTGTGTGTTTCAGAAGGGTGTTGGTGTGTCTGTTTTTCATATCATTATACCTGTCACATCTATTAACAAACCTAAAAAATTAATGCAAAGGCATAACATGAATGAGGAACAAGATGGCAAAAGATTATTAATGTGAAAAAAGAAAAAAAAATCTATCAACCCAGCAAACTTGTTACACAGCAAAAACTGCAGTGTTAAATTAACTCTCCTGGGAGTATATGTGAGTCCATACTCAAGAGTGTTAAAGTGTTAAAATAAGAGTGTTAAATGAACACTGAAGCGGTGTTAAAGTTAATGAGTTAATTAAGTGATTAACAGTGATGATTGACCATTATTGAAGACACTTGATGTTAACAAGCAGAATCACCAAAGGAGAAAATCACAATGTTTAAGTCACCATCATGGAGATTGGTGTTTGCTTTAGTTGGGCTCTTGTCCCTTGTTTTTTTTAAATAAAATTTTGTTTGGGCTGTTTTAACTGAGTTATAACATCCAGACAAACAAGTGGAAAAATTGACCAGGTGGTGTTGGTTATGTTTTCATATGATCATAATTTGACCTGAATCACTGAACTCATCTAGAGCCCAATCTCTGAGTTAGATTTACATTATTGATTACAGCAGCACTGTGATTCTACAGCAGATGATCAGCTTTCTCCATATAATTTGAAGGATTTCACAAACAGTTGTACTGAATAAAAAAACAAAGTTCTTTTAGGCACACACAGACATCAAGAATCAGCCTGTGAATCTCAACAGTGTTGAGAATAATAAACCATGTTGCAGTGCATTCTGGGTGCCACCAATCAAAATTCATCCATGGCTCCCATCATGCATTGCTGCATGGATAAATTATGAGCTGAATTGTTTTAGTAATTTCCTTTATTCTCATATTTTATTTTGTTCTGTTTTTGCAACTTTTTAGTAGCTTGTTTTCTAATGTTCAGAGTTGATCTGTTGATCAGAATATGTTGCTTGTCACCGTCGTTGAGATTCACAGGCTGATTCTTGATTTCTGTGTGTGCCTAAAAGAAAGGTTTTTTTTTTTGCTCGGAACAGCTTTTGTGAAATCCTTCAGATTATATGGAGAAAGCTGATCTTCTGCTGTAGAATCGCAGTGCTGCTGTAATCAATCATGTAAATCTAACTCAGAGATTGGGCTCTAGATGAGTTCAGTGATTCAGGTCAAATTGTGATCATATGAAAACATAACCAACACCATCTGATCATCTTTTCCACTTGTTTGTCTGGATTTATAACTCCGTTAAAACAGCCCAAACAAAATTTTATTTTAAAAAGTCAAGGGACAAGAGCCCAACTAAAACAAACACCAATCTCCATGATGGTGGCTTAAAAATTGTGATTTTCTCCTTTGGTTAACATCAAGTATCTTCAATAATGGTCAATCATCACTGCTAATCACTTAATTAACTCATTAACTTTAACACCGCTTCAGTGTTCATTTAACACTCTTATTTGAACACTTTAACACTCTTGAGTATGGTCTCACATACACTCCCAGGAGAGTTA
Source organism: Anabarilius grahami (assembly GCA_003731715.1). Lineage (NCBI taxonomy): Eukaryota > Metazoa > Chordata > Actinopteri > Cypriniformes > Xenocyprididae > Anabarilius > Anabarilius grahami. The sequence continues at coordinate 137,885 of RJVU01017965.1, forward strand.
ATTTAACACTGCAGTTTTTGCTGTGTACATACATGTACAGTTATCAGTTATATCACTGCCGTCATGTCTTTTCTTTTGGCTCAGAAGAAGATATTTTGAGGAATGTTGGTGTAAGAGCAAAACTGGACCCCATTAAAAAAAAAAAGAAAGAGAAAAAAAAGACATTTCTCAAATTATCTTTTCCACAGAAGAAATCAGTTGATACAGATGTGGAACGACATGTAAAGGATGACTGAATGTTATTTTTTGCATGAACTATCCCTTTAACTTTCATATTTTACTATGCAATATTTGCATTACATTTGCATATATTTGCAAAACAGGCTGCCCTACCAAAGACAGATGAAAGACAAACACATACACAAGAACTATACAGTAAATATTGTGTGATCCGCACCTGCTGAATGTGTTTCCAGCAGCAGTCACTCTGACTCGACTCATTCCCCGTCACTAAAGCTCAACGTTTGTCTGAGACACACCCTCATAGTTTCATGACAAGACTTTCCTCATCATGTAATCCAGTGAGTTGAGTTGCTGAATCTATGAAATCTGTACACAGTTGTACAGCTCTTTATTGCCTCCTCATTTGAGTTTTTAACAATCCACCAAAAGAAGACAAAAGAGAAGATGCTTCATTCTGAACAAACCAAAAAAATGCTCTCTGATCACAGGAAAAGTCTTCAGGATCTAAAAAAGTCCTATGAAGAAAGTGAAGGTAAGGGAAGACATATGTGATTTGATTTAATTTTGCAGTTCATGACACAACCGCATTTTCATATGGTAATGTGTGTATATATATAAAATCAACTGAAGGTCATGTGATACATCTATCTCCTACTTCCGTATTTGTGTTTGGAGTAATATCCATCTGTTACTTATGATTTACAAACCAAGAAAAAAGTCAATCACAAGATTATTGTTCATGTCTAAGGCAGTAGTTAATACATACAAATAAAGTTATTTGTTTCTTTGGACCACAGCTTGACTTGAGATGTCACAAAATCCAGTGAATGCAATAGATTTGACAAAGATAGAAAGGAACCAGTTTACAAAAGAAACGCCCACAGGAATTACGTCAGAAGGGCATACCCAGATAGCAAACAATGATTGAAATAATGTTAAACCAGTGTTAATGTGTCAACCTTAACCGCACTGAATCAAAATTACTTTTGCACCCGCAATTAACGTTGAAAAAAGGTTCAAATTTCAAAAATAATAATTTTAATAACAAATAACCTCTTTTAGTCAGGAACAAGATTAGTAAACTATTCTGCTTTATGAGGCAGAAAACTATACGGCTCGATCATTTTGTTTCTGGTTTCTTTGCAACGAATTCTCTGTTTTAGTAAACACTGTTACAAAGAGCACAAACTCACACGAACAGCCAAGAGTCAAACTGCCCAACTTAAGGAAACACTGACCACCAAAATAGTGACCAAACATTTTCAATAAAACATCAACATCTAAACCTGTTAATTCTCAAAAGAACTTCTGCTGAGATCTTGAGACATTTATTGTCTTCTTTTATCTTCAGTTGATTTCAGGCTGTGTGGCTTAAAGTCAGTTGTAGTTGTGTTTCATTTTCTGAGAGTGCAAACATGATGAACCAACATGTATGCTATTTTCTCAAAAATGACAAATGCCATTTCCATTGATTTTTTTGTTGAAATTTCAACATTTTTTCAACATTAATTGAGGGTGCAAAAGTGATTTTGATTCAATGCGGTTAACGTTGACACATTAACATTGATTTAACATTATTTCAATCATTGTTTGCTATCTGGGATAACCAGAACTTTATCCACTTGAACTACTTCCTAAAACTAGTCCCACTGCTAAAATATTAAATTAGAAAACTTTACATACATGTTTTGTATGGAAACATTTATACTAATGCTAAAATTAACATAAATAAATAAATTAAGCTGCACATTTCTGTAAAGTCTTGCCCCATACACATCCACTGTACACTCTGAGAAAGGATGTGTTAAAAAGACTCAAATTGGGTTAAATTCTTACACATCATTGTGTGAGTTTTGGGACAACATTTTTTTTGTGTCGATTTTGTCAGGAAGGTTAACCAGAGGTGTAGTCAAGACCAAACCCTCCAAGACTGAGACAAAGACCATTCAAGAGGGAAGTTAATGAGATTTGATTAACTTCAACAGACTTGGACTAGGCTGGAAGTCTGTTGAAGTTCTTGTTTTTTCTGTTTTGTTGTTCATCTTTCCTTCAGTGATTCTGCTTTTTAACAACAGGTGTTTTCTTCAGTAATGCTCAATCATAAGATATTCTGTATGAATAAGAATGTAACTGACAGAATTTTCCTTGCACAGAGACACCGACGGCAGCAGCAGAAACAATGTCAGCCTCAGAGGTGTGGAAATACTTCAAAATTAATGATGACAACACACACATTGTGAACTGCATGCTTTCAATCACAATTCGTTATTGATTAGTGAAGGTGGGATAGGTGGAATTGCGCTGAATGACACAGACCAGAAGCCTCTCTCTCGCACGTGCTCTCTCTCTTTCTTGCGCGCGATCCCAGTTCTCTGAGACGGCACGTGATCAGTTCTCCTTGCGACCTGAATGGTCAAATGCACACATAGTTGTCAAAATGTCCATCGTGTGGATTATCTCATGTTAATACAGTCGGTTATGGCTTAAGTGAACATTTGGGTGAAAACAAGATATGTGTCAGTCAGTACGAGTACTCGGTCCTTAAAAAATGATAAAAATAAACAAATAAAGATTTTAAAAATATATATATTTTATCTTTATTTATTTATATATTTATTTATTTTTGCTTGTTTTTTTGTTTTTTTTACATTTCTTTGCATATGTATCTATGTATTTTATTTATTTGTAATTTTGGCAGGTTTGGCATTCCATACTTGATGTGTTTTATCTTGTTGATTTCATCTAAGGCTGTGGCTGGAAGTCAGTTGTAGTTCTTGTTTTTCTGCTGCATTGTCTCTTCTCTTTTTTTCTGTTCTTGTTGTTTCTCTTTCCTACAGTGATTCTGCTTGTTAACAGCAGGTGTTCATCACTAATGCGCAATCATCACTCAATTAATTAATTATCCCATTAACTCCATTCTTGAATGGTCTTTTTTGGTCTTTGAGGTTCTGGTCTTGACCACACCTCTGGTCTTGAATAGTTTTGGTCTTGGAGGACTGGTCTTCGCTACACCTCTGAGATTAACAGGTTGTGTTGAAACTATACATAACTATGTGTAAAATAAGTTAGTTCTTCCAACACAGTTTTATTAATAGTGATACAAAATGTGTAAAATAGAGTGCTACATATAATATGTGGAATGTGAAACTGCATTGCTGAAATGTTTTCTTTCATTGACAAGCTTAGGAATCGAAACTATTTAAAATATACATAGAGGATATAAAATGTCACATTTTTTCCAGAGCCTGAGAAACAACAGTTATGGGAGATCATTAATGATGAATTGCAAGACATCTTGAAGAAATACTCCTTATTCTTCTCAAAAAAACAAATGAAGGTATGTGAATGTTATTTCTTTTTTCACAGCCAATATGTATTAAATGTGGATTGTAATTCTCTACCATCAAACTGAAATTTAACATCGCTTATGATGTATGTGTTTAAAACAAGCATGACATAAGCATGAATGTTCTTTATATTTTGTGGATAACAGAAAGCACCTTTCATGGAAAAAATTGCTAAAATCTGTGCTTTACTTATTTATTCTTGTGACAAAACTAACTCAGATCAGATGAGTAAATTAATCAATTACCCAAGTGTTGTCCTGTTGGTCAGGATGCATTTTTCATGTGAAATGGTCTTCCACAAGAGGAGTTTTGTGGATCATAAAAATCACTTTGGTCAATGGCCTACATGCTGAGTTGAAAAATCTCTTGCATGTTAGTGTGATAAACTGGTGTGTTTTGGTACTGTAGATCTTCAATGACCCCATTCATGGTCACATTGCGATGCACCCCCTCCTGGTGAAGATCACAGATACACCTCAGTTTCAGAGACTCCGACACATCAAACAGCTTGGAGGAACATATCTGGTGTATCCGGGAGCTTCTCACAATCGTTTCGAACACTCTCTTGGGTGAGATATTATTATAATCACAGCTGAAATTTTTGGTCATTTACAATGAATATATATATATAAAAATACATTTTCATTGTAGGGTGAATTAGGTTAAGTGTTATTTAGTTTTAAGTAATTCAATTAAGTAATTCAGAGTTTGTGGTCATGAAGTGGTGTTGTTTGTGTGTTAGTGTGGCGTATTTAGCAGGTTGTCTGGTCAAAATTCTTCATGACAATCAGCCGGAGCTCAAAATCACCAAACAGGATTTCCTGTGTGTTCAGATCGCTGGATTGTGTCACGACTTGGGTGAGTAACACTGATGCTTATGGATATATAAAACATCTGCAACTTTATTATTAAAATCATCAACGGATGTTTGAGTTTTTGTTTTTAAAGTACTGTACTAAAGTATCTATCTATCTATCTATAGGTCATGGTCCATTTTCCCATGTATTTGATGGTCTGGTTATTCCTAAAGCCAAAAAGATTAAACAAATAAAAGGTAAGTGTGTCAGTGTGAAATTAATTCTAATCAGAAGGATCTGTGGACATGCAAATTTCTTAGTCATGTCATTGTTATGTTTGAAAAAAACAAAAAAAACTCTGTTTTGTGTGTGCATGTCTAATAAGTGAACCTGAAAGTGTTCAGTAATGTGCAAAATATGACTTACAAATCATCTGAGACCTGCTTCTTATTCTTAGGCTTGCCTGATAATATCCCTGAGAAGTGGAAGGTGAGAATGAACACATTGCTCATGCAGCCAACTCAGCTAACAGTAATTTGCTATAAGAACATTCTCCAAATATTCAGTGCTGGTTTTGGGAATGTAAAAAAAAAAATCTTGACCAGTTCCGATCCAGTTTTCTTGACATTAGAGGTTTGATGAAAAGAAAGTAATAAGCTCAAACGATGTTTGAGTCATCTGTGTTAGATCGTCCAAAACTATTTGAAAGTTGAATAAGACACACTTAGACATCAGATCGTCATGCTAAACATAGCCAGTTTCAAAACATGAGTTGGACGTATGACAGAGTATTTCTGTGCCAAATATACAACTTCCAGTTGTGGACATTTTGCCGAATTTTCTCGAGTATGGCCCTTTGAAGGCTGCATACATCATCGGTCTCATTTAAGAAAAATAACTGTTAGATTGCAAAGTAAGAAAGACATTACAGTATTTTACACCTCACAATGAATATCAGTCAATTTTATTACAGTTGCTTTTCTTAAATAAGATATCCTTGATGAAGTATTCAGCCTTCAAATGTGACCTCAGGAGGACACAGCCTCCGAAATGAGACACAGCTCCTGTCACCGAATGAGAGTGTTTTTGGTTGTGAGGGAAAGATTACATTTTTCAAGGGATATTCAGTGTCAAGGGAACAGTTGATGAAGTTTGTTTTTCGGGGCAGCAATGGAGTTGAGCACGTATGTTTGTTTGTTCCCGGTAATTCTGTGATGAATGCTTTGTAAACAAGTCCCATTTCAGAGCTGGATTTACAGATCGGTGGCATTGAGTAAAGCTGCATCAGATGTCTGTGTTTTGTTGGCAATCGGTGCACAAGTTCATATAATGTAAACAACATGAACGTTTTTGTTCACTTTGTATTTATAATGAAGTCACAGCCTGCATACGATCTCTACGCAGAAGCTGAGCACGCTTGTGACTCTGCCCACGGCACGCCTCCAGGAGCTTATCTTTTTTCTGGAAAGACTCGGTTTAAAGTATCTATCTTTTATAAATATGATAAAACTAATGACTTTTCGGAGATATGAAGGATGCATTGTTAGTCAAGTCAAGTCAAGTCACCTTTATTTATATAGCGCTTTTTACAATGCAGATTGTGTCAAAGCAGCTTTACATTGATAACTGGTACATAATTTTGGCTGCACAGCAGCTCTTAAAGAATAGTGTCAATGCAGGCAGATCAGAAGCACTGTTGATTAAATGTCAAGAATACTGTTGAATATCAAATGTCAAGTCAAATGTCAAGTGTCCCCAACTAAGCAAGCCAAAGGCGGCAGCGGCAAGGAACCCAAACTCCATCAGGTGACATCAGGTGGCAAACAGATGGCAAACAAGTGGCAAACAGGTGTTAAAATGGAGAAAAAAAAACCTTGGGAGAAACCAGGCTTATTCAGGGGGCCAGTTCTCCTCTGGCGAACAGTGCTTTGTTACGAATCAGGTTGCTATCATAAGTCTGATAGGATCGCACCAATCAAAGGGTTTATTTCAGTTCCATCCAGTTGAGGATCGTATTCATCACGTCGGTATGGACGGTTTGTTGAGGAACTGTGCTGACGACTGGCTGTCGAGTCGATGAGGCCTTCACGATGGATGATCTAGTTGACTCGATCTCTGCTGATACTTCAGGGCTGCGTTGTGGTCGCAGCCCTGAAGTAGTCGCAGTTACTACTAGTGGTCGCAGTTACTCTATATGTACTCAAGATTAACATGAGCTTGACAGGAACTGTGTGTGTTAAACTTCTGTTAATTCTCAATAAGATCTTCTGTAGATGTGTGACAGAAATAAAGTCAGTCTGGTTAGTAATAAGTGAAGCTGGTAATGCTTTTTGTGGAGTTGTTGAATCAGATCTTCAGAGATTGAATGTCTTTTATCTTCAGTTCATCTAAGGCTGTGGCTGAAGAAAGTTGTAGTTTGTGTTCTTATTTCTCTTTCTTTCAGTGTTTGTTCACAGCAGGAGTTTGAATGATTGACAGAATGTTTCAGGAACATCATACTAACCTTTAAATAACATTCTACTAACATTAAGAAAACTGGACATTTTCATGATCTTGGAACGTTACAAAACAACGTTCCTACAATGTTGAATTTTAGATCAAAATTAAGTTGAAAGAACGTTTGAGGGACATTATTCCTTATAAAAACAAATTCCTCTAACGTCAAGAAAACTGGACTTTAAATGTTCCCTGAACCAACACTGAATATTTAGAGAATGTTCTTATAACAAAATTCTGTTAGCTGGGAATGCAATTGCACAGAAAAACTCCAGTGTGAAATAAACTCTCCTGGGAGTGTATGTGAGACCACACTCAAGAGTGTTAAAATAAGAGTGTTAAATGAGCACTGAGGCATTGTTAAAGTTAATGAGATAATTAAGTAATTAATTTAGTGATGATTGACCGTTATTGAAGATACTTGATGTTAACAAGCAGAATCACCAAAGGATAAAATCACAATGTTTAAGTCACCATCATGGAGATGAGTGTTTGCTTTAGTTGGGCTCTTCACCCTTGACTCAATTAATTACTTAATTATCTCAATTTGAACACTACTTCAGTGTACATTTAAAGGTGCCATAGAATTGAAAATTGAATTTACCTCAACATAGTTAAATACTTAGAGTTCAGTACATGGAAATGACATACAGTGGGTCTCAAACTCCATTGTTTCCTCCTTCTTGTGTAAATCTCATTTGTTTAAAAGACCTCTTCAGAATAGGTGAATCTCAACATAACACCAACTGTGACGCAACAGTCGGGATTATTAATATGTACGCCCCCAATATTTGCATATGCCAGCTCATGTTCAAGGCATTAGACAAGCCAGTATTAACGTCTGGAGCAGCACAGCAGAATCAACAGACTTTATGCAGGTAAGCAAGCAAGGACAATAGTGAAAAATGGCAGATGGAGCAATAATAACTGACATGATCCATGATATCATGATATTTTCAGTGATATTTGTGAATTATCTTTCAAAATTTTTCGTTAGCATGTTGCTAATGTACTGTTAAATGTAGTTAAAGTTACCATCGTTTCTTACTGTATTCACGGAGACAAGACTGTCGTTATTTTCATTTTTAAACACTTGCAGTCTGTATAATTCATAAACACATCTTCATTCTTTATAAATCTCTCCAACAGTGTGTAACGTTAGCTTGAGCCACGAAGCGCCATCAAACTCATTCAGAATCAAATGTAAACATCCAAATAAATACCATACTTACATAATCTGATATGCTGCATGACGAACACTTTGTAAAGATCCATTTTGAGGGTTATATTAGCTGTATAAACTTTGTTTATGCAGGTTAAGGCAAGCGCGAGCTCCGTGGGCGGGGGAGCGGGTGATTTAAAGGGGAAGCACACTGAATCGGCGCATATTTAATGATGCCCCAAAATAGGCAGTTAAAAAAATGAATAAAAAAAATCTATGGGGTATTTTGAGCTGAAACTTCACAGACACATTCAGGGGACACCTTAGACTTATATTACATCTTGTGAAAAAGCATTCTATGGCACCTTTAACACTCTTGAGGATGGTCTCTATATACTCCCAGGAGTTTTCGTTTAACACTGTGGTTTTTGCTGTGTGGACTCTGTATTTGATGTATTTAAGATCTCATCTGTCTTTGTGTCTTTACTGCAGCATGAGCAGATGTCAGTGCTGATGTTTGATGACATTGTGAAGAGTTTGAAGGCTGAGAATGAAGATGTGTTGAAAGAGCACGAACTGGATGATAGAGACGTCAGCTTCATTAAAGAGTTAATCGAAGGGGCAAAAGATTCAGATGCTGAGGTTCATACTGATACTCCAGATGTGTTAATAAAACTGAATGATACCTTTAGTGGAAAATGTTCAAGTGAAACAGACATGCTTTTCATTCCAGTGGACATACAAGGGCAAAAATGAAGACAAATCCTTCCTGTATGAGATTGTGGCAAACAAACAGAATGGTATTGATGTGGACAAATGGGACTATTTTGCACGGTAATTATTATTAGACATTTTGATTGGCTGATGGCAACACAAGAACACATAGTAGCACATATCGGACCATATTCACAGCTTGAATTCAGCCTTGTTTTAATCTCTTGTAGGTCACAGTAGGTCCAAATAAAGGCACCTATGAACTAATGCGAACAGAGCCAAGCTGACATTTATATATTAATTATCTATCCATTGTATTTTTTTGTATTTGATACTCATTTCTCAGAGACTGTCATCACCTTGGCATTCGTAACAGTTTTGACCATCAGCGTTTGTTGAAGTTTGCTCGAGTGTGTAAAATCAACGGGAGAAATCACATTTGCTTCAGGGACAAGGTACATGATACAACCCAAAAATTGACATTTCATTATTTATACAATTTTCATAATATCTTTTTTGATCAGCTGTGTGTTTAAAAATGTAGTGATTTGTTTCTTTGGAAAAATCTTTAAAAAAGTGCCAAAATTAAAAGATGAAAAGCTGTTGAATTTGTCATTGTATCATGGGATCTGTGACACTGGTGTTTGTGTGTCTAACAGGAGGCAGATAATGTTTATGACATGTTTCGCACCCGATACACTCTCCATCGCCAGGCCTACCAGCACAAGATCTGCAACATCATTGAAGTCATGTGAGTCTTTCTGTTTGCAGTGAACGTCCCGCTGTACACACTTTAAAATCCTTTGCTCATTGCTTATTATTCTTTACATGACCTTACACAAATTCTGCATCAGACCATTGACTGCACTTGAGGCTCTATGAAATCAGTTTATTTTTTTCCAAAATTAAATTTTTCTAGACTCAATTTTAATGGTTAACTTAAATTTGATTAATCAAAAATCATATCTAATCAATTGAAATCATTATTTTTTTTTTAAACATAGTGCTGCACAACAGATTTACTGATAAAATTAAAATATGGAAGAAAAAAAAATATTATTACAAATGGAGATGAAGTTCAGGTGTTCATATCATTATATAGTGAGACAGTGTTGAGGAAAAAAATTATCTCTTTCTTGCAAATGAAGCTCAAGAGTTCCCGAGTTCCAAAAGTCAAAATTAGACTTTATTGAACAAAACAACAAAGTCGAGACGCCCGCAGGACATCTGAATCTGTCTCTGACCATGGGGAACTTCACTTATGTTTCCACAGCATACATGGTACAACACACAAACTCATTTGTTTTTCTATGTGTCAGGTTTGCTGAAGCGCTCTTACTTGCTGATCGTGACCTTTATGAAGGAAAACCTGAAGATATGCTGAAGATTTCTGAAGCCATAAAGACGGCAGAGGAATACAGCAAACTCACAGGTCAGCTGAAAGCATAATTTTACATTTTTATCTGTAAGTAAAATAATGTAATGGTCTGAAGAAATTCATTTGTTAACACTTTTTTTATTCTGTCAGATGAGATCTTTGAGCAGATCTCGTCCTCCACTGCTGGAAACCTGCAGAAATCCAGAGACATTCTGGACAAGATCGTCAGAAGAAAACTGCCAAAGTTTGTGGGAGAAGCTCGACTGACTGAGAAAAATATGTCAAAGGTCAGAACAGAAAAATATGTTGGTTTAGTGACTATCAAGACAGTATTTACTGTACAGTACTTGACTAACCCATTCAAATCTGAAAATTCAGGAAGAGCTGACGACAACATGGAAAGCCGCAGTACAGAAGTACAAGCTTGATAACCCAACTGTTTCTCTGAATGATGAAGATTTACCAGTTTATGTAAGTTATGTAGTTATTCAGTGCTTAAATTAGATTGAAAGTGATTAAGAAGCAGGTTTTGCTCTGAAATAAAACATACAACTGTTTAGTGAATTCATTCCTTAAGCTGATCATTTCATCTCTTATTCAGGTGGTTGATCTGGATCACGGCATGAAGGACAAAAACCCCATTGAATCTGTCTATTTCTACAGCAAGAGGAACCCCAATGAAGCTTCTACCATTAAAGATTATCAGGTAATCATGTTTTATTTCAGACCATTGTAATTTTTTTATTTTTTTTATTGTAGTTCATTTACTTCATGATCAAGTATCTTTAGAAATCTCATGGTGTGATTGTTGTCTTGTATTGACAGCTGTCCAGTTTCCTGCCGAAGAGGTTCAATGAAGAGCTTGTCAGAGTTTATTACAGAAGAACTGATGGTCAGACAGCTGAAGATAAGAAGGAGGAGAAGAAGAAGGTAGAAGAGGCAGAGAAGTGCTTTCAGATCTGGTGTTCAAACAATTTTGGTCTCCAGACAAAATAGACATCTAGATAAAATAGACAGCTACTGAGAACTACTGACATATATTTCCTCCCTGTGACTTATACAAAAACATTTTACTCAACAACAACAACAGCAAAAACAACAGGGCAGAGGTCCACATATGTCACAAAAGCCAAGCAGCAAAATGTAAAAAAAAAAAAAAAAAATTAAGTTAAGGTATATGATTATGGAATCATTTACTAACTGAATTAAAGACAATTGACCCTTCACCGGGAGTTTGATTGACAAGCGATCTAACCAATCATAACACCGAATCCGCATTTTGTCCGACAAAGAAGATTAGAAGATTAACCTCTGTGGACTTGAACTAGAAAAATGGCGTGTATTGACGTCTCTCTGCATTTGAAACAACATTCCTTCTGATGTTCATTCATGTTTATTTGATGCTATAAATGAACTAGTAGGAAGAGATGATCGGTTCACAAGCTGCTACAGCGATCTGTCACGACACATTAAAGAGGCATAAAATGTTTTTTTTATTGTTCAAATTTCTTAACAAATTACACAGTTTGAAAGCTGGGACTTTGTTTAATATCATTTAACCTGCTCTGTCTTGTCTGTCGACGTGTTGTCAGTGTCATTTTTGCTCCGCAATGTATTTTTCTCAGTGTGGAGTGACAGCGCCATGGCTTGTCAGACAAAACAACAGTGACTAAGGGGGGCGGGTCTTTGCGAAGGGTCAATTAAACAAAATAATATTTGTGACATCTGGTTGCCAGACACTTTCTTTCTTTTTTTTTCTTCTTTTTTTAACAGTCTAACCAGGGACGGCAGCTGTAAATTCATTAACAATCAGGGATGGTGTTGTATTGATTTAAAGGACTGGAAGTGTAGGACTGATGAATGTGGATAACCGATATTTCCAACAGAGTAGACAGTAGTGATTTAGTTACTGGGAGTAAAGCTCGGCTGTAGGCCTACCACAGATAGCAAACAACCATTGAAACAATGATAATGCATCAACGAATGCATCTCTGTTATTACACACCAGACTGACTCCATTTCTGTCATTTATCTACAGAAGTTCTTTGAGAGAATTAACAGAGGTTTTAGATAAACAATGAAACACACTTGATGCCGCAATGCATGCTGGGAGTCATGAGTTGTGTACTATGGTGGCTCCCAGCATGCATTGCGGAATGAAGCATGTCAACTTTGTTGAGATTCATATGCTGATTCTTGATGTCTGTGTGTGTCTCTAATCTAATATTTAGAAAACATGAAAAAATGAAGAAAGTTCTCAGTATGCTTGGGGAAAATCTATTAAGAACAAATAAACACTTTATGTCAATGATTAGATTCATCAGTCATTTTTCTTTACGATAATGAAAATTATATGATCTGATCATCTTTGTTTCTGGCTTCCTTCACAACAAGTAATGTGTTCTAGTAAACACTGTAACAAACACCACAAGCTGATATAAAAAGCAAAGAGTCAAACTGACCAACTAAAGAAAACACTCAAACACTCAAACATTTTCAGTAAAACATTGACATCTAAACCTATTAATTCTCGAAAAGAACTGTAGACAAATGGCAGAAATAAAGTCAGTCTGGTTTGTAATAAGAGAGATTTAATGTCTTTTCAGTTGATTTCATCTAAGGCTGTGGCTGAAAGTGCAAGTTTTCTGAGATTCAGATGTCATTACCATTGATTTTTTTCATTAAATATTTTCTTTTCTTTTTTTTACATTAATTGCAGGTTCAAATGTGATGTTGATTCAGTGCAGTTAATGTTGACACATTAACATTGATTTAACGTTGTTTCAATGGGTGCTCGCTATCTTGGACACATTTTAGGGATGTAAATTTATCTGGAATATATTTTCTTAATTTTTCTTATTTTCTTAAGGACATGGGGATTTAATTCTGTTGCATCTTTTAATGAAAATTAGTGTGAATTCTGGAAACAAATGTGCTTTTCAGTTAGTTATTCAAATTGACGTGTTTGTTTGTCTATATATAAGTCGTCAGCAATAAAGGGGCAATGAGGGGCAATGATCCATCTCTTTTTTTTTTCTTTTTTTTTTACGCATTAACCATGTTTCTAGTAGTTTTTGTCTTTGTTGGTTCCTGAACGATTTTACAGATAATCGATACAAGATCTGCTTAAACAACTCCAGACTGACTTTCAGACACACGTCTACAGAAGTTCTTATTGAGAATTAACCCTTAAAGTCAAGTCAAGTCACCTTTATTTATATAGCGCTTTTTACAATGCAGATTGTGTCAAAGCAGCTTTACATTGATAACTGGTACATAATTTTGGCTGCACAGCAGCTCTTAAAGAATAGTGTCAATGCAGGCAGATCAGAAGCACTGTTGATTAAATGTCAAGAATACTGTTGAATATCAAATGTCAAGTCAAATGTCAAGTGTCCCCAACTAAGCAAGCCAAAGGCGACAGCGGCAAGGAACCCAAACTCCATCAGGTGACATCAGGTGGCAAACAGGTGGCAAACAGGTGGCAAACAGGTGGCAAACAGGTGTTAAAATGGAGAAAGAAAAAAAAAAAACCTTGGGAGAAACCAGGCTTAGTCGGGGGGCCAGTTCTCCTCTGGCGAACAGTGCTTTGTTACGAATCAGGTTGCTATCATAAGTCTGATAGGGTCGCACCAATCAAAGCAACTTAAATGCATACCTCGGGTCTTTATCGACCCGGGACGTCATTCACTACCCTCCTCCTCGTTCATTTTTTAAAGTTAGACATCAACCTTCTTGGTATTCCTCAATCAATTTATTATAAAGAATATAACAAGAAAAAAATCATAAAATTATAAAAGAATGCCTATTTTTGTGTTCATTTTGTGTAAAAATTGTATAGGGTTGCGAACGACCCGAGGTGTGTATGAGTGTACGTATATTTTTTCTGCACAACAATTGAATCTTAGATGACGGAATAAGTGCAATTCACCTTTATTCCACAAGGTGGCAATGTCTGATACACAATGCTGAAGTGACGACTCATTTAGACAGAAAACGAAAGAATAAGAAAAAGATGAAATGGCTCAGCGATTTACTGCAGAGCAAGTACTGAACGCAATCAAATATGACTCACTGTTACTGGATGGATCTGGTGAAGCTGTTAGCGATCGAAATATTGATTTTGAAGATGTTGAAAATTATATAGGTATACGTTTGAGATCGCGAATGGGCTCATATTCGTGACCTCAATCATAAAACTAGCCTATTATTTGCTGAATTTACTGGGAAATGAGCTCTGTATTTCTTTCTTTCTTTCTTTCTTTCTTTTTCTTTCTCTGTATTTATTTATTTCTTCCTTTCTTTCTCTGTATTTCTTTCTTTATTTCTTTCTTTCTCTGTATTTCTTTCTTTCTTCCTTTCTTTCTCTGTATTTCTTTCTTTCTTTCTCTATTTCTTTATTTCTTCCTTTCTTTCTCTGTATTTCTTTCTTTCTTTCTCTGTATTTCTTTATTTCTTTCTCTGTATTTCATTCTTTCTTTCTCTGTATTTATTTCTTTATTTATTTATTTTTCTTTCTCTGTATTTATTTATTTCTTCCTTTCTTTCTTTCTTTCTTTCTTTCTTCCTTTCTCTGTATTTCTTTCTTTCTTTATTTCTCTGTATTTCTTTCTTTCTTTCTTTTTCTTTCTCTGTATTTATTTCTTTCTTCCTTTCTTTATTTCTTTCTTTCTCTGTATTTCTTTCTTTCTTCCTTTCTTTCTCTCTTTCTTTCTTTCTTTCTTTCTCTGTATTTCTTTCTTTCTTTCTTACTTTTTCTCTTTCTTCCTTCCTTCCTTTCGTCCTTTTTCTCTTTCTTTCTTTCTTTTTTTGTAGGGCAATTTTTTTCAAATATACCTTTAGAATTTCTTTCTCATTTTATTTAAATAAATGCATTTCTAGATCAAATATTAATCTGACAAACATCATTAAATAGGCTTCCAACCAGAAAGTCAGAAGTAGCCACGAAATGTAAGTGAAAGTGAATGGAAAATTAAGCACTGATAATTAAACAGAAGAACCTGTGCCACTAGATTCATTTACACTGAATGTTTTTCATTATTCTTGTGAAAGCTTAAAGAAAATAAATGAAGTTCTGTGTGTTTAATGTTCCTCGGCTGGTTACATGTAGAATGTGATCTTAAAATGTATTTTTAAAATAAGGCATATACATTAATTTGAATTTGATTTATTATGATTTGTCATGAAAAGTTAATAATCACATTCAAAAGTGCAATTTGTGGGGGAATGTGGGTGATATCGTTGAATCTGGTGTGAAGATCAAGTTCAGTAATCCTGTCTTGATATATCCTCTGTCTGGTAACCTCCTCTGTTCCACGTCTCTCTGCCTTCATCGAACCTGGTGTGAAGATCAAGTCAAGTATTACCGTCTTGATATTTACTTTGTCTGGAAACTTCATCTGAAATACTCACCTGTTCTCTGCTCTGGTTGTCTCAATAAACATCGTAAACTTTACCTGTGTCTCCGACCTCCTGTGTAACGTAACAGATAGCCTAATAATAATAAATAATATAAAAATATGAATTAAAAAATTTACAATCAGTGAATGGATTTAAAAGACTGTTGGATGTGATAAAAATATAGGCTACACGGCATAGTCTAATATTTATTGATAAACTTCATTCAAATGCTGCTGTAGGCATCGCACACAACACAATCTTACACAATTCTTAATTAAAAATAAATATTATTAAATCTTATCCATTTCTGATTGTTCCAGGTTGCTATGGTAGCGAGTTTACACATGTAACTCGTGGCCATGAGAAATAATGTTGTTCTCTCAACAAAATGAAGTCGTGGCCACGAGAAAAATATATTGTTCCCTCACCATATGATCTCGAGGCCACGACTTTACATCGCGTGGCCATGACATAAGGATGTTGTTACCTCGACAAAATGATCTCGTGACCATGACTTATTATCACATCCGGTCGACTTATTATCACATTCCCAAGGAACGTTGATTTGTAACATTCCAAGAACATGATAATGTCCAGTTTCCTTAATGTTAGTAGAATGTTATTTAAAGGTTAGTATGATGTTCCTGAAACATTCTTTCAATCATTCAAACACCTGCTGTGAACAAACACTGAAAGAAAGAGAAATAAGAACACAAACTACAACTTTCTTCAGTCACAGCCTTAGATGAACTGAAGATAAAAGACATTAAATCTCTAAAGATCTGATTAAACAACTCCACAAACAGCATTACCAGCTTCACTTATTACTAACCAGACTGACTTTATTTCTGTCACACGTCTACAAAAGCTCTTATTGAGAATTAACAGAAGTTTAGATGTTCTTGTGTTTCTGCTCGTCTCTTTTTCTGTTCTCTTCTTTATTTCAGTGATTCTGCTTGTTAACAGGCTTATTACGGCTGAGATCACTCTATACTTAATATACACAGATTTTGTGGCTCAGATAAGGTCCAGTTTAGGTTTATTTCTTTGCTCTTGGCTGACATGTGGCATTGCTGTGGCCTGCTTGTGGTTCAGATCTGGCAAACAGAAGTGGCCAACACAAGGACCGTAATTCATTGCAGCATGTGGGCCAGATCATCATGCCACATGTGCCAGATCTGGGCTGGATCTGTGCTGACACAATGTTGCTATCTGGGTAATGATTGCAGTAATACATTTGACAATAGGTATATATTGTAGTTTGCAGATGACACTGTCATTGTGAGCCTACTAGCAAATGAGGAGACATCTCATGCACCTGTGGTGGACGATTTTGTTTCTTGGTGTGTGAATTGTGGTCTAAATTTAAATATAGCTAAGACCAAAGACATGATTATAGACTTTGGAAAGTCTGCCATTTTTGTTTTTCCTACTGTGATTCAGGGTAGCGATCTTGAGCTTGAGTATAGATATCTGGGTACTGTGATTGACAATAAATTAAACTTTGATGCTAATACTGATGACATTTGTAAAAAGGTCCAACAACGTTTGTTTTTCATAAGGAAAATTTATGTAAATTCTTTCTGAGTTTTATTAAATCTGTAATTTCTTACTGTCATGGTATGGTTTGATTGTATTAGCTTGTCTGGTAGAAACAGAATGACTTAGTTGATTAAGACTGCATCCAAGGTTATCCGAGCTCAACAGATATTGCTTCAAACATATTTTTAAAGAACGTGTTGTTAAAAAAGCCAATGCAATAATTATTTGTCAATCTCATCCAAAAGAGTTTGTTGTAATTCCATCAGGCCGTAGATATAGAGCAATTAGGGGGAGAACAAGGAGATTTAAGAGAGCATTCATACCAGCAGCTATTTAAATCACCTGCAATCATGGTTAAAATGCTGCTGCCTGAATTGATGATCAGTGGAACAGTTTCTTTTTTCTTTTTTCTTTTTTTGTATTGAATGTTTATGTGTGTGACTGTGTAAATGTAATGTGTGGAATCTGTCCAAACTAAATTTCCTAATGGATGAATAAACTGAACTGAAAATCATGTTTAAAAAAACAAAAAAAAAAACAACGCACATTTTATTTATCTATTATACAATTTATGTCATTTTGGTTGCTTATATGTTCTTATAAAAACATTCCAGAAATTTGAAAAGCTTTTTTTGTCAGGCATTTTTTTATTATTATATGATATCACTGAATTATTGCTTGTGGTTTCGAGTATCAATATATGTGCTCTTTCCAAGAAACACAAAAACACACCACAATCTCAGTTCAGAAGTCAAGGGTCAAGAGCTCAACTAAAGCAAATGCTCACATCCATAATGGTGACTTCAATCTTTATTACGTTCAATAAAACATCAACACCTAAACCTCTGTTAATTCTCATGAAAAAGTTTTGTATGAAAGAAATAAAGTCATACTGGTTTGTAATAAGTGAAGATGCTGAGATCTAGAGATCTGTTAGTGTTTAATGTTGTTTCTGTTGTGTGAGTTTTGTGGGTCATGATTGTGCTGAAGAGTAGAGCGTGGGCTTTAGTCAGTGATGAGCTGAGAAACACTGATGTTCTGCTGCATGTTGCTTTATTTAAAGACAGTAACTGTGTAACTGATGATGGAGTGATAGTTATATCAGCTCATATGTGTGCAGTTATGAGCAAGTTGTTAACTGCAAGAGATTTACCTTTACGCAGAATATTTATAACAATTCTGGAAATGCCTGTAAAGTAACTTTTGTGTGAGTGTGTGTAAAGCTTGTAAGGGAAATGTGGATAGGAATTAAGACATTGTACCTTAATTTTACAGTTTTTGTTTGTACAGTTTCTGCCAATCCACTGACCATTTCTTTTTTAACGATCATTGACGATTATTTTGTTTTATTATTATTTTTGTTGAATTCTTGAGCTGGGAATCTGAAGGGTCTGGAGAGATTCTGCATGAAGTAATGGTCTCTGATCTCTTGTCAGGCGTTCTCCAAACTCATCAGGCATTATAGGAGAAGAGTCAGAGCTGTTATCTTGGCAAAAGGAGGTTGCAGTCATCTTTGATCATATTTATCAAGGGTGCCAATAATTCTGAGCACAACTGTATATGCTACAAATTAAAAAAAAAAAAGAAAGAAAAAGGTTATTGTTGTTACGTGCCTGTGAGTGACACACCTTAATAGGCTATTGTTATTAGTTAAACAGGGAGGGATTACTAAAGTAATGCAGTGGGTTGAGTCGCTGGAACTATAAAAGTAGGAAGGACATAAGGTAAAGCTTAAACTAGAGAGAAAGAAGATACGTTGAAAGAATCTTGATTGTCATCCAAGTTTTCAAAAAATGGAAATCAAAAGTAAAAGAAAAACTGAAGAATTATACACTGAGCCCGACGCCAAAAAAATGAAAGGTAATTTTAATTATTATTATTATTATTATGGAGCTGTAAATAAGCATTGATAAAATCAAAACTTATTGAGACGCAAAAATAACAACATAGAACAGCTGGTTATGTTTTTATGAACTGAGTATTCATATACAGCATTGATTCATATTTTTTATATCTGTTCTATAGAATCCAAATCAATGTTTCTCACACTTGTGAAAATTTGGAGGCTACTGGATTTGCTAAAATTTACTTTCACTCAAATACCTGTTGATTATTTATTTTTCACCTCAAAATTATTTAATTAATTTCAGATTTGTCTAAGCCAAAGTTTAATATAAAAAGTGTCATTCTATGTTTGGTTTTGGTAAAATTTACTCTCAATAATTCCTTGAAAATATAAAAGATTGATTAATTTAATTCATTAATTAGGCATACTAGTATCCAGTTGCTGCAGAGGATTTAAAATTGTTAATTTCTGTCAGAAGCACATATACAAACAGGTGTTCAAATACAAGACAGGTGTTCAAACAAGAAATAGCCCCCCATCTCATGTAATGTAAGCTTTTCTGTATGTTTCAAAAGTGTTCAGTAGCCTACATGCCACTAACAATTTTATTGCAAAATTGTACATATTTTTTGTTTATGTTTGCATTGCAATTCTTGTGGAAATGTATCATCTTACTCCAGTTAACGAAAATGTATTTCCCCATCCTCCCAACCACAGAGGCCGAGAGACCCTTGGGAATTGGAAAGGTAAGCATATTTCCTATGAATTTGAATTCAAACTATCGACATATGAGGGAAATATTTCTTTTTTTTAATTTATTATATTTTTGAGAGAAGAACTAAGCACTAAACATGGTTAAGTCATGTATCTGACAAATTAGTTGGCAAAAAATAAATAAATAAAAAAAGTTAAATTGCGCAATGAGCGTGAATCACGCAACAGCCTATCCGCTTCTGATCTCGTAGGGTTCTGATCCACTGCAAGAAGAGAATACTGTCCATCTTGACTGCGCTTATTTCACTGTCTGACTGCAGCCGGCTTTTCTCGCCTAATTTCAAGCATGACACATCTCAAACGAGCCTACTTTCTGCTTCCTGTAGTGGCGCTCGCGCGGTGTTTTCGTACTTTAACGCAGAAGAAGATCAATGTATTAGACAACTGTTTTACGATAAAAATATTTAGCGGCCTAGAGTAAGTAAACTAGTGATGAAAACTACTCAACTTTTTATAATATTGTTTTGAATCGAAAATATGATATCATGATTCATGTAAGGCCTATCCTAATTAATAAATGAGTGTGAAGAGACGAGAAACGTTTGCGTTTTCAAATAAGAGTGAAAGTGTGCACATTTTAAAATATATATTTTTTTCTAATAGTTTAAATTGATTACTTCATAACTACAGTTAGAACTTATTTTGCCATTCTTGTTTAGCCTACTTATTCCCTTAAATCGTATTTAATCCTGTAATAACTTGAGAGAGACAGATCTGGTCAAGATGAGGAAATTTACTCAGGAGGAACCAACAGCAAACAATGCACATGAATATCACAGGATCACAGGTGGATTTTATCTACAACTAACATCTTTTTTTGCTGCATTTAAGCCAGTGGTCTCAAACTCAATTCCTGAAGGGCCACAGCTCTGCACAGTTTAGCTCCAACCAGCTCCAACTCACACCTGTTTGAAAGTTTCTAGTAATCCTGAAGACCTTGATTAGCTGGATCAGGTGTGTTTGATTAGGGCTGGAGCAAAACTGTGCAGAGCTGTGGCCCTCCAGGAATTGAGTTTGAGACCACTGATTTAAGCCAAGTCAAACGGCATTAGATTGCCCCCTACAGGTCAATATACCACAGCTTAGTCTATAAAATCTCCTTCCTCCCACACAGCAAAATCCCCAGTGTTAAATGAACACCCAAAGTGTACATATGAGTCCATCTTGCCGGGTGTTAAAAAGTAACACTGAAGCAGTGTTAAAGTTAATGAGATAATTGATTGATGATTGAGTGATGATTGACAATTAGTGGAGACACCTGATGTTAATAAGCAGAATCACTGAAGAAACAACAAGAGAAAAAGAGACACAACAACTACAACTGACTTCCAGCCATTAAACATTATTACACTTATTATTAACCAGTTTGATTTGATTTCTGTCATACATCAACAAAAGTTCTTATTGAGAATTAACAGATGTTTAGATGTTAATGTTTTAATGAAAGTTTAGTTTGAAGTCACCATGATGGTGAGAAGCATTTCCTTTAGTTGGGGTCTTGACTCCATATTATTTATTACTTCTTTTTTCTTTCAAGTATAGTACAATAAGCACTGAAGCTTAAACTTTCAGACACACACAGACATCAAGAATCAGCATCTGATTCTTAAGAACGGTGACGATAAATAAATACAAAATACTGACAAACAGATCGACTCTGAACATCACAAAACAAGCTACTGTCACAACAAAACAACAGAAAAATAAAAGCAAACATGAACAATCTACGAAAATTACAGAACAATTCAGCTGCATAATTTATTCATGCAGTAATGCATGATGGGAGCCATGGATGAGTTTTGATTGGTGGCTCCCATCATGCACTGCAACATGAAGCACTTTGTTTGATTGTCACCATTGTTGAGGGTCATATGCTGATTCTTGATTTCTGTGTGTGTGTTAGTTTTTTTTTATGTAAATCTTCAGATTATAAAAACACTTCTGGATCTCAAGTGGTAGCAGAGTTCTATAATAAAATAATATAGATTATATGTTACTTCTTTATAGTAAATCTATGTTACTGCTTGAGATCCAGCAAAAGTTTTATAATCTGAGAATTTTTATATATATATGACTGGTTAACAATACTGAATCTCACCAATGAATCAGAAAATGCAAGTATGTGCATAAATATGTTAAATAAAGATATATTTGTTGGAAATTTTAAAGAAGAAGATAGTATGGATGCACATGAATTAATAAAGATCTATTTGCCCAAAATTATGCAGAAAATGTGAGTATGGACATGTATGAATTAACAATCATTTTGCTGAAATGTGGTTTTCATAGGGCAGTTTATATCACGGCCTTATGTCCGCTTTAAAGCATTCTCTGTGACGGCCGGGAAACCGCGATATGAATAGCTGTTTGCGTTGTTCTTTTTGCCAAGTTAGAAAAATAGGCTGATATAGTAAAAAGGGCTCAAAATGTGGCTTTCATTATGGCAGTGCGTCATATTTCAAGGACTTATGTCCGTTTTAATGTATTTAACTCTGTGGCATCCAAGAATCGCGCTGGGAAATAGGCTTAGTGTGCATTGTCATAATGTCACGTTTAATGGTTCATGAAAAAACATTTGTACAGTAAAAATTATAAAACTTTGTATTTCGTTATATATATTGTCCCATATAAAAATTTTGGAAATGTAAAATGTAGGCTTAGTAAAATTTCATATTTCACGGCCCTTTATTAAACCACTTTGACGGATTTAACGCATCCTTACAGGTGGCAGAGAAATGCTTATTTTCTTCATTTAGTTCTAACAGGCGCTTATTGCAAGCAGAGACATTGACATAGAGGACTTTAGATATAAAGGAAGACACGTTTAAAAAAAAAAAAAAAATGAATAATTAGCTGTATTCATCCTAGACAAACTGGTCTAAGAAAGCTAGATTTTGAGCAAAAACTGCTTTATCAGTTCATGGGCATCCATACTCTGGCTTTCTTCATAAGCAGTGATGCACAAATGAATATAATTATAGTACACACAAATTGGAAATTGTAATGCATGTGCACGACATAAGTCTCTCGTGCACACGCGATACATTTCTTGTGTGTACGTGAAAGTTTCTTGTGCACATCTGAAACTCTGTCAATTTTTTATTTTTGCAAAGGTCCCTTTGCGGGCTCCGTAGCTTTTTAATGCATTTAACCATTTTGGAAAAACTCCTAATGAGTGCTGGGAAGTGCCTCTAATCCGGAGTCTACCGCCCGTGGGCGCCATCTAGCTATGAAAAAAATGAATAACACTTTATTCTTTATGCTATCACCTCAAAATTTGAACCAGATGCAGCTCACATGTAGAAGAGCATCACCAAAAAAAAAAAAAAAAAAAAAAANATCACCAAAAAAAAAAAAAAAAAAGAATTTTTCTCTGATCTTATTGCCTTCCTGTGTTATTGTATGTCAAATAAAAAACAATTAAAAATTATTAAAAAACTATATATATTTTGTCTTTTATCAGCAGTTTTCAGCAAAAAAAATTCTAAATGTAATGTAATTTATATTTTCTAAAAAATTAAAAAGTGTTCTATCAAATTATACCTACCTTTTGATTATCCTTGCTACAGTTTTGGAGTTATGAGTCTTTACTTTTGTGTTTGTCGCTTCAAGCCTTCTGGTCTTAAAGAGTTAAGAGACATCTCAAGGCATTATAAGGTATTATCTATAAGGTAACAATATAATAAGATAACCTTGTTTGAAATGGGTCTGGCTAAAAGAAAATTTTGGTTTTGTCTATACTACTAGGTACTTATACTGTATTGACTGGGTTCAATAGAATTGCATTACTAAAAAGAGACTAAAATGCAATTTTCATTGACTAAAATTAAACTAAATGTCATCAGTTTTCGTCAACTAAAACTAGACGAAAATAGACATGGATAATTCTGACTAAAATAAGACTAAAATGCTCAGATTTTTAGTCAACTAAAACTTGACTAAAAAGAGTATGAACGTGATTACAACTAATAAATCTAAAATGACAGCATGACACAAAGACTAAAACAGGCAGCAAAAAACAACACTAGTCTAATCTAAAGGCCTTAATGATGTTAAATTGCAAAGATCTTGAGTTTTTGTTGAAGGGCGTGTCTGTGGCGGCCTGAGAAAGTCTGATAAATGAAAGAGGAAGCTGTTGTAAGTCAGGCATACTGTACAATGTCTGATCTGCCCCAGACTTCGCGTGTGATAAGAGTGCTGGCCTAAAGACATCTGTATGACAATATTCAGTTAGTCATAGCGCCACCTATCGGCAACAGGAAATGGCATGCTTTACACTGTAATTCAATCCCAGGAACACATTTCAATATGCCACGAAGTTTAATATGTTCTTGAAATGTTATAAATCAACGTTCCTAGAATGTTGAATTTTAAATCAAAATTACGTTGAAAGAATGTTTGAGGAATATAAAAAAATTCCTGTAATGTCAAGACAACTGGACGTTTTTAATGTTCCCAGAACCAACACTGAATATTTAGAGAACGTTCTTATAACAAAATTCTGTTAGCTGGGTCACAGCATCTGAGGATGTGCCTTTTTGGAAATCACAGTGGGGAAATTACATTTTTTGCTTCTCAACTGCTTCTCAACTCTCCCTTCTGGAAGGCATGGCCTTGTGTTGTAACAGAAAGGATGAAGGAAGGAGACTGGTGGCTCTGGGGGAGGATGAGGAGAAGGTGAAGGGATAGTGAGAACAGGCAGACTGGAGGAGGCAATGATCCGATAGGGTGATGGATAACAGGACAGACCAGGGAGATGAGGATGGTGGATGAATCCAGGGGATGGCCTTGAACAGGGGCAAGCGGATGGAGACCCAGGTCACAGCCAGGAATGCGATCCATGGCGGCATCTTTGGAGGGAGGAGCCACGGTGTGAAGATGCACGTTGTCACCTTGGGGATGACTGGAGGCGATGGAAGATGAGCCCACCATGCAGATGAAGAACCAATGAGGTGGAGAGTCAACGAAGACCTAGGCATCCGTGACGGAGCCACAGCAACAACCCCCAGAGGTGGAAGCTAAGATCCCAATGGCAGAAGAGGAGCGGAAGTGATTGGAGGCGTAGCCTGAGGGACGACGGGCTTTCCGGAGCTGAAGGGGTGGAGGGCCGGACAGCAGCAAATGGCCCATAAGTCCACAGCGGGGGGATTGCAATGTATGACCCAGGAGGAGCTGACGTACCAAGGGAGCCCAGCAAGGCTGAATGGCCAATGGTCCACTTTGGAGTAAAGGGAGGAATGGTGTATGTGCAGGACCAAGGGCAACGGGTCCAGGTGGAGCGGAGCACTCAGAAGCTGGAGGCGGAGCCTCTTGCTTCTCACATCCAGGAGGAGATGGCTCTCAGCGGGTCCAAGGGGTAGCTGCACCACAGAGAGGAGGCTAAAGTGTAGCTGAGGGACTGATGGGAGGTAGCGATGACCAGTGTTAGGGGTAATGCATTACAAGTGATGTGAGTTATGTAATCATATTACTTTTTTTTAAAGTAACTAGTAAAGTAACGCATTACTTTTAGATTAACAACAAAATATCTTAGTGACTTTTTCAAAAAAGTAACGCAAGTTACTTTGTTTTCCCATTTACAGACCTCTCTTGTCCCCATGTTGAGAGAAATCAGTAGTAAGGTTGCACTTCCTTCAGCCTGAGGTTTAATCATTCCACTTTTGGTGAGAAAGGGCCTTTACATTTGCCAAAAATAGAAAATGTATTTATTTATTTTTGTTAAAAATCAAACAAGCAAGCCCAGCGCAGGTGAGAATAAAGGTAAAAATAACGTAATAAATTACTTTTCATAAAAAGTAACTAAGCCATGAAGGTGATAAATTTAGTTACTTTTTCAGGGAGTAATGTAATATTGTAACACATTACTTTTACAAGTAACTTTCCCCAACAGTGGCAATGACTGGCTGGTAAAAGTGGCTGAAGAGGAGACCATAGAATGACACAGAGATTGACTAAACAAAATAAATCACTAAGGGCAGTTTGGAGAGGTGGGGAGAGAGAGAGGCTGATTGGGGTGCACGGGACTGAAGACATTTCTGGTTCTGATGAGATGAACGGACAAAGTGAATTCATATCTCCACACAAACACAAACTGTCCATAGTGTCCAGCTGATAGTCATGCTCAGTGGTGGGAGGGTGACAACTCAGACAACAATAAACATTTATATCCCAACAGAACATTGATCTGTCATGAAACTGTAGATGACGCAGACTGATAGGTTCTTAACACAATCTGCTTGCAATTACATCATTCTCAATAGGGCACAGCCGATTAGTTTCTGCTGTATCAGTAACCAATGATCTCACAGCTCAACCTTCAAATATTTGATCAGTATTTGTTGTAGTAGTTGCAGTGCATGTAACCCCTCACCAGGTTCTACTCACCCCACTCTGCGCAGGCCTCGAACCTGGGTCTCCGGCGTGGAAGTCGGATGCTCTAACGAGGAGGCTAAAGGCTGCAATCTCTAGTGTCAGTCGCTAGAGCGTTTCTTGAGATCAGAGGAGTGAGGTTTATTCGCACAGCGACTACTAGCTGGCCTCTATTACATGTGCTGTCAGAAACCCTCAACCTTCCCCAGCTCCACCTGTATAGATCTGCTACAGGTTATTCATGTACGCTATATTGTACAGCAGCAGGTTTTGCTTAAAGCAGTGTGTTGTGTACCTATTCTGCCAAGACCAAACACATGAACATTGTCATACCAATACCATGCCAAACACTCAGAGAGTTGTCATGACATAAATGTAATTATCTCCCCATTTTACTTCTAGCAGTATTTACTGGATGTTTCTAAAGCAGGTAAATATTTGTTGTCTCTCAAAATGACAGAAAGCACTTTGAAATGTTTTCACTTATTGTCACATTCATCAGCAGGAGTGCCCATGACAGCCTTTAGGGGGAACTCCAACCTTCCAAACATTCCCCATAATCCATTGGCTGGCCTCATCAATGATTGCTTTCAATGATCAATGATGTTTTCACATAATCATTATTTAACCTGAATCACTGAACTCATTTAGAGCCCAATCTCTGAGTAAGACTTACATTATTGATTACAGCAGCACTGTGATTCTATAGCAGAAGATCAGCTTTTTCAATATAATTTAACATCTTAACAATTGTTCTGATGAAAAACTAAAACAATAAATGATTATTTATATTTATATATTTATATATATTTATATATATATATACTTCATTTGGAAACATAAAGAATCAGCCTGTGACTCTCAACAGTGGTGACCATCAAAAAGCATGTTGCATTGCATTCTGGGAGCCACCAATCAAAATTCATCCATGGCTCCCATCATGCATTGCTGCATGAATAAATTACGAGCTTAATTGTCTTAGTAATTTCCTTTATTCACACTATTTTATTTTTTGCTGTTTTTATGTGACTTTTTAGTAGCTTGTTTTCTAATGTTCAGAGTTGATCTGTTGATCAGAATATGTTGCTTGTCACCGTTGTTGAGATTCACAGGCTGGTTCTTGATGTCTGTGTGTGCCTAAAAGAAAAGGTTAATATTATTAGTTTTTTTATTGGAACAACTTTTTGTGAAATTCTTCATAGTATATGGAGAAAGCTGACTTTCTGATGTTAAATCACAGTGCTGCCGTAATCAATAATGTAAATCTAACTCAGAGATAGGGCTCTAAATGAGTTCAATGATTCAGGTCAAATAATGATTATGATTATTATGAAAGTGAAGTGACATGTGGCCAAGTATGGTGACCCATACTCGGAATCTGTGCTCTGCATTTAACCCATCCAAGTGCACACACACAGCAGCGAACACACACACTGTGAACACACACCCGGAGCAGTGGGCAGCCATTGCTGCGGCGCCCGGGGAGCAGTTGGGGGTACGGTGCCTTGCTCAAGGGTCTCACCTCAGTCGTGGTATTGAGGGTGGGGAGAGCGCTGGATATTCACTCCCCTCACCGACAATCCCTGCCGGACCTGAGACTCGAACCCATGACCTTTGGGTTACAAGTCCGACTCTCTATCCATTAGGCCACGACTGCCCCCAACACCACACGATTAATGAATTATCTTGATTGAATGGTCTGATTTTGGTCTTGGAAGGTCTGGTCTCGTCCACACCTCTGGTCTTGAATGGTCTTGGTTTTAGAGATCTGGTCTTCACCTCTGAAATGAACACAAAGTTGTGTAAATGTGTAATATTAACACATTACAGGTGTTCTTGGCTGCACAGGTGTTCTTGTTCACATGCTGTGAACAAATACACAGGTTGTTCATTTTAAAACTACACATAATATGTGTTAAACAATTGAATTCTTCCAACACATTTTTGGGAAATATTGAATAGTGCTACACATAAATGTGTCATTTTTCTACACATTTCTTCTTAGAGTGGAGTTTGACAGTATTTCTTTCATACATGTACAGAAGTTCTTGTTGAGAATTAAAAGATTTGGATGTTGATGTTTTATTGAAAATAAAAATGTTTGTAGTCAACATCATAGGTTTTCACATAATCATTATTTGTCCTGAATCACTGAACTCATTTAGAGCCCAATCTCTGAGTTAGATTAACATTATTGATTACAGCAGCACTGTGATTCTACAGCAGAAGATCAGCTTTATCAAAATAATCCAAATTATTTCTTCTTAGAGTGCAGTGCAGTACATTACAGTGTTACATAATACAGACATATTATACAGTGATATTTAACACGTCTGTTATATTTTTGCAGAAAGAATTTAGCTTTTGGGGTTATTCATGGTTGGTTGAAAGTAATTTGTTAATGCTTTTACACTTAAATTTCCTTTTAATGTTTGATGGTTGAAGGGAAAGTGGAATAATATCACTTCATTGTAACCAGTTGTTTTTTAAGCTTATTATTGCATCCAGAGAGCAAATCTTTCATTGATTGTTTACAGTTTAACAGTTTAGGAAAAAGGTGGATAAGGAAAAATTATGCACACCCTGAGGCTGAATGGTGTTTTTTTTTTTTCGGGAGTGCATTATCTAGGATGGATCGTTGTGTTTAAGTAAGAGAAAGCTGACTTTAACAAACCCTATTATTGGTGTAGGTGTACTGATTTAGCTGGGAAAAAGGTGTAGGGTTATATATTATTATGACATTTTTTAGGGCATCAGAAATCTAAACCTGACAGCACTGTCCAAACTCCTCAGCAAAAAGAAGTAACCAGGATTGAAGTGTTATCAGAAAGCTCATATGTAGAATAAGTAATTTGAGGCTTTCTATTGGTGAAAAACTGAAAATCAAAAACACAATCCTCTCTATTCTTAAATGCAGACCAAAATTTAGATTTATGATATTGATATTTTTGATATTGATATTCACAATTTTCTGTCCTGTAGATCTTCAACGACCCCATTCATGGTCAGATTGAGCTGCACCCCCTGCTGGTGAAGATGATTGACACTCCGGAGTTTCAGAGACTCCGATACATCAAACAACTGGGAACAAAATATCTGGTGTTCCCTGGAGCCACTCACACTCGCTTCGAACACTCCATTGGGTAATTTTCCTCCTTTTTGATGCTGGACCTTTATTATTCTTAATGAAACTAGCTGATATGCCTGGTTTTCGTGTGTATTAGAGTGGCACATTTAGCAAGAGGTCTGCTTGAGAGTCTACAAAAGAATCAGCGAGAGCTAAACATTACAGATGAAGATTCCTTGTGTGTTCAGATCGCTGCTCTGTGCCATGACTTGGGTAAGTAGCACAAAAACATATATATTTACACTGAGCATTAAAAAATCTTTCAAAGCTTGTTTTTAGTTTGCATTTTTTATTTATTTTTTAAAAACAGTAAATATATATATATAAAAAAATACAATATACATTGTAAACGTTGCTGTAAAAATACGGCCATATTTTGACAGTAACAAACCATTTTCCATTAAAACAGTAATATACTGTAGAAAACAGTGCATTCTGGGTAATATTTGTCATTTTCAAGAAAATAGCCTACAGGAATATACTGTGAGTTAACATCGCTCAAAGTCGACACTCAGAGGCTGTGTTCTAAATCACACCCTATACCCTCATTCACTATTCCCTACATTAGTTCACTAATATAGTCCACTGGACAGAGTTAATTAAAAGAGGAGAGTGAATTCAGACACTGAAGTCTACTTCATTTATAGAGACCGTTCCACTACAAAGTAGACCAAAGGACTGTACAGCAACACACACACACACACAAAAATAAAAATAAAAATTACAATAACAGAAAATCATTTAAAATATACATCATCCAAAAGTCAACAGTTAAAAGCCATAGAAAACAGGTGTGTTTTCACACAAGAATAAAAAACATCAACTGAGGGTGAAGATCTGATGTCAGGTGGACATCCTATGTAGAAGAGGCAATCTGAAAGAGATTAGTGACTGTAAATTGGTAGATGGAGAGAGTGTAGCGAGACAGCATAGGATGGTGGTGTGTAGGATGACTTTGATGGTCTGCAAGAAGAAGAGGTCAAAGATAGAGAAGAAAACCAAGTGGTGGAAGCTGAAAAAGGAGGAATGTTGTGAGGAATTTAGACAGAAGTTGAGGCAGGCACTGGGTGGTCAGGTAGTGCTGCCAGATGACTGGGAAACTGCAGAAGAAGTGATCAGGGGGACAGGAAGAATGATGCTGGGTGTGTCATCTAGAAGGAAGAAAGAAGATAAGGAGACTTGGTGGTGGAATAAGGAAGTTCACGATAGTATTAGAGGAAGAGGTTAGCCAAGAAGAAGTGGGACATGGACAGAACTGAAGAGAATAGACAGGAATACAACAGCACAGAGTACAGAGGGAGGTGTCTAAGGCCAAGCAGAAGGCATATGACAAGTTGTACACTAGGTTAGACACTAGGGAAGGAGAGAATGACTGGTACAGGTTAGCTAGGCAGAGGGATTGAGATGGGAAGGATGTGCAGCAAGTTAGAGTTACTAAGAATAGAGATGGAAAGATGCTCACAAGTGTGGAGAGTGTACAGAGAAGATGGAAGGAGTACTTTGAAGAGCTGATGAATGAGGAAAATGAGAGGGAAAAAAGAGTAGAAGGGGTGAATGTGGAACAGAATGTAGATAAGATTAGAAAGGATGAAGTCAGGAATGCTATGAAGAGGATGAAAAGTGGAAAGGCAGTGGGTCCTGACGACGTCCCGGTGGAGGTCTGGAAGTGTCTAGGAGTGGGAATTTTTAACTAGTCTGTTTAATAGGGTGTTAGAGAGTGAGAAGATGCCTGAGGAATGGAGAAAAAGTGTGTTAGTGCCGATCTTTAAGAATAAGGGTGACGTGCAGAGTTGCAGCAACTATAGGGGAATAAAGTTGATGAGCTTCTTCAATGAAGCTATGGGAAAGAGATTTTTTTTTAGAAAATGGCCAATCGAAAAAGGCTGATTCATGAGACATCATGGATCAGCAAATGAATCTCAATAATGGTGGCATGTTTCATGCTGCAATGCATGTTGGGAGCCACCATAGTATAAAACTCATGACTCCCAGAATGCATTGCGACATGAAACATTTCACCATTGATGAGAAACATATGCTGATTCTTGATGTCTGTGGGTGTTTCTAATATTTTCCTCTCTGCATTGTTTACAAATTCAAAATGTCTGATCTGTGGCGTGAAGGTTCTATTGGTATTAAATAACAATGAACAAAAGCTTTCAGTCAGTGAAGGAACAAGTAGTGATGGGCAGATTGAGGCTTCGTGAAACACTGAAGCAGTTGAAGCTAATGTGTCAAGGCTTCGAAACAATATGACACCTGTCTCCACGGTGACCCCTAGTGGTCAGAACAGTGTAAATGCAACAAAACTCTGGCCAAACATGCATTAAAAACTCAATAAGAACTTAATAACTACCATTAAATTATTCTAATGTCTAATTAAAACATCTACAAATGTATAAAACTGATCAGAGATCAGGTAAAACCATAGGGTAAAGCCCTAGACACTTGTTCAATAGTTCTCAGTGAATCTGCATGATTCATGGGTTCACTTTATCATTGCTCTCTACTGGTGAACCATTAAAATTTGGAACTGTTTTGAAACGTTTCGAAACAGTAATGACGTAATGAAGCCTCGTTTACTGAAATCATGTGACTTTGGCAGTTTAATACATGCTTCGAATCACTGATTGGAAACAAAAGATTCATGAAGCTTCTGAGCTTCATACAGTAGTGTTTCGAAATCGGCCATCACTAGGAACAAGATAATCAGTTGTCTTTGTGATGGTGTACACCATATCATCTGACTACTTTTGTTTCTGTCTCCTTTTTTTACAAAAATCACAAACTCTCATAAACAGGCAAGAGTCAAATTGTGCAACTAAGTGAAACACCATAAAGGTGACCAAACTTTTTCAATAAAATATCAACATCTAAACCTGTTAATTCTCAAAAAAAAAAAAAAACTGTAGATGAACGACAGAAATAAAATAAGTATGTCTGTTCATAAACATTTGTTTGCATTGAGTAGATTCAGCATGTCAGTCTTACCATTCAAAAAGTCAGATGCAGAGAGTTGGGCATCTAGAAGAGTCTGAAAAATACACTTTATGTTTGTACAGCAGAATTTTGAAGAATGGGCTTTATTGTAGATAAACGCATCAGAGCCTAAATGAAATAGTCATTGATCAACTGTTACTTTATTTGTCCTCTCAGGTCATGGTCCGTTTTCTCATTTGTTTGATGGAATGTTCATTCCGGAAGTCCTGCCTGGTAAGTATCTAGGTTTTCTCACTTCAGTGATTTCAGTTCAGTGTGAAAGCAATAAATAATTATATTATTTTCATAGTTGAAGCCGTTTAATGTTAACTGTATATGAATGCATTATATACTGTGTACACCAGAAGCTGTATATGCCTTGATTGCTAAACCACAACATCCTTACAGTAAAGACAAAAATGAAGAGTAATGTGACATTACACCTTAATTTAAACAAACTGACAGAAAGATGAAGTTTCAAATTACTTTTTTATTGTTGATTTGAATAACTATAAAACATGATGCAATATCTTTAAAGATTCTAATCCATATCATCACACATCTTTTATTACATGAATGCCAGTGAAACATCTATGTTAATAATTTACAATTTACAATTCTTGAGTCAAGAATTAACATTTTAGATATTAACATTTACGAATTAGGTTAATTAAGTTTATTTGTGAAAATCACTTTATTGAAGTAAAATATGCTACCAAACAATATATTATAGATTTTCTGTAAAGGTTGTGATCCTTAATAAATAGTAAATCAGTGTAATGGTTTGTGTGTGTGTGTGTGTGAGAGAAAGAGAGAGAGAGACTTGCATCAGTGAATCAGTGGATGTATTATACATGCCTTACATAATGCCTAAAATCTCTTTCCATTTCTCAGATGTGAATTGGAAGGTAAGCATCATAACTTTCCCATACATATATAAATGTGTTTTGATCATGAGCATCTACATATTTCATAGCATGTAAATGATAATGTTTAAAGTTTTTTATTTATGTATTTATTTATTTAGGCTTTTAGTCACATATAAACACACATACTTAGAGCTCATCACATATGGTAATAACAGAAGTTGGTTGTTCGTCACACGCTAGAACAGTGGTTCTCAACTTTTTTTCCCAGTGGGCCGTACAATGGTCCAAGTGCAAGTCGGCCGCAAGCAGGGGCCGCATATAATTCACATATGATGTCACCAATGCAAACCAATCAAATTTAATGTTATGTATTAGCAGATAATACTATTATTATACCTAGATGTTGCAAACAATAAATAACAAATAAAAACTAACATACTGACATTAGCTTTACAAAAATAATCAGATAGTAATGCTCAATGAACGTACAAACTCAATCACTTTAAGCTGCTATTTAATTCTGTATGACTGTACACTCTTAGAAAGGATGTTTTAAAACTGACTCAAAATGTGTTAAATTCTTACACATCAGTGTGTGAGTTTAGGGACAACACTTGTTGTGTTAATTCTGACACATTTATTGAGTTAATGATTTTAACACAGTGAATGTGTCAGGAAGGTTAACCAGAGGTGTAGTCCAGACCAGACCCTCCAAGACCGAGACCAAGACCATTCAAGAGGGAAGTTAATGAGATAATTAAGTCATTAATCAAGCAGTAGTGATGAACACCTGCTGTTAACAAGCACAATCATTGAAGGAAAGAGGAAAACAACAACAAAATAAAAACCTGTGCTACTTCTGAACATGAAAATCAAATTTGCAATGATCTTTGTCAAGTCCAGTAAAAAAAAATCACTTACACATCTTGCTTGTGTTTTAGGACAACACTTGTGTTAATTTTGACACGTTCACTGTGTCAAACACAGACATTCAGAATGTGTCAAAAAGCATTTGTTAAAAAACGACTCAAATTGGCTAAATTCTTACACATCAGTGTGTGAGTTTAGGGACAACACTCATTATGTTTATTTTGACACATTCATTGCTTTCCTGTAGCTTTCCTGTAGCTCAGTGGTTAGAGCGTGGCACTAGCAATGCCAAGGTCATGGGTTCGATCCCAGGGATTGCACGTACTCAGATACAAATGTATAGTATAATGCAATGTAAGTCGCTTTGGATAAAAGCATCTGCCAAATGCATAAATGTAAATGTCATTGTGTGATGATTTTAACACAGTAAATGTGTCAGGAAGGTGATCTGATATTAACAAGCAGAATCACCAAAGGAGAAAATCACAATTTAAGTCACCATTATGGAGATCAGGGTTTACTTTAGTTAAGCACTTGACTTTTTAATATAAAAATTTGTTTGGGCTGTAGTCGTAACAGCCAGATAAACAAAGGAGAAAGGTGATCAGGTGGTGTTGGTTATGTTTTCACATAATCATTATTTGTCCTGAATCACTGAACTCATCTAGAGCTCAATCTCTGAGTTAGATTGACATTATTGTAGTGATGGAAAGTTCAGATAATTTTACCGACTCAGACTTTTGAGTCTCGTTCAGCAAAACGAACAAATCTTTTTTCGAGTCATTTTGTTCATTTTAGCAAAATGTTATTAAAATGTTACGTGTTACTTCCCCAACACATCTACTGCTTACGCAAACGTTGATCACACTACAAACAATAAATACAAAACTACAATGCTATAAGATACAAAAAAGCTTAATTCATACTTTACCTGGGTCTTCAGTGTATGATAAGCTCACCTCACCTCTTGTCTGACAAGTCTTCAGGGTTTAAGTCATTCCTTAATCACGTGACAGACCCATACGCTAAACCAATGCAGTCTGAGCCGCAAAGAGAATTGATTAGTTCATCTTTCAGGTCGAGTTTGAGTCGTTCCTTAATCACGTGACAGACCCATACGCTAAACTTTAAGGTTATGATGAACTAATCAATTCTCTTTTCAGACTCAGACTGCATTGACTGAAACAAGTGAACTACTACTAGCAATACAGAACCTATAGAATATTGCACATGCATGACTGAATGAATCACTTCCCGAGACGACTCGTTCTTCCTGAGTCACATTCAAGATTTGTTCAAAATGAATGAATCTTTCAAAAACGACACTTCACTACATTATTGATTCCACAGCAGAAGATCAGCTTTTCCAATATAATCTAATGGATTTCTCAAAATTTCATCTCATTTATAAATAAGTAAATAAATGAACGAATGAATAAATAAAGTTCCTACTTTTAGGCACACACAGACATCAAGAATCAGCCTGTGAATCTCAACAGTGGTGAGAATAATAAAGCATGTTGCAGTGCATTCTGGGAGCCACCAATCAAAATTCATCCATGGCTCCCATCATGCATTGCTGCATGAATAAATTATCTTATATAAATTTATCTTATCTGAATTATTTTAGTAATTTCCTTTATTCTCACTATTTTATTTTTTGCTGTTTTTATGTGACTTTTTAGTTTCTTGTCTTCTAATGTTCAGAGTTGATCTGTTGATCAGAATATGTTGCTTGTCACCGTCGTTGAGATTCACAGGCTGATTCTTGAGGTCTGTGTGTGTCAAAATACATTTATATATAATCTATCTTGTGCTCAGAACCACTTTTAAGACATTTTTTGGATTGTTTAGTAAAAGCTGATCATCTGTTGTAGAATCACAGTGCTGCTGTAATCAATCATGTAAATCTAACTCAGAGATTGGGCTCTAAATGAGTTCAGTGACTCAGACCAAATAATGATTATGTGAAAACATAACCAACACCACTTGATCATCTTTTCTTTTTGTTTATCTGACTCTTATAACTCAGTTATAGCAGCCCAAACAAAATCTAATATTAAAAAGTCAAGGGTCAAGAGCTCAACTAAAGCAAACCCTGATCTCCATGATGATGACTTAAATTGTGATTTCCTCCTTTGGTGATTCTGCTTGTTAATATTAGTGATGGGCAGATTGAGGCTTCATAAAAACACTGAAGCAGTTGAAGCTAATGTGCCGTGATGTGTCGAGGCTTCGAAACAATTTGACACCTGTCTCCACGGTGACCCCTAGTGGTCAGAACAGTGTAAATGCAACAAAACTCTGGCCAAACATGCATTAAAAATACCCTTTAACAAAGCTATTGCAAAAGTTTTATTGAAAGTAAAATCAATCAAATGCAATTAAC
This sequence comes from Anabarilius grahami, assembly GCA_003731715.1. Classification (NCBI taxonomy): domain Eukaryota; kingdom Metazoa; phylum Chordata; class Actinopteri; order Cypriniformes; family Xenocyprididae; genus Anabarilius; species Anabarilius grahami. Next base: position 174,127 of record RJVU01017965.1, read on the forward strand.
TAATCATCTAATAAGATTAAATATAAAGTGTCTGTATAATGTGTTATTTTATAAATTTTCAAGGCTTGTTTCTTTGTGAATGGCTCAAGCTAAACAGGCCAATAAGAACTTAATAACTACCATTATTCATTTTAATTATTCTAATGTCTAATTAAAACATCTACAAATGTATAAAACTGATCAGAGATCAGTTAAAACCATAGGGTAAAGCCCTAGACACTTGTTCAACAGTTCTCAGTGAATCTGCATGATTCATGGATTCACTTTATCATCGCCCTCTACCGGTGAACCATTGAAATTTCGAACTGTTTCGAAACGTTTCAAGACAGTGATGACGTAATGAAGCCTCGTTTACTAAAATCACGTGACTTTTGGCAGTTTGATACATGCTCCGAATCACTGATTCGAAACAAAAGATTCATGAAGCTTCGGAGCCTCATGAAGCAGTGTTTCGAAATCGGCCATCACTAGTTATCATCAGGTGTTCATCATTACTGTTCAATAGTCACACGATTAATGAATTATCTTGATTGAATGGTCTGGTTTTTGGTCTTGGAAAGTCTGGTCTCGTCCACGCCTCTGGTCTTGATTGCTCTTGGTTTTGGAGGTCTGGTCTTCACCTCTGAAATGAACACAAAGTTATGTAAATGTGTAATATTAACACATTACAGGTCTTCTTGGCTGCACAGATTGTGTTGATGCTGTGAACAAATACACAGGTTGTGTTCATTTTAAAACTACACATAATATGTGTAAAACAACTGAATTCTTCCAACACATTTTTATGCAATATTAAATTAGAGTGTTACACATAAATGTGTCATTTTTTTACACATTGCTTTTTGAATGTATGACTCTCTTCAACAGCATCGCAATAGTCACCAAACAATCCCACAAACGCCTTAATAAGCAAATGTTACTCAGCTCTTTTTACAAACATTATTGAGCGCATTGTAATTACAATCTCCGACGAAATCAAGCATTCTGTCACGTCCCAATACCTCGCGCAGCATCGGATCCGCGAGTGCGCGCAGAGTTGGGCTCATTCCAGCCGCGAGTGCGCTAATGCAGTTATTTTTATTGATTTAAAATACAAATACATCAAATAAAAACATCAAATTCACAGTTCAGTCTTTAGAAATTGTAGGTTTTGCATATGTCAACTTTATGTAAACAGGAAGGCTGCCCATCTCACTCATTGACAGCAAAATAATTCCTCTATTCTTCTTACCTTTGTTAGTGATGCTACGACTCTTCTTGTTTGCATGACATTGCATGTTCTTCATTGTATGTTCCTCATTTAATTTTTCTCCTCTAATAACAAATTTGACCGTTTTGATCCCTAAAGTTTCAAAAATAATGGCTTCTATTTGAATTCTGCCAAAGCGCCCGCATGTAAGTGTTCATTAACTGAGTGATTGTGTCATTACATGCCTATAGGTCTGATGTCTGAAAATAATAAATGCTCACCAAAATGATTTTATGTGACACATAAAGCATTATAGCTCATTTAAATTTGTTTACTTCACTTTAATTTAAATTTAAAAACAAAAATAGATTGTAAAGCTATAATTTATTTTTAATTGTGGTTGGCATATCGCGATATTGGCTATTGATTGTTGACATGTAGTAGCCTGACAAAGGTGTCAGCATTCACCCATTAACATTTAAAAAATACTGAACTTTTAAGAATACAAAAATTTATGTCAGAACACCTTTGGGAATGATTTATACAAAAAATGCTCTGCTTACATTTCATGAATGAGGCTCAGTGTGTGTATTTACCACTGGTGTCAAAAGTATTCACATTACTCAGGTAGAAGTATAGATACTACGGTTTAAAGAGACTTCTGTAAAAGTTGAAGTATCAACTCAAGCTTTTTACTCAAATAAAAGAGTAAAAGTACTGGTTTCAAAACTACTTAAAGTATAAAAGTAAAAGTAATGCAAGGAAAAAAATGCCATTAAGGACAAAAGCTTAGGCCACATTAGGCCTATTGTGCACTACCCCACCTCCTCAAAAAACATTTTTCTAAAGGCCATAATGACTATAATGTTATCTTAAAATGTTAATGTTGAAAAATTTGGGATGCACTAGGCTACCTTCTCCTCTTCTCGCCACGGACATCTTCGTACTTGGCTACATATGTCTGCTATGTCCAGTGTTAGAGGTAACGAGTTACAAAGTTAGCCTACTTGACACAACATTGAAAACGCTAATTATTCAAACGTCTCTCTCTACCGAACTACCTACTGTAGCTTAATTTGCAGAGGACGAAGAGAAAGCACCCGTTTGATAAATGAGCCAGTAGTGGAGAAATAATAACTTTTAAGAAATAATCTTTTTTTTAGTAATGACCCCAACACTAGCTATGTCCTCCTTGCTGGAGTGTGAGGTGATTTGTGTCATGTGCAGGTGTGATGGATCGCGTACAAACCAATAGGGTGTCGGAATAGTATTGGTTTATACTTCTCATACAACCACAATCAAATTCACTCTATCCGGATAGTTTATTTTTTATTTTATTTTATTTTTTTAATGATGACAAGCCGGAATGAAAATAAGCTGAAATGAAATAGGAGTAACGAGACTAGTAGGGGAGAGCAGGGTAAGTTGTCACATGGATAAGTTATCACACTCTTCATAACTCCAAAACTAGAAGCTCTATCTCAAAAATCAAATAGCCACTTTGTGTGACTTCTTCTTCTATACTCAACTTCCTGTTCACATGTGGTCAAGATCACTCTAATCCGAAGTTAGCACAATTTTCTTATTTTTTGTATTAAAAAGTAAAAAATGTTCACTTTAAGTTTTATGCAATACAACTTTGTTAGGTATAAATGTTAAAAATTATTATTTTGCACGACATAGAGGAGACAATAACGTGTCTTTTGATACTTTAACCAACATTGGCACACTTGCCCCTGTACAAATAAACACATAGAACATGCTCAAAAAAGAGGTTCAACATGATAAGTCAGTTATGTTCAGAGATTAAACATGTTAAGTTAAGCGAGTTATCTGCAGTATTCCATTCAGTTATCATGGATCTATATGCAAGCCAGAGAACGTTTGAGTTTAAAGTTCAAAGTAATGTGGTCTTGCCACTTAATGTGTTTTGATTGAAATGTGTATTGTTTGGATTCAAATAATGGTTTTTCCAAATTCTCTAAGCAAGATTGTTTATATTTACAGTTATGGTTTGAATTTAAAAATTAAAATCAATAATAACAATTAAGTAGTTGTGTTCTTATTTTTAGATAATCTAGTGTGACAACTTACCCGCCGATGGGGCAAATTGTCACAAGTGCACATTCTCTATTCAACAGTCTACAACTCCGTAATGTGATAAGATATGAAAATATAATGAATACAACATATGTGCCCAAGACTTCCTTCTTTCATCTGGTATGACATTTATACCATTGTGATGTATGGTGCTCAGTAAATGTTAGACAGTGTGAAAAGTGTGACAACTTACCCCGCTCTCCCCTTAAGAAGTTTCAACATAAGTAAGGTAACCAAGTATTTGTACTTCGTTAATTGATCCCTCTGGTATTTATATGTGAATAAAAGCCTAAATTTAATCAATTCATCACTTCATTTCATTTCAGTTAAATAATTTTATGATCTATTTTTGTACATTTTTTATGTTTTCATTACCTGAACTTTCAACACAAGTATAGAAAAACTTTGAGGTTTCATAAAAAAAGACAAATTAATACATTTACACATTTTTTTGGGTGAACCATCCCAGAAGTACAAATGCAGTAGTCTGATCATGTGTACAGCACTATCATTGTACTTCTTTATGTTGTTCTTTATGTTGTTCTCAAGCATGAGGATGCATCTGTTCAGATGTTTATGCACATGATAGAGAAAAATAATCTGAAAAAGGCCATGGAAGAGTCCGGATTAAATCCAGATGAAGACATCATCTTCATTGGGCAATTAATTAGGAAAGAGCCAAGAGTTAGTCAGGTAAAACATTGTTATTTTAACCTTCTGTTACAGCCAGTGTTTATCAGGAAACAATGTTAAAGTTCAAAGTGTTTTCCATCTTCCAGCGGTCAGCAGAGAAGGCTTTCCTGTATGAGATTGTGGCAAATAAAGTAAACGGCATTGATGTGGACAAATGGGACTATTTGGCTCGGTAAGTAGTATTCTAATAGTTATCTGCTCTTGAGTCTATGAAGTGAAGTGAAGTGAAGTGACATGTGGCCAAGTATGGTGACCCATACTCGGAATTTGTGCTCTGCATTTAACCCATCCAAGTGCACACACACAGCAGTGAACACACACACCGTGAACACACACCCGGAGCAGTGGGCAGCCATTGCTGCGGCGCCCGGGGAGCAGTTGGGGGTACGGTGCCTTGCTCAAGGGTCTCACCTCAGTCGTGGTATTGAGGGTGGGGAGAGCGCTGGACATTCACTCCCCTCACCGACAATCCCTGCCGGACCTGAGACTCGAACCCATGACCTTTGGGTTACAAGTCCGACTCTCTATCCATTAGGCCACGACTGCCCCACATAGAAACACATGACCAATAGTGATTTGGCACACAGAGGACAGTCTGAATATTTAACACAGAAATGTTGTCTCTTACTCAATCTCAATATTGACAAAAAGTGTTCAAAGTTTCACTTACATTCAGTGGTGGTTAAAGTATCCAAAAACTGTTCTCAAGTAAAAGTACTTATAAAAATATTTACTCAAAGTAAAAGTAATAATCTTACAGTTTTTTTCAATTGCTAACAAGCATTTACCAATACTTAAAGTACTTTTTCTAAACTCTTAACACAGCAACACACAAACATCACACAATAAGCCAAATAGTTAATTTTCTGCCCAAAACCATATTTTGTTAAATAAACACAAACTCTACATTTCAAAATGCTAAAAACCTTTTTCAACACGTACTAACTCTATCAATACACAGCAAACCTGATTCAAAATCGAGTCGTTCTGTCAAACACTAGCACTAGTTTTCTATCCAACATGAACATATATTCAATCAAATCGCAATGACTGTCAAAATATTAACAGTTGATGACATTATGAAAACTGCATTACATGTTTCAGTTCTACCTGCAGAAAATATGAAATCCATGGCTTTTTATAATTCAGTTTCCTTTTACTGCAGTAATATTAGAATGTTTACATGTAAGCCATTCTACATTTTTGGTTGAGTGTTGAATGTTGAATGTGTGCATTCTTGGCAACATAAGTGAATAAGTCATTACGTTATAATATGTGCAGTAGAAAAATGAAGAAGAAAGTAACAGAATTGCTCAGGGCAGACACTGATCAAATGGGTCCCTTATGCAGAACTTCAGTTGCCCCTTGATTGAAATCTCTTTTTGGGGTTGGGGTGGAGTGTTGATGTTGCCCCCATAGAGGGTGGGATGGTGTCCCCTTGGTTGTTAGTGCCGTATGCAGACTTTTTGTAACTATGGAACAGTGGTAGTGGAATCGTTGTAGTAAAAGCTGTACATGAAGCTTTTACTGAAATGAAAACATGAAATTGCTGCCATTGATCAACAACAAATCCAACATACATGGTCTTTGGTTACTGTTGAAGCTTTTTTCCACCACAGAATAAAAAAAGTATAAAAGGTAATTGTGACTTTTATCTCACAATTCTATTTTTTATTTTATTTTTGCAATTGTGAGTTTACATCTCACAATTCTGACTTTTTTCCTCAGAATTGTGATATATAAACTATAGGAATTGGGAGAAAAAAGTCAGAATTGTGAGATAAAAATATATAATTACCTTTTTTTTCTATTCATGGCAGAAATAAGCTTTCATAGGTTCCACATGTGTAAGTGGAAGAAAAAAAAAAGCACAATCCAGCACACATTCTTCCTCCTCTCCTCTACCTCTTCTTCTTTCTTGTCCTGATCCAGCTTCTCCTCTTCTCCTTCATCTATTCTTCTCCCTTACCCAGATATTATTTTCTCTCTGCTTCTCTGTGTTGTTCTTAATCCACACTGATCAAATCCGATTCAAAGAGTCCTATTTTACTGTATGTTCATGTAATGGAAAGAAATTGCACACCTGACTATTCCTCCAACTGAGTTTGGAATCTGCTATTTCTCAATATTTCAGTGATCTGCTAATTAAAAATGCTTATCAATTGTTTCAGTATTTGTTTTATATATTTTGTCAATACTTTTGAGCTGCTGTTGTTGCAAAAGTAAAGGTTTTATCCTATATTTAATGATTGGATCATTGGGTCTTCATTTCTGACTTGTTGTGTTTAAGCATTTGCAAATAAGATGAGAAAGATCCATGATTTTGGTATGAGGTAAGCTTACATGAAAATAAAATGTAAGCATTTTAGAAACGTGTTAATTGATTGCATTTTGTGTGAAAACGACATGAATTGTGTTAATGGTATGGTCACAACAGACGGATGTTCTGATAAATGTGTTTAGAGTTATGAAAATTTTACTACAGAATGGACAAATGTATGTTAGCAATTGAAAAAAACTGTAATAGTTACTTGAGTAAGAGTAAACAAATATCAAATTAAAAAAACTACTCAAGTAGCTTGTTACTATAGTTGTAAAGGGATTGCTGTAAATTTTACAGTAACTTACTGGCAGCTGGATGTCAGTAATTTACTGTAAAATGTTTTACAGTATTGTTAGTGTATTTTCAATTACAGTATTTTGTACAGTACAGTACTTCCACTTACAGTATAGTACTGTAATACAGTATAGTACTGTAATTTATTTAACAGTATTTTGTGCAGTACAGTATTGTCTTTAATTTACAGTATTTACTATTGTGTTGTCATTTACAGTATTAATACTGTCAAGTTATTTTCATTTAGTTTAAACAAAATAATTTTTAACCTGTATAAAATGATCCAATTGTGGTGGTTACCATAAAAAATAAAAAAAATAATAAAATAAAAAAATCACAATAACTGAACATTTATAATATTTTTTTTAATCATTTTAAACATTTTCTTTCTTCTGAAGCATGGCAAAAAAGTACATATACTGAAAAGCAAAATAGGCCTTAAAAATGCAGTAAAAGTCCGTTTGTGTTGTTAATTACGGCAGTCAAAGTTGACAAGCTTTCTGATGAGAAACACCTTGATGGGTTCAGGCTGAAGCTTTTATTTGGACCTTTTGAGATTTCCATCTGATCTTTGACTTGGGTATTTAGTGCCATCAGGGTTGATTCTTGGAATGAACCTGCAAGCACTAAAAAAACAAAACAAAGAAAAATTACTTTTCAGACCAGTGTTTGCTGAATTTGCCCTAACTTTCAAACTCGGTTCCGTATGCATTTTGATGTTAATAAAAACACTACACACTACATCTGATTCTGAATGAACGTACAGCGATGATACATAATTAGTAGGGGTGTAACGGTTCAAATATGGCTCAACTTATCTCGGTTTTAGGGTCACGGTTTTGGTATGGTTTGGTATGTGCTATGCTGAGGGAAAACAGGACAGCTGTGAAATAAAAATGAAAATAAGAACAAATAAACAAATATATACACCTGAGCAAAGATACAAATAATCTTCACTGTATAAAATAAACAAAGATTAATCATTATTAAAGTTACAAAAGCTATTCAGTCAAGACCAGTGAGTGATTTCTTTATCATTTGTTGTTTAATTAACATTAAAAACCCAGACAGCAGGAATGTTAGGCTTCTGTCATGACATAATGCATGATTCAATTCACTGATACACATTGTGTGGTCTTTTTCTACTGTTTATGTTCACTTAAGACTNACGTTAACACGACAGTAAATGTGTTTTATGTGTTTGTTCACTAGTAACATGTTTCATTAAAAACAAAAACAATGCAAAATACAGTGCATTCTAAAATTGTTTGACATTTTTAATGCTTTACAGTTTGACTATTATTTAAACATGCTGCTTTGGAATTATATTCACTGTGAAAAGTGATATCTGAAATTAAAGTATCATTTTATTCAAAAGGGTGTTAAAAAAGCCAATTATTCGAAATCTAATTTATTAACATTATAAAAATGTGGTCACAAACAAACAAAAACAGTAGTCAGGCTGAATGAAAATTTAAACCACTCTCTGTCAGTATAGGTGGTGCATATGGAACAGCAGAAATAGAGCTGTTTCCCCGGTAACCTCTGTAAACTCAGTTTTATATTATTTATGCACATGTAAGCTTATCAGTTTGACAGAATTTTTTACTTCATTGTGTTATAAGAAGTCAAACTATATAATTTTCCAATATCAAAGCATTTGTTATGAAAAATAGCAACCTACACATAGCCTACTATAGAACATGTCACAGGTGTAATTTAAATCTAGTCTGAATCTGAATTACCTTAATAGGTTATAAATTCTAGTTAGCCAAATTTACCATAATTACTACAATAAAACTATATAAATTCTAGTAAGGATGGGTCATGAATAGTTTAAAAAGCTCCCTAATAATTGTTGGCGCAAGATGATGTTTGTCCTCTTTTCAGTCTTTTGTTCATTTTGTTCATCAGTCTAGATCACGTTTGATTTTCTCTATAGCATTTTAAAGTGTTTAACTCTCAATAGAATTCAAATGGATCGCACATTTTATCATCAGTGTCGGGATGGCTCGCGGAAATCTTATGACACTTTTGGAGCTTAATAATGTAGCAGCCTAGTATGTTTTTCGCTTTTGATTCGCGCACCACTAATGCATTAAATAAACAAGCTTCAGTTGCGCTGATGGTTTTTCAGTTTGTACTGGAACTTGGAAAACGCATGATGTAGGCTATATAATTAATTGTCTTTTTCCTCACCACCATATTTCTCACGCCGTGACCGCTGCAGTGAAAGAAGTGCGCTCAATGCACCGCTCAAAACACCGAGCGGCTTTGATCGGAGTCTCTCACTGCAGCGCGAACACGCAATGTCAAGCAAGCCTGGTTCCCATTCAGTCAGTCACGTTCGACGTTACGTCGATACTGACGTAATGGGGTCTCGCTTGGGAGCCCAATCACCTCCAAGGATACAAAACAAGCCAATGGGAATTGGCCTGTGAGATTTACATGCCGGGCCCCTCCCCCGGCATCCGGGTATAAATAGGGCCGGCATACTCACCTTCATTCATACTTTTGCTTCGGAGCCGATCGGCTGGATCTTTCCTGTCATCTCCAAAGAGTGAATTTTAGAAAAAGAGCAAAAACAGCAGTTTAAATTGCTTAAGGACAAGTTCCTTCAAACAGTAATTTTAATTGCTTCTCTGTGTTTTGTTCTGGCGACTGCTCGGGTACCTCCAGCTAGTGGGAAGGCACTCTCAGCGGTGGGTGTAACAGCGCGCTGCCCACAGGACGGTGCTACATCCATCCCTGTGTGCTTCAGTTGGTGGGTATAACTAAAAGAGCAAGCACGGGCGTTCAGCGTCTTTTTCAAGATGTCTTTTCGTCCGTGTGTTTCTGGATGTGGTCGTTTCCTGACCTCCTCTGACGGCCACGCTCGCTGTCTCACGTGTCTGGGGAAACAGCACGCTGAGTCAGCGCTGGTGGATGGTACATGCCCTCATTGCGAGGGCATGTCCATGTTGGCATTGAGATCGCGACTCTCCTTCTTTAACACAATGTCAATGTCAATGTCAAGTTTATTTATATAGCACCATTTCCACAACACATGGTTGACCAATGTGCTTTACATAAAACACACACCACATTTGCACAGCAAAGATAAAAGTAAAAAGTTAAAAAGAACATCCTGGTAAAACACAGTGTTTCAGCCAGAAATAAAAGCTTTGTCAAACAGATAGGTTTTTAATCTTGACTTAAAAACGAACACAGAGGGAGCTAATCGAATAGAAGAGGGCAACTCATTCCAAAGTCTTGGGGCGATAGATGAAAACGCACGATCGCCCCTGGACTTCAGCCTCGTCTTTGGTGTAAACAATAGTCTCTGGTTTGATGACCGGAGAGATCTTGTTTCGCTGCGTTCAATTAAAAGTTCTGATATATACGAAGGGGCCATACCATGTAGTGATTTAAACACGATTAATACAATTTTAAAATCAACTCTATAGCGTACAGGCAGCCAGTGTAAAGACTGTAAAACTGGAGTAATATGATCCCGCTTACAAGACCTGGTCAGAAATCTTGCTGCTGCGTTCTGGACCAGCTGTAAACGAGAAAGAGCTGTTTGACTAATCCCAGCGTACAGTGAGTTACAATAATCTAATCTGGAGGTAATGAAGGCATATATCACTTTTTCAAGGTTTTTAAAAGATAGGAAAGGTTTTACTTTAGCAAGAAGCCGCAGTTGGAAAAAGGACGATTTAACCACAGTATTAATCTGTCTATCAAATTTCATTTGTTCATCAAATACAACACCCAAATGTTTTACATGTTGCTTAACATACGGTGCTAACTCACCCAAATTTGGAATTGTAGAAGTCACAGACCCAGAGGGTTTAAAAACAATCAGTTCTGTTTTGCTCTCATTACAATTTAAAAAGTTTAGAGACAACCATTTCTTTACATCACTTAAACAAAGCAATAGTGCATTTAGTCCATCCAGTGCATTCCGTTTTAGAGGCAGATAAACTTGTGTATCGTCCGCGTAGCAATGGAACGATAGCCCATACTTTCTGAAAATAGAACCAAGAGGGAGCATATAGAGAGAGAAAAGAAAGGGAGCTAAAATTGATCCTTGAGGAACTCCACTGGTTATCGCAGCTTTACTTGAGGTATGATCTCCTAACTTCACTGAAAAGGTCCTATTTGTCAGATATGATCTAAACCACTGCAGGGCACTGCCAGTAATACCGGCACTATATTCCAGTCGATCAAGAAGTACAGCGTGATCGACAGTATCAACTGCAGCGGTGAGATCTAAGAGGAGTAAAACCGCATAGTTACCTGAGTCACATGTTAACAGTATATCATTTGAAACTTTCAGCAGTGCAGTCTCAGTAGAGTGATGTTTTCTAAACCCAGATTGGAAAACCTCGAAGATCAAATTTTCAGCCATGAAAGATTGTATCTGATCAAGAACCGATTTCTCAATAATTTTTGAAATGAAAGGCAAATTGGAGATGGGCCTAAAATTTGTCAGAATAGTAGGATCCATACCCTGTTTTTTAAGCAGAGGGCGAACAATTGCATGTTTAAGCGACTCTGGAAAAGTACCTGTTTGTAAACAGCGATTTATCAAAGACAGAAGATTTTGAACAACCACATCTATAACTTGCTTAAAGAAGAGAGGGGGCATTACATCAGTTGGGGAACCAGATGCTTTCAGGTGATCCACTATTTCTATTAGATGGTTATCTGTAATAGGAGTAAAACAACTATAAACAGCAGTACATCTAGAGAGAGTTGAAGGGTCAGATGAAACTGGATTTAGCCCCATTCTTAAGTCATGTGTCTTCTGTAAAAAGAAACAAAGAAAGTCTTCACAGGAAACTAATGACACTTCTATATCAGGACCAGTGAAGGGGTTGATGTTAGAATTTATAACATTAAACAGAGTTTTCGGTTTATGACAGTTCTTGTTTATAATGTCAGTAAAATAAATTGATCTTGCCGTTTTCACTGCTTTCTGAAATTGAGTTAGTGAGTCTCTGAACATTTGCATTGAAACCTGAAGTCTGTCCTTCCTCCATTTTCGTTCAAATCTTCTGCAAATACGCCTAAGAGTGCGAGTTGTGTCATTAAGCCAAGGCTCAGATTTCGGTTTATGGAGATAAGTCTTTAAAGGTGCCACTTGGTCTAGAGCCTGAACACAGGTGGAGTTAAAACTGCGAAGTAGTTCTTCAGCACTTGAATCTGTGTTTAGAATGTCACTTTGTAGCAAACCTTCACTAAAGGCTGAGCGGAAAGCTTCTCTGGTGGCTGATGTGATAAGCCGAGACTGACGAGCCGAAAACATCGACGTAACAGTTTTGTTAAAAGATGGAAACGTAAACATAATAGTCTTGTGGTCAGAGAAACCATTTTCACACACCTCTAGCTTATTCAGAGAGCAGCCGTAAGTTAGCACTAAATCCAGTGTATGGCCATGCTGATGCGTGGGTACATTGATCTGAAGCGTCAGATCAAATGCGTTTAGCAGATTGATAAATTCCTTTGCTAAGGAATCTGCTGCACAACAGACATGAACATTAAAGTCCCCAACAATCATTAGTTTGTCATATTTTGCAATGAAATGTCCCAAAAAGTCAGCAAAATCCTTCAGAAAATTCGAATTAGGTTTTGGGGGACCATAAATCAGTGCAAACAGAACAGGATCACATAGCTCCAGAGTAAACAACTGTAGCTCAAAGCTTTGGTATTACTTTGAAACTACGGGACGGCAGGAAAAGATGTCTTTATAAATAGAGGCCTAGACCACCACCTCGTCCCGTTGTACGCGGTGAATTTAAAAACAAAGAATTTGACGGAACCATTTCAGAAAAAGCGCTGATATCCCCCGGAGTAATCCATGTTTCAGTCAAAAAGAGAAGGTCTAGGTGGCGAGCAGAGAAAAAGTCATTTATAATGAAAGTCTTGTTTACTACCGACCTGGCGTTAATCAAAGCCATTCTGAGCAGCGCTGGAAGCTCAGGAGAGGCCGCAGGTTGTTTCACCCGAGGCAGCGGCCGAAGATTCCCCGGACACACTCCTCCCCGTGCAAGGCGAGGCGCGAAGAACCGGGAGCGGCTCCAGCGATGTGGGAAACACGGGAACAATCCAACCATGTACTGGCTCCAGGGACCGCCAGCACGGGTAGCATTTCCCGAAGTCCTTCATAAAGCTCCCCGGGGAAGAACGCGACTCCCGATGGAGTCGCAGGTAGCATTTTAGCTTAACAGCTAAGCCACCCCGTCGTCCACGTCGTCTCTTTCGCTTTCTGCGTGGCAGGGAGCAAGGCCAACGGCGTATACAGTCCGGAATTGACTTCAGAAAGGGAGGTGGAACACCATGAAAACTGACGAGTTGTTTATATGAAATTTCTTCCAGCTTTAAAAGGGTACATCGGTCATATGTTAAAACTGGTGAAGCACACTGTGTTAAACACTTCATAAATGAACTTAAAACAGACAAACTCAGGACTATGCCGAGCGATAGATGGCATGCCAACCCCAACGGCGCCATCTTTTTTCACAGAAAAACATGACTGGGCGTGAGTCCCCTCTGTCACTACCCCAGCGCCGGCGGCTGTAGCTGCCGCCGGTTCGGTTAGTGCTCTGGGAGATCTGAGGATCACAGTGGGAGCTACTTCGTCGGGTCCGTCCCCACGAACCTCCTACTCCTCCGCAATGTCATGTGCCATCGAGCTGCCGGCTGCTGCCGCGGGGCCCTCCTCGGGGGTGCCCCGCATCACTTTCGGTGCGCCGGAGGAAGATCAGATGTCGATCGCTGCATCGGGGAGCGGGATCGCTGATTCGGAGGACGACGATGACTCCGAGCTTCCGCCCTCAGGGGTGGTCGCTCAGTCTGAGGCGGACTCTGAATTGGCGGCCATGCTTGCCCGGGCCGCCGCAGGCATCGGTCTCGTGTGGAACCCTCCACCGTGTCCTGAGCGCTCGCGGTTAGATGATTGGTTTCTGGGTTCAGTGCCTTTCTTCCCGGAAGTGCATGAGGAGCTCCAGAAGACGTGGATGGCCCCTCACACGACCAGAAACCGTTCTTCTGCCTCCTCCGCTCTCACTACCCTCTATGGTGGGGTTGCCAAGGGATATGTGGAGATTCCTCAGGTGGAACATGCGATTGCGGTGCACTTGTGCCCACAGTCCGCGGCCACCTGGCGGAACCGTCCGCGTCTCCCGTCCAAGGCGAGTAAGACCACGGCCGCTCTCGCTGCCAAGGCTTACTCAGCCGCTGGACAGGCAGCTTCTGCCCTGCACGCCATGGCCATCTTGCAGGTCCATCAGGCGAAAGCTCTTAAAGAGCTGCACGAGGGTAGTTCTGAGCCAGGGCTGCTGCAAGAGCTGCGTGCAGCGACTGACCTCGCCCTCCGATCGACGAAAGTCACGGCGTGCGCCCTGGGTCAGACGATGTCCACCCTGGTGGTCCAGGAACGGCATCTTTGGTTGGACCTGGCTGAGATGAAGGACGCCGACAAAGTTCGCTTTCTCGACGCCCCCATCTCCCAGGCCGGCCTCTTCGGCGACACTGTCTTCGCTCAGCAGTTCTCGTCAGTGCAAAAGCATCAAACACATCCTGCGTGATGATGCCACCCATCCGCCACGGGCTGCGCCTCTGTCTGCTCCTCGCCGAGGGCGTCCTCCTGCGGCTCAGGCTCCGGTGAGGTCGGAACCTTCCTACCCTCCCCGAGCCACCTGCAGGAAGGCGACACCCCCTGCCCAGGCCGCCAAGTCTTCTTCTTCCAAGAAGAAGAAGGCTAAGAAACGGCCCTGAGACAGGAGACCCAGTGGTGGAGGAGGTTGCTCGGCAGGAGACGGTGACCGCACCGCTCCTTCCCCTGGGAGAGGGCCCGGGGGTAAATCCTGTGTTCCCTTTTCTTTTTGTTCCGCCGCTGGCCCAAGGGTCAGCGGTACCCACATTGTCAAAGAAAGAGCAATTTCCAAAACCTCTGGGTCATATAAGAAGGTCTGTGCTGAGGGCGATCGAGTTTCCGCTCCCTCTCTCTCAGCCATTCCTTCCTTCGCCACGGGCAGGGTGACGTGGGGAGGCTCTGCGTCCCCAGGGCGCCAAGACCCTGCCCGTGGCGAAGGAAGGTGAGTGGAGTCCAACCTTCTTGGACTCCACTCACAGCCTCAACTTCGGGATGCACTGCCTCCCGGGTTGGGCCACAGTGCTCCATGCTGCCCCCCCGTGGGTACTTCTGTTGTCCGGATGGTTCCACTCGTACGGTGCTTGGGGGCGTGGCTACGCCTTCCCAACCCGTCCCGTTGGCTCATTCGGACAATCAGACTCGGCTACGCGATTCAGTTCGCCAGGCGTCCCCCCAGGTTCAGCGGCATTCTGTTCACCTCGGTGACAGGTCCCAATGCCTCTGTCCTGCGGGCGGAGATTCCGGTTTCGACCGCTGCTGCAAGGCAAGCATGTACTGGTCCGGACGGACAACACATTGACTGTAGCGTACATCAACCACCAGGGTGGTCTACGCTCCCGTCGCATGTCGCAACTCGCCCGCCATCTCCTCCTGTGGAGTCAGCGCCGACTCAGGTCGCTGCGCGCCTCCTACATCCCGGGCGAGCTCAATCGTGCGGCCGACGCGCTCTCACGACAGCTCACGCTCCCGGGGGAATGGAGACTCCACCCCCAGGCGGTTCAGCTGATCTGGAGCCGATTCGGGGAGGCACAGGTAGACCTGTTCGCCTCTCTGGAGTCGGCCCATTGCCAGATGTTTTATTCGCTGACCGAGGGGACCCTCGGCACGGATGCACTGGCACACAGCTGGCCCCGGGGCCTACGCAAATATGCGTTTCCCCCAGTGAGCCTCCTTGCACAGACACTGTGCAAGGTCAGGGAGGACGAGGAGCAGGTCTTGCTAGTTGCGCCGTACTGGCCCAACCGGACCTGGTTCCCGGAACTCATGCTCCTCGCAACAGCCCATCCCTGGCGCATCCCCCTGAGAAAGGACCTCCTTTCTCAGGGGCAGGGCACCATATGGCACCCACGTCCCGATCTATGGAACCTCCACGTGTGGTTCCTGGACGGGACGCGGCAGACTTGAGTGGCCTACCATCCGCGGTTGTTGACACCATCACTTCGGCCAGAGCCCCCTCTAT
The DNA here is from genome assembly GCA_003731715.1 of Anabarilius grahami. Lineage (NCBI taxonomy): Eukaryota > Metazoa > Chordata > Actinopteri > Cypriniformes > Xenocyprididae > Anabarilius > Anabarilius grahami. Next base: position 189,827 of record RJVU01017965.1, read on the forward strand.
GAGGCGCGCTTATGCCATGAAATGGAGTCTGTTCGTTGAGTGGTGTTCTTCCCACCGGGAAGACCCCCGGAATCGCCCGGTCGGTGTTGTGCTTTCCTTCCTTCAGGAGGGTTTGGAACAGAGGCTGTCCCCTTCCACCCTCAAGGTCTATGTGGCCGCCATTGCAGCGCATCACGATGTGCTCGATGGCAAGTCACTAGGAAAGCACGACCTGATCATCAGGTTCCTCCGAGGCGCCAGGAGGTTAAATCCCCCTAGGCCTCGCCTCATTCCCTCCTGGGGCCTACGGAGAGCTCCCTTCGAGCCCCTTGAGTCAGCTGAGCTGAAACATCTGTCTCTCAAGACAGTGCTTCTGACCGCGCTCGCCTCCTTCAAGAGGGTTGGGACCTGCAGGCATTCACGTTCCCCTGCCATAGCTCTGAGTCACCGCTGAGCGGCCAGGTACCTGTCTCGGCTCCTCAGCAAAAATATGAATGAAGGTGAGTATGCCGGCCCTATTTATACCCGGATGCCGGGGGAGGGGCCCGGCATGTAAATCTCACAGGCCAATTCCCATTGGCTTGTTTTGTATCCTTGGAGGTGATTGGGCTCCCAAGCGAGACCCCATTACGTCAGTATCGACGTAACGTCGAACGTGACTGACTGAATGGGAACGGGGGTTACAATAGTAACCTAGACGTTTTTAGCCGATGATGAGCGGGGAAAAGGTAGAATGGCAGAAGTGCTCATGCACCAATTACAACAAAGAATCGCGAGTTTACACAACAGCATTGGACACACAGTTAAAGGAGAAGCTAACAGGACATTATTTTATGGACTTTCGAAGCAAAAACAAGTGGGTATACGCAAATACTAATCCTTAGAAGTCGTAATACGCAAACAGCTCTGAGCAAAAAGTAAGCATACGGCGTATGCGTGCGTATCGCCCCGACTACACCACTGCTTAAGACATAACTTACTATGTTTGATAGGATACTCGCCGAGATAATAATTTTTGTGAGTTCGTCTGTTCAAGTGCAAAACTTGAAAGCGAACTCAGTATTTGAGTGCTGTCTGAGATGCAGCTTTCCATGCGCAAGGTCTCTTTCAAATCTTGTGCTCGAATGTTTAGACTGTTAAGGCTTAAATGAGTTTAGTTTAAACACAGATGGCAATGTGTACTGTTCAGGTTTCACCTGAAGTCGCACTCTATCAACACCTGGGCGACGACGGCGTAAATGACGGGAGATTCTCCATGGGTGGAGAACGGTACGGTTTGATTTTTTACAGAAAACATTTAGACCCCTAATAATAACCTGAACATCCATTGTATTCAAATAATTAAAGCTCCATTCTTTACAATGCATTCCAGTAACTCAAACAGTAGAGCAAGATATTTGAATGCTGAAAAAATGGATTTGATTCTCAGGGAATAAAAATTTATAAAATAACTTAAAACCTAAATACAATGTAAGATAATGTATGTAATGTATGATAAAATTATCTGCCAAAAGCATGAACGTAAATGTAATGTAAAAAATGTTTTGGCTTACCCAATTCTGCATTCCAACAAAGTGGACAGCAAATGCTGAAAAAGAGTCTGTTGGCTGGATGATTATTCTGCCCTTCCTAGTCAGCATCCATGTTTTTTGCTTAAAGAACAGACTCTCCTGTAAGAGACAAAGTCACAGCAGCCCTTTAGTGTTATGATAGTTTATAGAAACTACCATAGAAAACATATGACTAACAACCAGGTGAGATATTATGTTGTAACTGGCAATGGTGCTTATAGTTTTTAATAAATTAACCAACATTTATAAACATTTTATAATATTTAATGGCTATGGTATTTTATAATACCTTATAATATTTCATAACCTTGCTATATTAATAATGACAATGGCATATTGCTAACCTTTTTCCTCCTCCTCAAAGCATCACTCTTTCTGTGTTAGTGAGAGCAGCAGCAGTGGTACAGTCCAGAGGAAATGGCAGCTGCAAACTCAAAATAAAGAACATGCACTGAGGGGTGATTGTTTAAAGCACTCTAAACTCTGCTGCTGGGTAAACCTCTGTTCTCTCTCCTTCTGTTGGTTTAATCACCAGTTACATTATATTATGTTTGCCTGCTTAAATAGCGCTTACTTCAGCTAATTTACTTTATGTTAACTTGCTCACCTGTGGATGTTACCACCGTTACGACGGCAATCACAAGAAAAGACTCCAAATTGATCCTCCGACGATACAGATGACATGATCTTGCAAAAACTTGAAATCAAAAAACAAAATAGGTACTTAGCAATGGTGTTGCTTACCTCAGTATTTCAGTTAGGTTGCTATTTACATTGTGTTACACCTGCTTACAGTTTTTTTTAAATTGCTAACATAATTTTTAAAATCATGGATCTTTCTCATCTTATTTGCAAATGCTTAAACACAACAAGTCAGAAAAGAAGACCCAATGATCCAATCATTAAATATAGGATAAAACCTTTACTTTTGCAACAACAGCAGTACTAAAAAAGTACTGAAAAAATAAATAAATAAATAAATACCAAATGTACCAATGTAAACTCACAATTGCATAATAAAAAATATTTTTAATAAAAAGTCACAATTACCTTTTATGTTTTTTATTCTGTGGTGGAAAAAAAAGCTTCAACAGTAACCAAAAGACCATGTATGTTGGATTTGTTGTTGATAAACTGCAGCAATTTCATGTTATCATTTCAGTAAAAGCTTCATAAAACGTTTTTACTACAACGATTCCACTACCACTGTTCCATATATGCAGAATATGTGGTCTGTGTAGGGCACTAGCTACCAAGGGAACACCATCCCACCCTCTATGGGCACCATCAACACCACACACCCAAAGAGATTTCAACCAAAGGGGACACTAAAGTTCTGCATAGGGGACTCATTTGACCAGTAGCTGCCCTGAGCAATTCTGTTACTTTCTTCTTCTTCTCTTTTTCTACTGTACATTCTATAAAATAATGACTCACTTCTGTTGCCAAGAATGCACACATTCAACACTCAACCAAACATGTAGAATGGCTTGCATTCATTATACTATTACTGCAGTAAAAAGAAACTGAATTTTAAAAACTATGGATTTCATATTTTCTGCAGGTAGAACTGAAACATGACAGTAATGCAGTTTTCATAATGTCATCAACTGTTAGTATTTTGCCTTTTGATTGAATATATGTTCATGTTGAATAGAAAACTAGTGCTATGTTTTGACAGAACGACTCGATTTTGAATCAGGTTTGCTGTGTTTTGATAGAGTTAGTATGTGTTAAAAAAGGTTTTTAGCATTTTGAAATGTAGAGTTTGTGTTTATATAACAAAATATGGTTTTGGACAGAAAATTAACTATTTGGCTAATTTTGTTATGTATGTGTGTTGCTGTGTTAAGAGTTTAGAAAAAGGACTTTAAATATTGGTAAACGCTTCTTAGCAATTGAAAGAAACTGTAAATAGCTAACCTGTGATAAAGAGGCAGCAGAACAAGTAATTATGCTGCTGTGTTTACAGTTTTTTTCAATTGCTAACAAGCGTTTACCAATATTTAAAGTCCTTTTTCTAAACTCTTAACACAGCAACACACATACATAACAAAATTAGCCAAATAGTTAATTTTCTGTCCAAAACCATATTTTGTTAAATAAACACAAACTCTACATTTCAAAATGCTAAAAACCTCTTTCAACATATACTAACTCTATCAAAACACAGAAAACCTGATTCAAAATCGAGTCGTTCTGTCAAAACATAGCACTAGTTTTCTATCCAACATGAACAAATAGTCAATCATAGTGCAATGACTGTCAAAATACTAACAGTTGATGACATTATGAAAACTGCATTACTTGTCGTGTTTCAGTTCTAACTGGAAAAAATATATAATTCATTGTTTTTATAATTCAGTTTCCTTTTACTGCAGTAATAGTATAATGAATGCAAGCCATTCTACATGTTTGGTTGAGTGTTGAATGTGTGCATTCTTGGCAACAGAAGTGAGTCATTATTTTATAGAATGTACGGTAGAAAAAAAGAAGAAGAAAGTAACAGAATTGCTCAGGGCAGCTACTGGTCAGATGTGTTCCTTATGCAGGACTTCTGTTGGTCCCTCTGTTGAAATCTCTCTCTGGTGTTGTGTGTGTGGTGTTGATGGAGCCCATAGAGGGTGAGATGGTGTCCCTTTGGTAGCTAGTGCCCTACGCAGACCACATATTCTGCATATATGGAACAGTGGTAGTGGAATCGTTGTAGTAAAAGATTTACATGAAGCTTTTACTGAAATGAAAACATGAAATTGCTGCCATTGATCAACAACAAATCCAACATACATGGTCTTTGGTTACTGTTGAAGCTTTTTTCCACCACAGAATACAAAAAGTATAAAAGGTAATTGTGACTTTTTATCTCAAATTATTATTTTTTTATTTTTTTATTTTGCAATTGTGAGTTTACATCTCACAATTCTGACTTTTTTCCCTCATAATTATGATATATAAACTATAGGAATTGAGTTTAAAAAGTCAGAATTGTGAGATAAAATTACATAATTACCTTTTTTATTTTCTATTCATGGCAGAAATAAGCTTTCATAGGTTCTGCGTGTGTACGTGAAAAAAACAGGGATGCACAGTCCAGCATTCTTCCTCCTCTCCTCTACATCTTCTTCTCCCTGGTCCTGATCCAACTTCTCCTTTCCTCCTTCATCTATTCTTCTCCCTTACCCAGATACAATTTTTTCTCTGCTTCTCTGTGTTGTTCTTCATCCACACTGAAAAATCTGATCAAATCTGATTCAAAGAGTCCTATTTTACTGTATGTTCATGTAATGGAAAGAAGTTCAACCTCTGACTATTCCTCCAACTGAGATTGGAATCTGCTATTTCTCAATATTTCAGTGATCTGCTAATTAAAAATGCATATCAATTGTTTCAGTATTTGTTTTATATATTTTGTCAATACTTTTGAGCTGCTGTTGTTGCAAAAGTATAGGTTTTATCCTCTATTTAAAAATTGGATCATTGGGTCTTCATTTCTGACTGTTTAGAGTTTTGAAAATGTGACTACAGAATGGACAAAAGTATGTTAGCAATTGAAAAAAACTGTAATAAGTTTAACTTTACTTCAGCTAATTTTGGCGACGTTAACTTACCAGATGTTACCGTTATGACAGCAATGAAAAGGCTCCAACACCTCCGACGTAGCAGAGGGCATGACCCCAGCTAATGTTTCCATAACTTTCACTAACGTTATGTAAAAGTTATTTTATTTTCAATGTTTAAAAAACATTCAGAAATAATGTTTTCATAACTTAAAGAGAATGTTAACAAAATGTTCGGACAACTTCTTTTTGTTAGCTGGGACATGATCCAGACCACAAACTTGAAAATAAATCAAAACATTTAACTTACTTGAAAATACCGTTTAAAACCCCACTTAAACAATGTTGTTGTCTAACTCATGTAACGTACCCCTCAGTATTTCACATTAATTTGCTGCTGTTAACGTTAAGTTTCCGTGGCTCCTCCTGATGAGCTAACTTGCATTAAAGAGACAGCGAAACACATGCAAAAGTTATGTTTTTCAGTTTAAATAAAGTTTATTTTGGCTAATATAGGTGAACTTAACTTACTCACCAGTTTATGTTATTACCGTTGTAACGGCGATCCGGCCGACAGTCAGAAAAAAGGCACCAAACCCTTCCGACATGAAAAACAACACATTTATTTTGCTATCAACATTACAAATGAAAACATTTGAAAATATGTTTGTTTTAGATAAAATAAAAAGAATATAGCCAACTAACCTTTTTAGTGAGGAACTGGTACATTCTTTTTATGTCCGTTAACAGCCACTTCCACCACAGAGTAAAAAAAAAACGAAAACGAAATCTCCTGCTATTGGTCAGTTTTTCGCGGGCAAGTTCACACCTGTAAATTGATTTACAGTACATAAAAATTACAGTAGTGACCATATATTTTCCCATAATCCTTTACCAATTACAGTAATATACTGTATACACATTTTACAGTATCTTACTGTACATATTACAGTCAAATACTGTTCAAATTACAGAAATCCATTACAGGGAACGTCACCCAACGTAGCGAAGTAAAAGTACAGATTTTTCATTAAAGTAAAAGTACCCACAATTAAATCTACTCTAAAAAGGACAAATTTTCCAAAAAATACTTACATTTATGCTAATAACTTTTGAACCATAAGTGCTAGACACAAAATCAGCCATGAACATTGAATTTTCCAAAAAAAAAACAAAAAAAAATTTACTTTTTCTAACTCATTATAGACTGTTGCTCAAATTTTCACGAAAGGCTGTATCTCTAGAAGTATTTGACATATTGAGAACAAACTTTATGTGTGTAATTTTCTCCAAACACTGACCACACCAGATCAATTTGGTGTCAGCACCACCTATTGGTCAAAAGTAATAAGCAATAATGTCACATTATTTAAACCCAGTGATCCCTTACGTAACAAAAAATATATTTCCATATATTTATGATCAATATATTAAATGGTGTAAATATCTTGAAAAAATATATGAAATAATGTATTGTGTTAATACATTACAATATATTGAATAATATGTAAGAAATTGCTGCTTTATATATATTGAAAAATTTTAAAAAACATGAAGAAACCGATTGCCTTAAATTGTATGTTTTACACAAAGCTGCAATTTGCTAATACAAAGACTTACAAAAGAATGCTGGGACGATGATACACTGTGCATTTACTTGTGCTTATTAACTTTATGTCTAAAATATACCTGGAAAAATAACAAATAAAAAATAAAAAATAAAAACAATAAACTAAAAAAAGAGTTAATAAACATCAATGCAAAAGAGCCATTGTCTTTTAAAGGGGCTATATGTAGGAATGACACCCAGTGGTCAAAATATGTACCCGCAGTCCAAATTCTAAATATTGTTTGCCCCGCCCCCTCGTTCAAAGACGCAGGTGGCCAGCTTGAGGACATGCAACAAAAGGGAGTGCAATTGACAATGAAAGCTGAGGAGACTTACACACTGTAAGCTGATGTGTTGATTTATCTGTTTTAATATGCTGTTGTTCATAGATATTTTTAGATGGATTCAGAGGCTTTTTAGGTCAGGTAGAATCTGAGATTCTCTGATCCAGTTTGTTTGCTGGTTTCCATGGTTACAATACGCTGTGTTTTCCGTCAACTGGCAACTTGTGATGTTGAAATACTATCTGCTTGTTAAGTCGTGATGTAAGGAATGCCGTTTCTTGGTCCAAGCCTCAACTTGTTTTACTTGAGAATGGCATTCCCAAGGCCATTTATGAGTGCTATTTATTCATATTAAACATTTAACATTTTAAAGTTAAACATTTAAAATACTTACAATCTACACAACAGTCTTCGTGCTCAGTGTCACAGACATGAATATATTAATAAAAGATGAATCACTGTCTGGCCATCTGGGATTTTGATATGTATGGAAGTAAATTAATGCCAAATGTTTTTGAAATAAAAAGCTTGTTGAATTGCACTAATTGAAAAAAATATGCATTACATTAACTGTGCTTGCATTTTGATGCATTGTATTTTTAAGGCTTGCATTTTCATGGGCTGAAATTCAACATGGTCATATATTTAAGCTGTGAATATTTCAATTAAAAATATTTCACACACATTTTCATTATTATAAATTCAATAATTTATTTCCACCTTTCAGATTTCACTTGAAAATATTCATTCTGTTTAAAAATACAACCTATAAAATTCGACTATCAATTTTCAGTCCATTTTATTTCGCTCCACAAATTCAGTGGTTCAAATTCGGCAGAAAATTCAACATTTCACATCCGGGAACTGCAGGAAAAGCATTAGAGTACCGATGCATGATCTCCATCTGCTGTTAGTCTTCTTCGCCAGCAGGTGCCGCTAGCGGCTGTTTAAGACCAGATCACGGCTAGTAAGTGATCAGTCATTCATTCATAAAAACGGATTTACAGAAATGGAGCAAGCGTAAGTGAATGTGTGATGATTATCAGGGCCAGTATAAATGCAGAAAAGCTGATAAAGACACAAAAGCTGCATTTATGTTTAATTCAGTGTCTTTATGGTTACCTGTGTAGTCTACATAAGCAGCTTTCTCTACAGTGAACGAGATTATAACGTTATTGCCCGATGCTGGTGTACAGATCAAACGTTAAATCTGAGGTAGATTTATATTTCTCTCTGTTTAGTTTCCTTAACTTTATATCCCAGCGCTGTGTTGTAATACTAGGGTTTCCCTCATCCGTCACAGGATTCCCCTGCCATCAGGACATATAAAACACTTAACACAGCTTAATGGACTCGTACAGTGATATAAAAGACCAAACTCGCACCTCATTTGTGATGTAGGTTATACTATATAGGCTCCAAGAAAGCAGATACTGGTATAAAGTTGGTTTGACGCTGAACGTTTGATATTCAGAAATTTAGGGACCGTCTCTAAAGTTACGACATTGGTATACTCGTTTCTTCCTTCAATAGCATTTAAAGAGAAGGACTTACAGTCACTAAACCAACTCTAAAGTGTTCATCTAGGTGTCAGGTATAATGCAAACCTTTTAGATTTTTGATGTTTATTAAAATAAAAGGTAACACTTTATATGAACTAGTTAATATGAACTAACAATGAACTGCACTTCTACAGCACTTATTAATCTTTGTTAATGTTAATTCCAGCATTTACTCATACATTATTAAAATCAAGAGTTGTATTTGTTAACATTAGTTAATGCACTGTGAACTAACATGAACAATGAACTGCTACATTTTTATTAACGTTAACAAAGATTAACAAATACAGTAACAAATGTAACTTCGGTAAAGTTGGTTTTATATTCGCACATTCGGACATCCGTATTCAATAGCTTGTTCATCACACTACATTGGACATTCAGTGGACATTCACAAGTAAATATGCCATTAAAACAATACTTGCCTATTTTGATCGACTGTGAAAAATGTTGTAAGTTGACAATCGTTGGTTGTCAATATCATGTCGCTGCTTAAAATTCGCAAACATTAATTTATTGCACATTTATTGGAAAGTCTGAATTTATCAGAAGTCCGAATGTGCGAATATAAAACCAACTTTACCGAAGTACAAATGTTGGCTATTGCTCATGGATAGTTCACGTTAGTTAATACATTATGAACCTTATTGTAAAGTGTTTCCAAATAAACTGTCAAGTAATATGTAAATATTGCTATGTATTTTTCACAACTGTATGGGATCATAAAAAAAAATTCCTTAATTTAAATCTCAATAGCATGTGATGAGTATGATTTACAATCACAAAACCAACTGTAAAGTGTTGTAGGTGCAGGTCGATGCACCCTACTCTCTCTCTCTCTCTCTCTCTCACACACACACACATTCAAACACACACAACTCAAAGTACATACACATACACATATACTTTTTCTTTTCTTTTTTTTTTACACATTCATCACACAATTAGTTCTGCTTAGTTAATTTTATTTTTCCTGCTCATATAAATGCTTTGGCAACACAATGTAACATTTGTATAAGCAGGATAATATATGAGCAGGTAAAATAAAAAATGAACAAAGTAGAATTAATTGTGTGATGAACGTGTAAAAAAAGAAGTTGTAACTTTAGAGACAGTCCCTAAATTTGCGAATATCAAACGTTCAGCGTCAAAGTAACTTTATGCCAGTATCTGCTTTCTTGGAGCCTATATAGTATAACCTACATCACAAATGAGGTGTGATTTCGGTCTTTTATATCACTGTAGGAGTCCATTAAGCTGTGTTAAGCGTTTTATATGTCCTGATGGCAGGGGAATCCTATGCCGGATGAGGGAAACCCTAGTATTACAACACGGTGTTGTGATATAAAGTTAAGGAAACTAAACAACAGAGAGAAATATATGTGTAGCTCAGATTTAACGTTTGATCTGTTCACCAGCATCGGGCAATAACGTTATAATCTCGTTCACTGTAGAGAAAGCTGCTTATGTAGACTACACAGGGACAGTAACAGTAAAGACACTGAATTAAACATAAATGCAGCTTTTGTGTCTTTATCAGCTTTTCTGCATGTATACTGGCCCTGATAATCATCACACACTCACTTACCGCTTGCTCTAATTCTGTTAATCCGTTTTTACGAATGAATGAATGATGACTTACTAGCGTTGCTCATCTTTGTAAACATGCGCTAGCGGCACCTGCTGGTGAAGAAGACTAACAGCAGATGGAGATCATGCATCGGTACTCTACTGCTTTTCCTGCAGTTCCCGGATGTGAAATGTGGAATTTTCTGCCGAATTTGAACCACTGAATTTGTGGAAGCGAATTTGTAAAGCGAAATAAAATGGACTGAAAATCCAGAAGCGCTGCAGTGTGACATCAGACTTAACAACTGAATTGGATAAACTGGCAGCACATGGTTTCGCACAGACCAAAACAAATACAGATATTCCGACACGGAACACACATTTCAAAGTAGAATATCTGGCTGTAGCATTGTTTTTCTGAGAAATGAGTAGGTGAACTTACCATGTTTCCTAAATATCTGCAAATATACTGGGGTACTTTAATGCTTTATTAAAGTGAAAATCTTACATAGAGCCCCTTTAAATTAAAAAACACACAGCATATTATCAATATCTTTCAATCGTCCCCTGGACTGAAGCACAGTCACTTCATTGTAGCATTTACTCTTCTACACAATGGTGACCCACAAATCTCAGACAACAGAAACCCTTTAAATCCCAACAGAACATTAAACACTATCAAGATCTCTCAAGATCTCAGCAGAGGAGGACTAAACTCTACAAACAGCATTACCAGCTGCAGGGCAGCATTTCCCAAAAGCATCATAAGCCTAAATTGATTGTAGCTCCATTCCCACCAATAGGCTTATGATGTTTTTGGGAAACACAGCCCAGACTGACTTTATTTCTGTCACACATCTACAGAAGTTCTTACTGAGAATTAACAAAGGTTTAGATGTTAATGTTTAATTGAAAATAAGTTTGTAGTTACCATTATGGAGGTTAGTGTAAGCTTTAGTTGGGCTCTTGACCCTTTGAATTTTAGGCTTTTCTTTTCTGAGTTCTGTAACTATGTGTCTGTTTATAAATGGTTCATACCAAGGTTTATCATTGGTTTGAGAAAGCCAACTTAAAGGGTTAGTTCACTCAAAAAATGAAATTTCTGTCATTAATTACTCATCCTCATGTCGTTTCATACCCGTATTTTATCATATTTTTGATAAAATCCGATGGCTCAGTGAGGCCTCTATTGACAGCAAGATAATTAACACTTTCAGTGCCCAGAAAGCTACTAAAGACATGTTTAAAACAGTTCACGTGACTACAGTGGTTCAAGATTAATGTGATGAAGAGACGAAAATACTTTTGTGTGCCAAATAAACGAAATAATGACTTTATTCAATAATATCTAGTGATTCGAAACAAAAGATTCATAAAGCTCCGAAGATCAGAAGATTAACGAAGGTCTTACGGGTGTGGAACAGCATGAGGGTGAATAATAAACTACAGAATTTACATTTTTGGGTGAATTAACCCTTTAAGCTGGGAACACACTATATATGAAGAAACTATGGCCAGGTTTCACAGGGCTTAGGCTTTAGTTCAATTAAAGGTGCTACAGAGGATGTTTTGTTTTATACATTTTTGCAATATTACTTGAAATTGTCTTTACTAACTGATAAAAGACTATTTATTAGGTGCACTGAAAGGAATATTATTAATATACATCATCTGTGCACGAGGTAGGGCCTTAAAAACATCAGCCAATCGTTTACGTGATGATCGGTCCTCTGGCTTGTCAATCACTGCCATGACGTTCCTTGTGAGAGACGCGCGGCTGCGCGCTCCAGTAACTTTCCACACTCCACAGGCGCCGCATGCAATGTTTTTGTCAGGAGACAGGAGTAACAACTGCAGATTATGAGTTACCTGTGGTGAGTCCGACATAATGAATCCACTAAGTGTGTGCGCGTCTTAATGATTGTAAGGCCGATTATGAATGTAAATTGATACTTATGACTGATCGCGCTCAAACGCGTCCAGTCAGAGCCAGTTGTGTTCAGTCTGCGATTACAGTCGGTGTTCAAATTCGTCAAATTCGTTCAAATTTATATGTGAAAGTATATAAATCTGCTTCAGGAGCAGGAAACAATCGCTGTATGTTGAGCACAGTCAGAATGTTTTAGCTAGTCGTTAAATGTGTGCCCGGCTTAATAACACAGCGAATGCCGGTGGTAAACAAACACTTGTGCACGTCTGCACGAGTTTTGGAAGGCGTTCCCTCTAAATGAGCTGTAAAGGAGGGGGGTTGTTCTTCCGAATGCGCTCATTTCAAAAACTCAGTCGACGAAAAAATCATCTGTACCACCTTTAAGGTATTTAAGTAGCTTTTATAAACATATCCTAGAAAAATAAAAAAAATAAAAATAAAAATCTGTTGTGCATCTTAAGACAAAACAATGGCTCTGACATTATTTTAAGATATGTCAGAGCAAGTTACTTTCAGTTAAAACAGCTCAAACATGCATTTTAGTCTAAGACTAGCTCAAAGAATTAGTCCAATTTTAAATAAAATTTTCCTGATAATTTACTCTTATCTAGAGAAACGATCTGTTCACAGATACATTCACAGAAGTGTAAAATAGTGTTTTATTACAGACCATGAATCTTTTATTTTTATTTTTATTGTTACTTTTTTACAACAAATGATGTGTTTTGGTAACACACAAAACACTGATCACACTAATGGTGACCAAACATTTTCAATAAAACATCAACATCTAAACCTGTTAATTCTCAAAAAGAACTTCTGCTGAGATCTTGAGAGATTTAATGTCTTCTTTTATCTTCAGTTGATTTCAGGCTGTGTGGCTTTAAGTCAGTTGTAGTTGTGTTTCATTTTATGAGAGTGCAAGAATGATGTTGAACCAACAAAAGTGTTATTTATTCAATGAGGTTAACGTTGACACATTAACATTGATTAACATTATTTCGACCATTGCTTGCTATCTGGGTTATGTGTTTTAAAACAAAAATGCACTAGTGTAAACGGGGCCTCAGACTCATTCAAACTCATCCATCCATCCATCCATCCATCCATCCATCCATCCATCCATCCATCCATCCATCCATCCATCCATCCATCCATCCATCCATCCATCCTTCCTTCCTTCCTTCCTTCCTTCCTTCCTTCCTTCCTTCCTTCCTTCCTTCCTTTCTTTATCTTAAAGATTGTTTACAAGCTTTAATCATAGTTATTATTATTATTATTATTATAAATTGGTAATCTCTTTGACTGTCCATATGGTAAAACTTTTTTTTGCACAGAGTTTGTATATATAATTGAAAAGTCCTGTGCACACTTTATGGATCTGCTCCTAAAATCACAACAGAAGCATAACCAATTTTGCTTTGCTTTCATTTTTAATTGAATTCAGTGTGAAATTCACTTTGAATTCAGTGTGCATTTTGGATTTTATAAAATTAAGTGTCATTGGGCTGCTTGGCCTATTTGCTCTGTGGCATATTGTTGTTCCTGTTGTTGTTGTAGGCGATTAGCATCATAATAACAGGCTAAATTGAACAGTTAAAGATGAACTATATAAATGTGGCCAATTGTGCACGTTTTGTTCTATCACATATTGCATTAATTTAATTCCTCTCTTCTCTCACAGAGACTGTCATTATCTGGGCATTCCTAATGGCTTTGACCGTGAGCGTCTGCTGAAATCTGCAAGAGTGTGTAAAGTGAACGGGGAAAAACAGATCTGCTTCAGAGACAAGGTAAATTACTTTCTCATTTATTCATATTTTACACTGAGGACAGCTGAGGGACTCACATACAACTATTACAGAATGTACATACATTCACTGAAACACACTGAAATAGGCAGAGGTGTAAAGTTCAAGTGTCAGAAAGTAAAAGTCCTGCCATATGTTTATTCCACCCACACAGCAAAAACTCCAGTGTTTAATTAACTCACATGGGAGTATAAGTGAGACCACACTCAAGACAGATAAAGTGTTAAAATAAGAGCGTTAAATGAACACTGAATCAGTGTTAGAGTTAATGAGATAATTAAGTGATTAACAGTGATGATTGACCATTATTGAAGACACCTGATGATAACAAGCAGAATCACCAAAGGAGAAAAATATAATTTAGTCACCATCATGGAAATCGGGGTTTGCTTTAGTTGAGCTCTTGACCATTGATTTTTTAATGTTAGATTTTGTTTGGCTGCTGTAACTAAATCATAACAGACAGACAAGCAAAGAGAAAATATGATTGAGTGGTGTTGATTATGTTGTCATATAATCATTATTCAATTTGAGAATTAGCAGATTTGGATGTTGATGTTTTATTGAAAATAAAAATTTATTAAAGTTTACAGTCATCATTGTGGTGACCAGTGTCTGCTTTAGTTGAGCTCTTGACCCTTTAACATTTGTTTTCCCTGGCTGCTGTAACTGAGTGTTTATAAAACACATTTGTTATGGTTGGAAAACTGATGCTGTAATCATCTTGAACTTGTTTAATTCACTGATCTCTATCTGTGTAGTCTTTGATTTAATGGGTATTTTATGTTTATTGATTGTACTAGGTTTGTGATTCAACAGCGTAAGAGCCAACAATGCTTCAGTTATTTAGGAGAATATATAAGTCTTATAATGCATAAAATATTTTGAGCTCCCACATAACTTAGACACTCACAGACATCAACAATCAGAATATGAATCTCAACAATAGTGACAAAAGTTTAATGTAGCAATGCATGCTGGATGCCAGCATAGTACAAAACTCCCAGCATGGGAGTATGAATATGATAAACACAGTATGAGCTAAATGAATCAAGAGATGGTTATATCTTCATCAACACATAACTATCAGCACTCAATTTTTTTTTTCTTCACATTTGTTTCTGCCATAACAAATGTGATTTGCAAAAATAGTTTAAGCAGCCAGAGACAAAAAAACAAAAACTGATTTATAAAAAGTCAAGGGTCAAGAGCTGATCTCCATGATTGTAACATCAAACCAACCATTTTCGATAAAAACATCAACATCTAAACTAAACTAAATAAGATCTTCTGTAGAAATGAAGTTAAACTGGTCAGTAATAAGTGTAATGATGTGTGGAAAGAAAACTGGAAGACAGTTGTAGTTCTTGTGTTTCTTTTACAGTAAACACTGTTGCCAGTAGTTTACTGTAAAATTGAGTTTTGTGTGTCACCATTGTGCTGAAGAGTAGAGCCTGTGCTTCAGTTCAGAAGAAGATCAAGAGACATTGGTGATATGCTGCATGTTGTTTTATTTAACAGATGGTGATTGTGTAGTTGCTGATGCAGTGAAAGGCTCTTTATTTAAAATGTTTTTATGAACTCTAATGAAATAAGTTTATAATAATATGCTTACATTATTAGCATTTAATAAATATTAGTTTGTAAATTTAAATGGCAGTGGGACAATTTAAGGCAGTCAGTTCCTGCAAATGAAATGAGATAACACGAGTTTTAATTTAGTGCATGGTATCTTTACAGTAACATACTGTAGATTACAGTAAATAACTGTATAATCAACAGCAAATTACAGGCAACAGTGCTGACAAGGTCTAACAGTGTGTAGAGTATGTTCCTGTAGGGTTAAAGGTCTAAGATAAAAAGACACACACCCACAAATGTATTTTAACAGTAACAAACTGTAGAAATACAGTAAGCAGTGTAGTCAGTAGTTTACCATAAAAACAAGAAGAAGAAAAAAACTGCAATGTACTGGAAAAAAACAAAGAGTCAATTGTATAAAATGACACATTAATTCCATGCATTATATATCCTTGTACTTAGTAGAAAAAAAGTAGAAACTTTTTTTTATTTTTTAAATATATTAAATGCTAAAATGAAGTGATAATTTATGTTTTTGCACAATATGATATAGTGCAGGTGTCCAATCCAATCCCAACCACATTCCTGGAGCCTGGTTTCACACATATTGGCTTTACCATCACAAAAAGTACTGCCTTGAATAAAAGTAATGCATTTATGTTGCAAACAATTTGTTATTTTTATTATTTATTTTTCTCTAACAGGTGGCAGATAATGTTTATGGCATGTTTCATACACGATACACTCTTCATCGTCAGGCCCTTCAGCACAAGATTGGCTACATCATTGATGTCAAGTACGTTTTGTGTGTCAGAGCAGATTAATGTAGTTCATTTTTCTTAATGCATACTCCTGATATTTCCCTAGATTTCCTGTTATTAGCATGTATGTTTCTCTTTGTACATTAGGATAAAAGAAGCCCTTAAAAAAGCTGATGACAAGCTGATGATCTCAGATGCTATATTCGACATGGAAAAGTACACCAATCTCACAGGTCAGGGAAAGCATAAGTAAAACTGGCGAGAAATGGAGAGAAAAAAAATAATGGCAATGAAAGACATGAAGATAAAAGAAGACACACAAACCTCAGTAATACACATCAGTCACTAGGACCGCTAGTTCAAATGATAATCTAGGCCCTGTTTTTCATGTGGAAAACAGTTATCTGGATTTAATAGTTGACAATTTGAATAGTTTCTGTGTTGTTCTGTTCTTTGAAGCCCATCTCAGAGTTGCTGTCATAGAAACAGGTTTATACTCATGAATAGGTTTATCTACATTATACAGGATAAAATTACTTTATAAACAGAGGTGCATTCCATTCCCAGTCAACAATTTGATATCACAGTGATCTCACCATGAGCTCCCAGGATACTCATGATGTGGTCACAATGTGAGGTCAAAGTGCACTCACTGCAAAAAGACTAGGTACCCAGCATGCATTGCAGCATGCAGCTTGTGTTTGTCACCATAGTTGAGATTCATAAACTGATACTTATTGTATCTTTGTGTCTGAATAACAGTTTAAAATGTTTGTGTCTTATGCATTTGAAATTCTTCATAAATGATTGACTCTTGATTTCATACCGCATTATCACAGAGCTATTACAATTTAAAAATATGAAAAGAATAAGAGACTGCATACTGAATCTAAGTAATGATTACACAGTTATCAATAACAAGTAGCATCTCCTGGATGTATTCTCATTTGAATTTCCTTGCCATAACAAATGTGTCTCACAAACACAGTTAAGGCAGCAAGAGAAAACAATATTAAAAAGTCAAGAGCCCAACTAAAGCAAACACTGATCACAATGACGTTAACTTCAAATGCAACAATAAATCATCAACATCTAAACCTCTGGTAATTCTCAATAAGAGCTTCTGTAGACGTGTGTCAGAAATAAAGTCAGTCTGGTTAGTAATAAGTGAAGCTGGTAATGCTGTTTGTGGAGTTGTTGAATCAGATCTTCAGAGATTTAATGTCTTTTATTTCAGCTGATTTTATTTAAGCCTGTGATTAGAAGTCAGTTGTATGTTTGGAGAATGTTCTTATAACAAAAATCTGTTATCTGGGTGTGCACTCATACTATGAGCTCACCATGTGACACCACTGTGATATCACTGTGAAAGTGTTGAGAAACAGGAAGTAGAATGTCCCCCTGTTGACCGATATTTGAACTGCCTCCTCTAAACCTGCTCAACATTTTGAATTCACAATGAGCTCAAATATTACTAACACTGAGAGTATCACTGTATGAGAATGATGTGATGTCACTGTGATCATCACAATCTCACTTGTTGACTGTGTTAGCCCAGATAGCAAGCAATGGTCGAAATAATGTTAAATTAATGTTAATGTGTCAATTTTAACCTCATTGAATAAATATCACTTTTGCATCCGCAATTAATGTTTAAAAAATTTTTACATTTCAACAAAAAATCAATGGTAATGGCATTGATGTTGGTTCAACATCATTCTTGCACTCTCAGAAAATGAAACACAACTACAACTGACTTAAAGCCACACAGCCTGAAATCAACTGAAGATAAAAGAAGACAATAAATGTCTCAAGATCTCAGCAGAAGTTATTTTTGAGAATTAACAGGTTTAGATGTTGATGTTTTATTGAAAATGTTTGGTCACCATTTTGGTGGTCAGTTGTTCCTTTAGTTGGGCAGTTTGACTCTTGGGTGTTCATGTGAGTTTGTGCTCTTTGTGACAGATTGTTGTGTTATAAACAGGTCTTTATAATCTTTGTACTATAATTACTATTATAGTAATAATTTAAACTTGAATAATAAGTAGGGATGCACCAATACCATTTTTTAAGGACTGAGTATGAGTACCGATGCTGTTTTTCTAGTACTCGCCAATACCGATGCCTATATATTTATTAATTTCTCTCTCTCTCTCTTTTTTTTTTTTTTGATGTCACAGTTTTCCAAGCACAACACAGTGAGACTAATGCATGTAGGACAGCTTCTTTATTATTACTCAATTGAAAAAGTAATAATTTTTATGTGCTTGTCACAAACTTAAAGAACAAAAATTTCAGTGTCCAATAAACTTCAAAGGGCATAATTACCAATATATATAATTGTTGTTATATAAAAATAAATTTACAAACTATTTACAAACATACTATAGAGATAAAAATGAAATAAACTTGTTTTTCCAGATACAGTAGGTTTATTTACCATGTATACATTTATTTAAAATATTTTGTTGTTTTATTAACATTAATGACAAATAAAGGCTACGGCCCCTTTAAAACCGAATCCATGGATACTGACACATATCCTGTTTTCACCCAAATGTTTACGTCCACTTAAGCCATAACGACTGTATTTACGTGAGATAATCCACACGATGGACATTTAGACAACTATGTGTGCATTTGACCATTCAGACGCAAGGAGAACTGATCGCGCGCTGTCTGAGAGAACTGGGATCGCGCACAAAAAAGAGAGAGAGCGTGTGCGAGAGAGAGAGGCTTTTGGTCTGTGTCATTCAGCGCAATTCCGCTTATCCCGCCTATCCCGCCTTCACTAATCGATAACAAATTGTGAATTGTGAAAGCATGCAGTTCGCAATGTGTGTGTTGTCATCATTCATTTTTCCAGGGACAAATTGTTCTGGGTGGAAACACGGCTTAAGATTGCTCTGATAAGTGTTGGAATTATATCGACTGACATCATGGATCATTTGAGCTGTCAGCTAATTAAGCTTGACTAACTTGACCTGCCTAAACTAACATGAAGCTTGATTTATGTTTGTTTTAAATAACATCTCTTTTCCAACAGATCACATCTTTGATCAGATCCTGAACCAGTCACACCCTGACCTGGAGACTGCCCAAAAAATTTTAGAAGACATTATCCACAGACGTCTGCCAAAGTTTGTTGGAGAGGCCAGACTGAATGAAGACATATTAAAGGTACCAAACTGTCCAATATAAATTTATTTTTTTGTGAATTTTAACCCATATTACCATACTTCTACAGTAAATACCAAAAAACCCAGATAGCAAACAATGCTCGAAATAATGTTACATCAATGTTAATTTGTCAATGTTAACCGATCTCTCATCTCTCATCTCCCTCTGAACGAAGTCCAATCTGATAGTTCTCAGAAAATTAACTCTAACTTAGTGAATACTAATCACAAAAAAAATACACTTATGTCTAAAGAAATGTTGAAATGTCAGGTTTTAAATCGTGTAAGTCAAATCGAAAACAAATATTCTCTGTTCATGTAATCTGTATGAAAAGAGAGCCATGTCAGAAGTCCGTGATTTAGCTCATTATCTGCTAATGTGGCCACGCCCACGGAGGGAGCGCTATTCAGAGGCAAATTCAGTCAATACATGCATTCATCGTCTCAATCGTGTATTTATTGTCTTGAAAAGTGTTTATCTGGATGTTAAAGCGATCTCTGGCCTCTGTGAGTTCCTGAAATGTCACATGATATGCCTCTTCTTTTACTGAGGCATTTGTGGACTACAGGGGCAGAGCGCCCTCCGGCTGCAAGTATGAATTGAAAACACAGTATCCTGCGCTCACAGTGATGACAATAAATATAGAATAAATATTACTCCTCTGTATAGAAAATTGACATAAACATATGAGAATCCATCAATATTTCTCCAAATGTGCATGCTTTTAAGCATATTAAGAAATGATGGTCAATATAAGATTTTTAGAGTCAAAATGTGAAGCTTGAGTCTTAGATCTTTTAATGATGTATAGTTTGTCAACTGCACATTAACATTTAGGCTATATAATATAACAAATATAGTAGCCTATATGAAATGCCATAGAGGTAGGAATGTTCAGACGCTTTGCATCACAGAAATACATTATATTTTACAGTATATTAAAATAGAAAACCATTATTTGGTTAGAAACTTAAAAAAAAAAAAATAAATGTGTCCAATCTTTTGACTGGTACTGTAATTTAACATAGGGCTATACAAAATTTTCTTCACATCATGTGCGATAATACGTGCATGCATGAGATCACAAAAATCATGTTTTTTTTTGTCAAGAGTGGACATTAATCCTGTTATCAGCATGATCACAGAGGGTTTTTTCACATAGCCTACCTGTCTGAAAGAGCTCATTATTTATTTACCCCTCAGTGTACATATGTGTCCACACTACAGGGTGTTCAAAGTCAATGAGATAATTAAGTGATTAATTAAGTGATGATTGGCCATTAGTGGTAACATGTCATCATCAAAACAAAACCATTGTGACCTGGCCTGCATTTTCTAAAGTCAAGTTGCTTTTAAGAAACACAGCCCAGATCATAGTTTCTCTTGCCATAACAAATGTGCTCTACAAACACAAAGTTGGAGCAGCCAGAGAACATCTGATAATAAAAGGTAAAGGGCCAAGAGCCCAACTAAAGAAAACGCAAATCACCATCATGACTTCAAAACTAAACTTTCATTAAAACATTAATATCTAAACATCTGTTCATTCTTGTTAAGAACTATTATTTATTTTTTAATTTACTTTTAAAAATTAACTTTTAAAATTTTTGTTAACTTTAACACTGACACCACACTAACACTGTGTACACCACAGGTGGAAATTCCAGGGGTCAGAAAGTAAAAGTCTTTCCATATTTTTTGTTCCTGCACAGTAAAATCAACTCTGCTCAGATAACATTTGGTCCCTCTCTGAATAGTGTTAAAATAACACTGAAGCAGAGTTAAAGTTAATGGGATAATTAAGCTATTAATTCAGGGATGATTGAACATTAATGATGAACACCTGCTGTTAACAAGCAGAATAACTGAAGAAAAGAGAAACACAAGAACTACAAGTGACTTCAGCCAAAACCCTTTAATTGAAATCAACTGAAGGTAAAAGACATTAAATCTCTCAAGATATGATTTACTTATTACTAACCATATTGACTTTATTTCTGTCACATGTCTAAATCATTTCTTATTGAGAATTAACAGAGGTTTAGATGTTGGTGTTTTATTGGGCAATAAATTATGCCACCATCGTGGTGGTCAGGGTTTGTTTTAGTTGGGCTCTTGAACTTATTCTGTTTTTTAAATAATTTGTGTTTGAGCAATTGCAATAGTGTTTCAAAGCAAACATTTGTGCATTGCCGAATCAAAAGACTAAAGGACCAGATCCTTTCTTTGTTAGATTTTTCTCTGCAACAATGTATATGTTGTTGAGAAGTCACAACACAAAATTTTCACAAATGGTTTAGAGACACAGAGATCAAGAATCAGCCTGTGAATCTCAACAGTGGTGAGAATAATAAAGCATGTTGCAGTGCATTCTGGGAGCCACCAATCAAAATTCATCCATGGCTCCCATCATGCATTGCTGCATGAATAAATTATGAACTGAATTGTTTTAGTAATTCCCTTTATTCTCATATTTTATTTTGTTCTGTTTATGCAACTTTTTAGTAGCTTGTTTTCTAATGTTCAGAGTTGATCTGTTGATCAGAATATGTTGCTTGTCACCGTCGTTGAGATTCACAGGCTGATTCTTGATGTCTGTGTGTGTCTAAAAGAAAGTTTTTTTTTGTTTTTATTCAGAACAACTTTTGTGAAATCCCTCAGATTATATTGAGAAAGCTGATCTTCTGCTGTAGAATCACAGTGCTGCTGTAATCAATAACGTCAATCTAACTCTGGACTTTACACCTCTGTTCATGCTACAATGCATGCTGGGTATCACCAATCTCAGTCAAGTCAAGTCAAGTCAAATTTATTTATATAGCGCTTTTTACAATTGGTAATTGTTTCAAAGCAGCTTTACATATTAGAAGCACAGAAAAAAGATAAGTGGTTAAAAATAAGCTGTACAAGCAAGCGTGGTAATATGTAACATATACAAGATGGTGCTACATTAAGCCAATGTCGGCTGACTCCCAGGGGTGGAAAAAACCCCCTAGGAGAAAAACCCAGTGTGGTAACACTGGGAAAAAAGTCCTAGGAGGGAAAAAACCCCTTGGAAGATATATATAATATATGTAAATGGATATGGAGATCAAAATCTGAATTATACAATTTTATTATAGGGATTAAAAATAGATTATATATATAAATATATGTAAGCGGATACGGAGATTAAAAATCTGAATTATAGATGCAGCCAGAACTGGATCTGTAGGCCCATTGTCTCCTGGGCTACGTTGTAGTCAGGTCCAGGCACAGGTTCTCCATCTGATCTGGATAGCACCCGGCAAACCTCAGGAGAAGCAGAGAGACTGATATTAGCGTAGATGCCATTCTTATTCTGATCTACAGGTATATCTAGTGTTATAGGAAATGTTCTCGGTTCCGGCCGACCTAAATTATTGCAGCGTAACAATCCTTTAACGGATTTGAAAAAATGTTTATGTATTGATAATGTGTTATGTGTATGCAAGAGCAAAGAGATGTGTTTTTAGTCTAGATTTAAACTGACAGAGTGTGTCTGCTTCCCGAACAATGCTAGGAAGATTGTTCCAGAGTTTAGGTGCTAAATAGGAAAAGGATCTGCCGCCTTCGGTTGATTTTGATATTCTGGGTATTATCAACTGGCCTGAATTCTGAGATCGCAATAAACGTGAAGGACTATAATGCACCAAGAGCTCGCTTAGATATTGGGGAGCTAAACCATTTAGAGCTTTATAGGTAAGTAGCAAGATTTTAAAATCTATACGATGTTTAATAGGGAGCCAATGTAATGTTGACAGAACTGGGCTAATATGGTCATACTTTCTGGTTCTAGTAAGAACTCTAGCTGCCGCATTTTGGACCAACTGTAGTCTGTTTAAAAGCCGAGCAGAACAACCACCCAGTAGAGCGTTACAGTAATCTAGTCTTGAGGTCATAAATGCATGAACCAACTGTTCCGCATTTGTCATTGAGAGCATATGTCGTAATTTAGATATATTTTTTAGATGGAAGAAGGCGGTTTTACAGATACTAGAAACATGACTTTCAAATGAAAGATTGGTATCAAAGAGCACACCCAGGTTCCTAACTGAGGACGAAGATTTAATGGAGCACCCATCAAGTGTTAGAGAGTATTCAAGGTTTTTTCGTGAGGAAGTTTTTGGTCCAAAGATTAGGATATCAGTTTTTTCTGAATTTAATAATAAGAAATTTCTTGTCATCCAGTTTTTAAAGTCAGCTATGCATTCTGTTAGTTTTGTGAATTTGTAGGTTTCGTCAGGGCGCGAGGAAATATAGAGCTGAGTATCGTCAGCGTAGCAGTGAAAACTAACACCATGCTTCCTAATTATCTCTCCTAAGGGCAGCATGTACAGAGTGAAAAGCAACGGTCCTAGTACTGAGCCTTGTGTCAAGAAACCAAAGAGAACGAAACCTCTTTGTGATGCTTATTTGAAATGGTTTTCAAGCTGCAAATTTATGTGGATCTGCTCCTTTAGTCTTTTGATTCAGCCATGCACAAGTGTTTGCTGTGAAACACTATTGCAATTGCTCAAACACAATTTATTTTAAAAACATAAAAAGGTCAAGAGCCCAACTAAAACAAACCCTGACCACCACGATGGTGGCATAATTTATTGCCCAATAAAACACCAACATTTTAACCTCTGTTAATTCTCAATAAGAAATTATTTAGACGTGACAGAAATAAAGTCAATATGCTTAGTAATAAGTAAATCAGATCTTTTAATCAGATCTTGAGAGATTTAATGTCTTTTACCTTCAGTTGATTTCAATTAAAGGGTTTTGGCTGAAGTCACTTGTAGTTCTTGTGTTTCTCTTTTCTTCAGTTATTCTGCTTGTTAACAGCAGGCGTTCATCATTAATGTTCAATCATCCCTGAATTAATAGCTTAATTATCCCATTAACTTTAACTCTGCTTCAGTGTTATTTTAACACTATTCAGAGAGGGACCAAATGTTATCTGAGCAGAGTTGATTTAACTCTGTGGTTTTTACTGTGTGACAATTATAATGCTGATTTAGCTAACTGTGCTGCACGTTTTATGGAAGACAGCTTCCAGAATCTACAAGAGTTCAATATTTTACACAAAGGCTATTAATGAAAGATGGAGCAGTTCCCACGTTAAAAGCAGAAGCTGCTGTTTATGAGCCCCAACCTGTAAGACAATTTCCTTTTATTTTTTTTATAAAGTTATATCGTTTTTGGGACATAAACAAAGACCAACGCGGTTCGGCTTCGCTAGCCAGTTAGTTAAATTCTATTTCATACTTCTTCAACAAATGCCTACAAACACCAACAAATGTCTATGTAATCACACCAGTGAACTTCTGTTGGTGTTTGTTGGCATTTCTGTTGTCAGTGTACAGCATTGTTTCATTATGGCTTTTATGTTGTTTTTACCCACATGCTCATTCATGCTATAAATTAAACAATACCTTTACAAAAATGTTACTACTCAGCCATGCATTTGGCTACAGTAAATCTTTAATCAGGATAAAATCGTATATTGAAAGCTAACAAACAGCAGTAACATTTACAAGTGACAGCATATCTAAACATGTTGACACAAATGCAAACAAAAATACTTAACATTCATAAACATCCATTAAAAGCCATGCTTGCAGAGGTTCTGCTTGACCCTCTTCATCATTACTGCTATTTGGGTCTGATTCAGGCTCAAATTAATAAGGCAATATTGACGTCATTATTTACATTTTCACCGAAGCAAAGACTGGACTTTGACCAAAGCACATGCAACGTTTGCCCGTAATGGTAAGGGGCGTGGCGTTACCAGAAAACGTGAATCCTGACAACATATTCCGGACAGCGAATCACAATACACTGGGCCAGCTAATCAATCTCAGTCCATTGCGTATTTCTGAGGGAGGGACTTCATAGAACCAGGAACTCAACAGAGCGTTTTTAGGAGAAGGGAAACAGCAGTGTAGAATAAAGGTAAAATATATGAAAAATACAGTGTTTTTTTGTTTTTTTAACGAAGCATTGAGACATGTTAAATTTCACCCCATAAATATAATCAAGCCTAGAAAAAAAATAAGTGATTACTCTTGCACTCACAAACATTTCACTTGCACTATGCCATCTAGGTTTCTTTAGTAAAATTTTAATTGCATCATTATAAGCTACTCGCAGCTTCTGTAAACTAGATATTCTATAGTTGAACCACAAATGAGCAGTATAAAGTGTTGTACAATATGCTTTAAAAAGTGACACCTTCACCTCATCTGAACAGAAACTAAACTTATGTAAAAGTATATTCGCCTGCATATACATCATACAGCGTTGCCTTTCAATATCCTCATCGTCTGCCATGCGTTCAGTGATAAAATGTCCAAGATATTTTACTTTCAACACACACAGTGAGACTCTTATTAGACAACTTGAAAACTGGAAATTTTATTCTTTTATCCTCCTTAGTTCTGCAAATCATAACCACACTCTTATCAGGATTATATAAAATATCATTTTCAAGACCACACAGTTATAAGCTGTTGAAGACCAGCACTGTTAGGACTAAACACCACAAGATCATCTGCAAACACTGTTAAACGTTGCTGTAAAAATACGACCAAATTCTGACAGTAACAAACCATTTTCCATTAAAACAGTAATATACTGTAGAAAACAATGCATTCTGGGTAATATTTGTCATTTTCCAGAAAATAGCCTACAGGAATATAGTGTGAGTTAACATCGCTCAAAGTCGACACTCAGAGGCTGTGTTCTAAATCACACCCTATACCCTCATTCACTATTCCCTACATTAGTTCACTAATATAGTCCACTTGACAGAGTGAATGAAAAGAAGAGAGTGAATTCAGACACTGATGAACACCTGATAACAGAATCACTGAAGGACAGAGAAACAAGAACAGAAAAAAGAGAAGAGACGAGCAGAAACACAAGAACTACAACTGACTTCAGCCACACTGAGTGTCAAACCAGTTCACAAACCAGTTTGACCTGATTTCTTTCATACATGTACAGAAGCTCTTGTTGAGAATGAACAGATTTGGATGTTGATGTTTTATTGAAAATATTGAAGTTTGCAGTCACCAGAGTTGGTCTCTTGACTCTTTAACATTAGTTTTCTCTGTCTTCTGTAACTGAGTGTTTGTAAAACACATTTGTTATGGCAGGAAAAAGCCAACAGGAAGTTGATCAGTTAATCACTTAATTATCTCATTAACTTTAAAGGAACAATCCACTTCTTTTGAAAATAGGCTCATTTTCCAACTCCCCTAGAGTTAAACAGTTAACCGTTTTCAAATCCATTCAGCCAACACAATGATATTATGCAGAGCCTGTGACCCTGTTTGCACAGGGAGCGTGCCTTGCAACCATGGAGACGTTTGTGAGAGACGCTGCATAATATCATTGCGCTGCTGCACTCATGGTACGGCAGCAAAGTTCCTTGATTATTACGCCGGAATGAGAGTATAGTTCCTAGCCATATAGGCCTAGAAATATGCAACTTTTCATTTTCCGTCGGTCTTACTACACAATGTAACTACAGAAAGAGTCAAGTTTTAAAGGTGCCATCGAACGTTTTTTTAGAAGATATAATATAAGTCTAAGGCAGTGTTTCTCAAACTTTTTCAGCCCAAGGACCACTTTATCTTCCAATTTTTTTCTGAGGACCACCTAACAGAATCCCACTCTAACACGCCCCCAAAAAACAACAAAATAGGAAGGATAAGCTAAATTTAAGTTTAATATGCAACTGTTTCAAGTCAAAAACGAATTATTCAAACACAAATGCAATGATATGATCAGAAATTATTATATTAATTTTTATTTAATTTGAAAAAGTAAATGTGAAATGAGTTGCAGCTTAATATGAACAACAAACTGCACATGTGGGGAAAAAAACTGCAATTGACCCTTCGCAAAGACCCTCCCCCCTTAGTTACTGTCCGACAAGCCGTGGCGCTGTCTCACCACACGCAGAGAAAAATTACATTGTGGAGCAAAGAGGACACTGACAACATGTCGACAGGCAAGACAGAGCAGGTTACTAATGATATTAAACAAAGTCCCAGCTTTCAAACTGTGTAATTTTTAAAGAAATTCAAACAATAAAAACCGTTTTCTGGCTCTTTAATGTGTCGTGACAGATTGCTGTAGCGCGTCAGCTCAAGAGGCTCGTAAACCGATCATCTCTTCCTACTAGTCCATTTATAACATCAAATAAACATGAATGAACATGAGAATGAATGTTGTTTCAAACGCGGAAAGACGTCAATATACACAATTTTCCAAGTTTAACTCCACCGAGGTTACTCTTCTAACTACTGGCTGCTTTGTCGGACAAAATGGCGGATGCGGCGTTCTGATTGGTTAGATCGCTTGTCAATCAAACTCCCGACGAAGGGTCAATTAAACATACTGTAACAGCCTAGGTCCCACTTAATGCCATTCCAAAGACCCATTAGTTTAAAACTGAGGTGGTGACGATTTTATAAACACTTGCCTAGTTTAGGTCATCTTTTCGCGGACCACTAGGGGGCGATGGCGGACCACTAGTGGTCCGCGGACCACACTTTAAGAATTACTGGTCTAAGGTGTCCCCTGAATGTGTCTTTGAAGTTTCAGCTCAAAATATCCCACAGATTTTTTTTTAAATAATTGTTTCAACTGCCTATTTTGGGGCATAATTAGAAATGCGCCGATTCAGGGCTGCTGCCCCTTTAATTGCTCTCCACCCCCCCAGAGCTCTCGACTCTATCATTGTATAAACAAAGTTCACACAGCTAATATAACATTCAAAATGGATCTTTACAAAGTGTTCGTCATGCTGCATGCATACATCGGATCATGTGAGTATAGTATTTATTTGGATGTTTACATTTGATTCTGAATGAGTTTGATGGTGATCCGTGGCTAAAGCTAACATTACTCACTGTTGGAGAGATTTATAAAGAATGAAGTTGTGTTTATGAATTATACAGACTGCAAGTGTTTAAAAATGAAAATAGCGACGGCTCTTGTCTTCGTGAATACAGTAAGAAACGATGGTAACTTTAACCACATTTAACAGTACATTAGCAACATGCTAACGAAACATTTAGAAAGACAATTTACAAATATCACTAAAAATATCATGTTATCATGGATCATGTCAGTTATTATCGCTCCATCTGCCATTTTTTGCTATTGTTCTTGCTTGCTTACCTAGTCTGATGATTCAGCTGTGCACATCCAGAAATTAATACTGGCTGCCCTTGTCTAATGCCTTTCATAATGTTGGGAACATGAGCTGGCATATGCAAATATTGGGGGCGTACATATTAATGATCCCGACTGTTACGTAACAGTCTGTGTTATGTTGAGATTCGCCTGTTCTTCTGAGGTCTTTTAAACAAATGAGATTTACATAAGAAGGAGGAAACAATGGAGTTTGAGACTCACTGTATGTCATTTCCATGTACTGAACTCTTGTTATTCAACTATGCCGAGGTAAATTCAATTTTCAATTCGATGGCACCTTTAAATAGGAAAAATATCGAAACGCTAGGAGAGTTGGAAAAGTCTTTTCTTCGGTGAAATTATTTTGCCTATTTTCAAAAAAAGATGTAGTGTTCCTATAACACTGCTTCAGTGGGTGGAATAAAAATATGGCAGGACTTTTACCTTATGACCCCTGGACTTTACACCTCTGGTGGACACATAATTCCATTTTGTGTGAACAAGGGTGTTTTTAGTGGTTTATAAACCCGTTTCTTAAAAAATACATACTCATAATATAATTCTGCACCAAAAATGTCTGAGCTAAGCTATAAGTATAATATGTACCTTTTTGTGTCATATCAGATTTATTTGGGATACACACAGTATGACATTTTATTATTGTTATTATTATTATAAATCCTCAAATATCTTTTGTCTATATTATTATTTTATTTTTACTTTATATAATGTTTTAACTAATTTACTCTTCGAAACCTTTAGGATGCACTGAAGAAAAAATGGATCGAAGTTGTCAACAAATACAACCAGAAGAAGAAGTCTGTCACCCCAAAACTGAATGATGAGAACTTTGAGATTTATGTATGTAAAAATATTTTTACAAATCTGCCATTGATCATACAGAACTATGACGATTTAAATGATGATAATGTAATAAATTTAATCTCTTAATTGTCATGATTATGGTTTTATTTGAACATCTGTTTAATTGAGTTACTCAAATTACTAACACACTCAGATTAAGTTAATTCATAATACCTTTGATGAAATTAAGGGATTTGTGCTCAGGCTTTTCAGATCACTCAATTTATTTTGTGCAGCTTACCATAATTAATCCATCAAAACATGTTTACCTGAGAAAGGCTTGTTCAGTTTTGTTTGGTTTTCTGGTCTCTGCAGGTGACCATACACAAGCCAGGGATGTTTTATGAATGGCTTGTTAGAGTGTACCTCAAAAAAACTGTCCAGAAGGAGGTCCAGAACATAGCTAAGGAGTGCTTTCCTGACTGGTGCCAGCAAGTCAACTTCACTGATTCTGGAACTGAAACTAATTCTAGTAATTATCCATATAGCTCCAGTTGTGCTATTATGTCTATGTCTGCTGGTTTGAAAATATTATTGAAATGGCAATTAATCCTTCCCCCCAGACCTATAATCATCCTGCTTTCCTTGTGACTGTAATTTCTATATACAATTATCTAAACATTATGAATATTCTCACGGTACTAAAATGCAATCATTGAACTCAAGAACTGAATCATTCTTTGAAGCAGCTAAAATTAGACTGAACAATTCATTCACAAATCAGAGATCATCTCAGTGACTCAAAGAAGCCATTCTGGAGGGGACAAAGATATCATGACTTCAGAAGATTCAAACTGTATCTCAAATAATGTACTGGCCAGTCAACAATTTGTCTCAAATTGATTTCACCATGTGGTCACAATGTGAGTTCACCCCAGCTAGAAATTTTATTGGATGTGGACACCAACATTGCTCAGATGTTACATTTTGGTTGAAAATTTAAATTGGATTGACATTTAAACATTTGTTTGACATCAGGCTCAAACATCATTAAACAACTCCAAATCCGCATTACCATTTTTACATATTACTAACCAGATTGATTTTATTTCTGTCACAGGTGTACAAAAGTTATTATTGAGAATGACAGAGATTTAGATGTTGATGATTTATAGAAAATGATTGCTTGGTTTGATGTCACCATTATGGTGGTCAGTATTTTCTAGCTGGTCAGTTTGACTCTTAATGTTTTAAAGGGTTAGTTCACCCAAAAAGGAACATTTCTGTCATTAATTACTCACCCTCATGTCATTCCACACCTGTAAGACCTTCGTTCATCTTCAGAATGCAAATTAATATTTTTTGATAAAATCTGAGAGCTTTCTGACTTTTCAATAGACAGCAATATAATTACCGCCATTAAAGTCCAGAAAGGTACTAAAGACATTGTTAAAAGTTGACATGACTCCAGTGATTCAACCTTAATGTTGTACTTTTTTTCAACTTTCTCTTCTCTATCATTTTCCTTACACAGTTGATACAGTAAGCACTGTATAATTTAAATAACAGCACTCAGAGAAGAGTCTGAATTGTCTGACATCTTGGATCAGATTGATTCACATGACTAGACTTAAGCAACATATTTGTGTTTGTAATAAGTTTATTTTATACATAATATCAAGATCTAGGTCCATATATGTAAAGATTATGCTCTTTTTAATGCTATATTAACATTCTACTGACCCCCTTTCACTCCACAGATCACATCTTTGGTCAAATTCTGAACCCATCAGAAAGACATCTGCTAATGTTTGTTGGAGAGGCCCGAATGAAGGAAAATAAGTTAAAGGTACTAAACTGTCCATAATATAACAGATATAATTTGTGTGAATATTCTCTTGTGTGAATGTGAAATTTATTTTTGCCTTTACATTTATTTTCTTGGCAGAGATGTTTTTAATGACATATCTAAATAAATGTATTTAAAATGTATTAGTTTATTTGTGTGTGTGTGTGTGTGTGTGTGTGTGTGTGTGTGTGTGTGTGTGTGTGTGTGTGTGTGTGTGTGTGTGTGTGTGTGTGT
>RJVU01017965.1:227554-339536 GCA_003731715.1 Anabarilius grahami
TGGCTTTCAAAAAATTACAGTTATTGTCCATTAATGTATATGGTGAGTTTGTAAATAGAATTTAAATATTGTATTATTAATAATAATAATACAAAAATAATAATGCATTTTCTGATTTTTATTTAGAAAAAAAAAGAGAAAAATGATGATAGAAAAAAATCTGGTCAGACAAAACATTAAATATTTTATGTTCACATTGTCTGCAATGAAATACAAGTTAAAGTAAATTTAGAAATAAATAAATAAAAAATCACTACTTTTTTTATTTGTGTTTTCCATACTGTCCCAACCTTTTCTGATTTGGGGTTGTACGATCAACTTCAGCTTACAATGCTTGTAGTAAATGCAGCACAGAACATGATGGTTGTGTGATGATGACCGTTATCATTGTGTAATGGCCTGATTCACTGGTCACATCCAGTATTTTGCTTCTGTGCACAATATTTTTTTCACATCTTTGATTTGTAACGTTCCAAGAACATGAAAATGTCCAGTTTCCTTAATGTTAGTAGAATGTTATTTAAAGGTTAGTACATTTACTGTATTGGCAGCAAACTGCCACAAAACTACACAAAACCACATGACTGTTTCATCACTTCATCACACCTTTTGATAACACACTGAATACTGTTACAAACATTATGGATTTTATGCCAGTTCTATAAGTTAAGCAATGTTCGTGTATTTTCTAATGTGTCATCTGTAGGCTGTGATACTGTAATTATTATAGCAATGTTAGTAGAATGTTATTTAAAGGTTAGTATGATGTTCCTGAAACATTCTTTCAATCATTCAAACACCTGCTGTGAACAAACACTGAAAGAAAGAGAAATAAGAACACAAACTACAACTTTCTTCAGCCACAGCCTTAGATGAACTGAAGATAAAAGACATTAAATCTCTGAAGATCTGATTCAACAACTCCACAAACAGCATTACCAGCTTCACTTATTACTAACCAGACTGACTTTATGGAATGTTATATCAACATTCCTTTGAGGAACATCATACCAAACATTAAAAACATGTTCCTCTAACATCAAGAAAACTGGATATTTTTTTACATTCCCAGAACCAACACTGAACATTTAAAGAATGTTCTTATAACAAAATTCTGTTAGCTGGAAAAGCGAAACTAGTGAACTAGGCAAAACCCTAAAAAAAATAAAATAATAACATTTGAATTTGCTCTAAAATGGATTCTTGTGTTTATGCTTGTGTTCAATCAAAAATATTTTTAAACATAACACAGACCTATTTGTATTAATTAAAAAAAAGGCTTCTGCTTCGTTTGCAGGTGCAAGCGCAGGTGAGGGACCAAGTTCAGCTGCCACTGGCGCACATAAGGAGGCTGATGATGTCCATTTGCCACAAGAGCATAAAACTTCCACAGGCAAGGTAAAACTTAAAATGACACTAAGGCCCTGTTTATACATGGTATTAAGATGTGTTTTGGTCGATTGGATCACAAGTGGACAACGCTGAATGCAGATATAGAGTCTAAAAGCTTTGTTTTTTGTTTTTTTTAGTTTTGAGCTTGTCCACTTTTGACCACATCCAGATGTAGTTGAAAACTAGTTGAATACATTTGAACAGCCACAAAAGACCTAATGCATAAACATTATGGGACGTGGTTTGAAGATGAAAAACATACCAAGCAAAATGTTTTCTCACCATTACTGATTTCTAACACTCACAGCGTTCTGTCAGTCTTGCGGCTCATCAAAGCAGAAATGAAAGCTACTGCTCTCTGTGTGTTTTTCCATCATCTCCAGTCATGTTCATACACAGCAGTCCCCAGTGTTAAATTAACACCCAAAGTGTACATATCTTGCCGGGTGTTAAAAAGTAACACTGAAGCAGTGTTAAAGTTAATGAGATAATTGATTGATGATTGAGTGATGATTGACAATTAGTGGAGACACCTGATGATAATAATCAGAATCACTGAAGGAAAGAGAGAAAAAAGGTGTTAATTAATGTTTTATGGAATGTTTCATTTCAAGTCACCATGAAAGAGGTCAGCGTTTGCTTTAGTTGGGCTCTTGACTCTTTATCTTTTATTATTAATTGTTCTCTGACTGCTCCAACTTTGTAAAGTACATTTGTTGTTGTCAGAGAAAATATGATCTGGTCACTATGTTTTCATGATGATATTATCATCATACGATGGCCTGATGTCATTTAGATTCTAAATTTCTGACCATATGTTTGATATATAACTTAAGTATTGGTGATTGTAGTCCTGTGATTTTACAGCTTGAGGTCCAACAGCAGTATGAACAATTTTTAATAAAAATGTGCAAACATTACGCACAGAAGATTCTGTGTTTAGACACACACAGACATTAAGAATCAGCATATCAAGAACGGTGATATAAATCAATTCAATTCACATTTATTTGTATAGCGCTTTTCACGATACATATCGTTTCAAAGCAGCTTTACAGAGAATGCGTGTCAACATTACAATTTAAAGAATGCAGTTAGCAAATAATGTAATAATTTACAATTTACAATCACTGTTAGCAGTTTAACTGAACGTAGAAGCAATGAGCTCCTGGAAAAATTAATACATTAACAATAATTAGGATACATAGAAATTTGGGAATGGGCATGTTGATCCAGATGATTGCATCTTCTGAAGTCCTCGCAGGAGTTGGTGCCGTCTCTTCATAGGTGTTGGTCATCTGAGGTCTTCTTAAGATAAATAAATACAAAATACTGACAAACAGATCAACTCATCAACATCATGAAAAATAAAAGCAAACATGAACAATCTATGAAAATTACAGGACAATTCAGCTGCATAATTTATTCATGCAGCAATGCATGATGGGAGCCATGGATGAGTTTTGATTGCTGGCTCCCATCATGCACTGCAACATGAAGCACTTTGTTTGAATGTCACCATTGTTGAGGGTCATATGCTGATTCTTGATGTCTGTGTGTGTTTAAAAAAAGCCTTCAGATTACAAAAGCTCTGCTGGATCTCAAGCGGTAATAGATTTAATATAAAGATATAATAGAACATCTATATCACCAGTTAATACTGGATGTCACCGATGAATCTGGACATTTCACAATGAGAAAACACAACCATTATGACTGTGCTTCCCAAAGCATTGTAATCCTAAATTGATCAACTTTGGCTCACAGCACTTTTGGGAAACACAGATCATAGTTTCTCTGGCCAGAACAAATGTGCTCTACAAACACAAAGTTGGAGCAGCCAGAGATAAATTAATGTTAATAAATAGAGTCAAGAGCCCAACTAAAGGAAATGCTTTTCACCATCATGGTGACTTCAAACTAAACTTTCATTAAAACATTAACATCTAAACATCTGTTAATTCTCAATAAGAACTTTTGTTGATGTATGACAGAAATCAAATCAAACTGGTTAATAATAATTGTAATAATGTTTAATGCAGTGGTCTCAAACTCAATTCCTGCACAGTATAGCTCCAACCAGCTCCAACTCACACCTGTTTGGACATTTCCAATAATCCTGAAGACCTTGATTAACTGGATCAGGTGTGTTTGATTAGGGTTGGAGCAAAACTGTGCAGAGCTGTGGCCCTCCAGGAATTGAGTTTTAGACCACTGGTTTAATAGCTGGAAGTCAGTTGTAGTTGTTGTGTCTCTTTTTCTCTTGTTGTTTCTTCAGTGATTCTGCTTATTATCATCAGGTGTCTCCACTAATTGTCAATCATCACTCAATCATCAATCAATTATCTCATTAACTTTAACACTGCTTCAGTGTTATGTTTAACACCCGGCAAGATGGACTTGTATGTTCACTTTGGGTGTTAATTTAACACTGGGCGTTTTGCTGTGTGATTTTTACATTTTTTTTGCATGTTTGTCACACTTTAATGTTTCAGATCATCAAACAAATTTAAATATGAATCAAAGATAACACAAGTAACACAACATGCAGTTTTTAAATGAAGGTTTTTATTATGAAGTGAAAACAAAATCCAAACCCACATGGCCCTGTGTGAAAAAGTGCTTGCCCCCTAAACCTATAACTGGTTGGGCCACCCTTAGCAGCAACAACTGCAATCAAGCGTTTGCAATAACTTGCAATGAGTCTGTTACAGCGCTGTGGAGGAATTTTGGCCCACTCGTCTTTGCAGAATTTTGGTAATTCAGTCACATTGGAGGGTTTTCGAGCACGAACCGCCTTTTTAAGGTCATGCCACAGCATCTCAATAGGATTGAGGTCAGGACTTTGACTCGACCACTCCAAAGTCTTCATTTTGTTTTTCTTCAGCCATTCAGAGTTGGACTTGCTGGTGTGTTTTGGATCACTGTCCTGCTGCAGAACCCAAGTTCACTTAAGCTTGAGGTCTCGAACATTGTCCTTCAGGATTTTTTGGTGGACAGCAGAATTCATGGTTCCATTTATCACAGCAAGTTTTCCAGGTGCTGAAGCAGCAAAACAGCCCCAGACCATCACACTACCACCACCATATTTTACTGTTTGTATGATGTTCTTTTTCTGAAATCCTGTGTTACTTTTACACCAGACGTAATGGGTCACACACCTTCCAAAAAGTTAAACTTTTGTCTTGTCAGTCCTCAAAGTATTTTCCCAAAAGTCTTGGGGAACATCAAGATGTTTTCTGGCAAAATTGAGATGAGCCTTTCTTTCTTTCTTATGGTGGAGTCATGAACACTGATCTTAACTGAGGCAAGTGAGGCCTGCAGTTCTTTGGATGTTGTTGTGGGGTCTTTTGTGACCTCATGGATGAGTCGTCGCTGCTCTCTTGGGGTAATTTTGGTCGGCTGACCACTCCTGGGAAGGTTCACCTGGGAAGGGGGCAAGCACTTTTTCACACAGGGCCATGTGGGTTTGGATTTTGTTTTCCCTTCATAATAAAAACTGCATGTTGTGTTTACTTTAATATTTAAATTTGTTTGATGATCTGAAACATTAATGTGTGACAAACATGCACAAAAATAAAAAATCAGGAATATATATATAATCTTGTATAAATAAAGATATAACCATCCTGCAGTCTCTTTAACTTTTGGAAGACACGTTTGTTCTCACAAAAAAAGATGATGATCATCAACTGCTGATAGTTATGTATTAATAAAGATACAACCATCCTGTAGTCTCTTGATTCACTGATCTCATCCAGTGTTATTAACAGACTTAAATTTTATATTATGACCGCTGTGATTGATGGATTTTTTTAAACACATAATTCCAAAAAATAAATAAATAAATAAATAAAAAACAGCTAACTAGCAAACTAACCATGAGTAATATATTTGTTACTGTATTTGTTAATCTTAGTTTTTTTTTTGTTTGTTTCTTTGTTTGTTTTGTTTTTGATCAGAATAACTTTTGAGAAATCCAGATAATCAGATACTACAGCTGCTGTGGAATCACAGTGCTGCCGTAATCAATAATGAACACAAAGTTATGTAAATGTGTAATATTAACACATTACAGGTGTTCTTGGCTGCACAGATTGTGTTGATGCTGTGAACAAATACACAGGTTGTGTTCATTTTAAAACTACACATAATATGTGTAAAACAATTGAATTATTTCAACACATTTTTATGCAATATTGACACAAAATGTGTAAACTAGAGTGCTACACATAATATGTGTCATTTTTCTACACATGTCTTCTTAGAGTGCAGTCTGACTCTGCAAAATCTAATCTGGCATGATTTCAAAGTAATTATTTTACATAACATTTATAAAAACAACAACAAAATAATTATTGCTCTAGTGTGACTGAAACAACTTTTAAAGGGCACATAAAACACTTAATGAAGGTGTTTTAAAGTGTTTTAAATTCATTTTGCAAAAGTTGTTAAAACAATGTTTAATCACTGCAGTGATGGACTAGCCATTTGTCCAGAGTGTTTCCCTGCCTTTGACCCAAGACACTAGGATCTGCACTAGTATGATGGCAGTTTTTACAGAGCCAGTTGTGCTGCTTTAGCAGCTGTAATGCCTGATTACTGAATTAAACTTGGACCAGTTTAATTCACCAGTCTCATTTTTTTATTGCTGAAAATTATTGCATAAAACACTCCTTTATAGATTTACTGATAGCCTGTTGATTAAGGTTATTACACAGATCAATGAAAACAGTTTAGCGATGCTTCATAAATAGCTGTTGTTCCACATTCTAAATTAATTTATTTCAATTGTTGTCCCTTATCAGTGCAGAGTCATCACAAAATGATGATTTTGTCCAAAACCTCAATTTTCCTTGTTCATTTCCAAACATTTGGAGGACAGTATATAGTACATGCCCTATTTCTGTCCTGTAGATCTTCAACGACCCCATTCATGGTCAGATTGAGCTCGACCCCCTGCTGGTGAAGATCATTGACACTCCTCAGTTTCAGAGACTCCGATACATCAAACAGCTGGGAGGAACATATCTGGTGTATCCAGGCGCTACTCACACTCGTTTCGAACACTCAATCGGGTAAGCCTTGATTTTACTGTAGCTTTATTTTTATATATTATTCATATTTAATATACTCAGTGCTTTGCAAAATGATTTATACCCCTTTAAATTGGTCTTTTTGTCTGGATTTCAAATGAAACACACACTGTAAAATATTGACCTGTAAATTAATTGTAAAATAATTGTAACAGTAATTTACTGTTAATTGTACAGTTCTTAACTGTAATCCACAGGAGGTTACTGTAAAAATACCATGCACTAAATTAAAAATTGAGTTAACTCATTTTAGTTTCAGAAACCCACAGACTTAAATTTGCCAGCTTAAATTTGAGAATTAATGATGAACACCTGCTGTTAACAAGCAGAATCACTGAAGGAAAGTGAAACAAGAACAGAAAAATAAGAGAGATGAGACATGCGGAAACTACAAATGACATCCAGCATTATTAAATTAACCACACTGACATTATTTCAACAGAAGTTCTTATTGAGAATTAACAGAAGTTTAGATGTTGATGTTTAATTTAATAAAAAAATGTTTGGTTTGATGTCACCATTGATGGAGATCAGTGTTTGCTTTAGTTGAGCTCTTGATCCCTCACATTTCACATTGTTTTTTTTCTCACCTTTTCTGGTTGCTTTAACTGTGTTTTTGCAAGACACATCCTGTAGTCTCTTGATTCACTGATCTCATTCAGTGTTATTAACAGACTACATTTTATATTATGACTGCTGTGATTGACGGAATTTTTTTTAAACACATCATGCACAAAAAAAAAAGAAAGAGAAACAAAACAGCTAACTAACTAGCAAGCTAACCATGAGCAATACATTTGTTACTGTATTTGTTAATCTTTGTTAATGTTAGTTAATAAAATTATAGCAGTTCATTCATAATTTTACTTCACAGTGCATTAACTAAGCTTAACAAATGCAACACTTGATTTTAGTAATGTATTAGTAAATTATCATTAACAAAGATTAATAAATGCTGTAGAAATGCAGTTAATTATTAGTTTGTGTTAATGTCGTTAAGTAATTTTAAAGAATTAGTTCACTTTCAAATAAAATGTTCCTGATAATTTACTCACCCCCATGTCATCCAAGATGTTTGTGTCTTTCTTTCTTCAGTCGTAAAGAAATGAAGGTTTTTGATGAAAACATTCCAGGATTATTCTCCTTATAGTGGACTTCAATGGAGCCCAAACGATTGAAGGTCAAAATGACAGTTTCAGTGCAGCTTCAAAGGGCTTTAAACAATACCAAACAAGGAATAAGAGTCTTATCTAGAGAAACCATCACTCATTTTGTAAAAAAATAAAATAAAATTAAACATTATATACGTTTTAACCATAAATGCTCATCTTGAACTAGCTCCCTTCTTCTTCTTCTCTATTAGTATTTACTGCCCTCCACAGGTCAAAGTTTGAATTGTTATATACTTGCACTGGCATATTGTATATGACAATTTAGTTCAAACTTTGATCTGAGGAGGGCAATAATACACTCAGCAGTGTCTACACTGCTGGAATACTAATAGAGAAGAAGAAGAGAGCTAGTTCAAGATGAGCATTTACTTTTTAGAAATCCCTCAGATTATATGGAGAAAGAATAGAATCAAAGTGCTGCTGTAATCAATAATGTAAATCTAACTCAGAGATTGGGCTCTAAATGAGTTCAGTGATTCAGATCAAATAATGATTATGAGAAAACATAACCAACACCAACTGATCATCTTTTCTCTTTGTTTGTCTGGCTGCTATAACTCAGTTACAGCAGCCAAACAAAATCTCATATTAAGAGTCAATGGTCAAGAGCTCAACTAAAACAAACACAAATCTCCATGATGGTGACTTAAAAATTGTGATTTTCTCCTTTGGTGATTCTGCTTGTTATCATCAGGTGTCTTCAATAATGGTCAATCATCACACAATTAATCACTTATTTATCTCATTAACTTTAACGCCGCTTCAGTGGGTGGAATAAAAATATGGCAGGACTTTTACTTTCTGACCCCTGGACTTTCCACCTCTGGAAATTTTGTCATGTAATTTGTAATCAGTAACTGATTTCATCCCATAAATAATCTACCCAGCTCTACACATGAACCGGCTTATTATGTACAGTTGGTTTAATCACATCATAGAAATATGTGTGAACAATTTTGAGTCGTTGTGTGTAAATGATGACAACTGTGTTGTAGTTGTGTTTAACTTTTGCCTGCCTGTGTTTAGCGTTTTCCAGTTAAAACTAATTCAAAATGTGTTATTTATTCAACAAATTTGTTTAGGCTATTGAGAATTTGGTTCAGAGATTGGGGTTTAGTGTTTTAGAAATTTAGAAAAACTGTAATTCACAGTATATCACAGAATGCTTCTTTCTCAAAAGTGAGACAACCCAGAATGCATTGTTTTGGTATATTATGGTTTAATGGAAAACAGTATGTTACTGTCACAAAATGGCAGTTTTTTACATCAATTTTTAACAGTGTACATCTGTGTTGCGTTTTTTCTTCATTTTGTAAAATATTTTTTTTATAATCATTTATAATTAATTTTCATTCTGAATAATTTCAGAATGACAGTCTTTTGTATAAAATGATATCTTGTCTGTGTATACAAGTGTGGCATATCTAGCAGAAAGTCTGGCTAAAGTTCTTCAAGAGAAACAAAAGAAGGATCTTGAAGAAATGAAGGCTCTCAAAGAGAAACAACAGGATCTTGAAAAGAAACAGAAGGAGCTCATTGATGATAAAGATATCCTGTGTGTCCAAATTGCTGCTCTGTGCTACAATTTAGGTGAGAACCACCAAAGTTCACATTTGAGAAGAAAATATATAAAAAGTCAATATTTGAAGGGGTGGTTCGGTGTTTTTTTTTTCTTTTTTTCTAGGCTTAATTGTGTTTTTGGGGCACAGTTTAACATGTCTTAATGCTTCGTTTTTTTAAAAACGCTGTATTTTTCATATATTATACCTTTATTCTACACCTCTGTTTCCACTGCCACTCCCTCCGAAATACACAATGTGCTCAGATTGGTCAGCAGGTTGGTAGCTGGCCCAGTGTATTATGATTTGCTGAAGCATCCGGAAACGACATGCCCCTTACTATCCGTTGTTACGCGCTTAGGCAGAAATGTAAATAATGGCGCCTATATTACTGTATCAAATTGAGCCGAATATCAGACCCAGACGAAGAGGAAAAAGCAGAACCTCTGCAATCGCGGCTTTTAAAGGACGTTTAAGAATGGTATTTCATTTAGTATTTGTGTCAAAGTGTTTAGATATGCTGTCACTGCTTTTTGTTAGCTTTCAATATACGGTTTTATCCTGATTAAAGCTTTACTGTAGCCAAATACATGACTGAGTACTCGCATTTTTGTAAAGGTAGCTTTAAATTTATAGCATGAACAACTGTTTGTCTGTGAACATAGACGTTTGTTGGTGTTTGTTGGAGAAGTATGCAATAGAATTTAGCTAACTGGCTAGCGAAAACAATAACGAGTTGCTCTTTGTATATGTCCTTGATGCAACCAAAATATAAATAGCAACAGAACTATAGGTTTCAAAGACATGTACAAACAATAAAATGTAGTTACAGTTTGAAGCCAATAAACAGCAGCTTCTGCTTTTAAAGTAGGAACTGCTTCATCATTCACTAAAAGCCTTTGTGCAAATCCAGCATTGAACTCCTGTAGATTCTGGAAGCTTCTTCAGCGCCGCATCAAGTGTAGAAAATATCACAGATTATAATGGCTTCTATTATCTTTTGACGTGTCGCACCGCTCGCGTCTGGTGTACACAATTCTTCTGCGCCACATGGTCTCGCCTACTTTGTTGCGTGTTCCCGGGGGCGTGTTTATGTTAATAGCAAGGGTTTATGATGTCACCAACCCGGGAAGAAGCTCGTTGTAGTCCAAACCAGTCGTTTTTGTAGGCCTTAAACTGCCATAACTTTAAATGACAATATCTCCGTTTGCATTGAACTTTCAGCGCTGTAACTTTGCAGATACTGTTTATGCTCAAGCAGCAACATTACACACTAACTAAAGTTAAAAAAGTGAAATCGCATTGAACCACCCCTTTAATCACAATCGTTATTGAAACATTTTTGAAAGAGGTCAAAAAAATATAAATACACTAAAATAAATTATGATGAATTTATTCACATGTATAGTTTTATCTTCACACTAGAAGTATATGTGCCTGTAAAAAGATTGTTGTATTTGAAATATCAAAGGTTTGTTTGGCATTAAAAGTAAAAATCGTGTCATATATGCTAAATATGTACTGAATAATAGTTTTCCCAAGACATAAGATATGACGAATGTCAAATGAAGAAAGTATAAACTTGTTCTCAGGTAAAATGTAAAGCATGTATTATGTTTTTCTTTAAGGTCATGGCCCATTCTCTTATCTGTTTAAGGACAGGTTCATCCCTGAAGTCCTAGAGCCTGGTAAGTGCATGAGAATCTCACTTTACTGATGCCAGTGTCTGTGGTCATTCAGGAGTTCAATCAAGCATAAACTATTTAATATTTTATTCTCAAACAGATTTTACATAAGCACTCTCAGAAAAAAAAGTACAAAATTGTACCTTTAGGGGTACAATAGCTTGTCACTGGGGCTGTTTTGTACCTTTGGTGACAATTTTGTACCTTTATTTAACAGTACAAAAATTGACCCTTCAAAAGGGGACAAAATTGGCTTTGACAGCGTACAATCATTGACTATAATGAGATATATATATATATATATTTTACACACACACACACACTGAATTAAAATCAGAATTTTTAAAATCCTTTTCATTTTCACATTTTACAACATTTCATTTTAAACACATTTTGAAACACTCCATATGAGTCCATCTTGCCGGGTGTTAAAAATGAACACTGAAGCAGTGTTAAAGTTAATGAGATAATTGATTGATGATTGAGTGATGATTGACAATTAGTGGTGACACCTGATGATAATAAGCAGAATCACTGAAGAAACAACAAGAGAAAAAGAGAGAGACACAACAACTACAACTGCAACTGACTTCCAGCCATTAAACATTATTACACTTATTATTAACCAGTTTGATTTGATTTCTGTCATACATCAACAAAAGTTCTTATTGAGAATTAACAGATGTTTAGATGTTAATGTTTTAATGAAAGTTTAGTTTGAAGTCACCATGATGGTGAAAAGCATTTCCTTTAGTTGGGCTCTTGACTCTATTTATTAACATTAATTTATCTCTGGCTGCTCCAAATTTGTGTTTGTAGAGCACATTTGTTATGGCCAGAGAAACTCTGATCTGAAGTGTGTTTCCCAAAACTGCTGTGAGCCGAAGTTGATCAATTCAGGTTTACAATGCTTTGGGAAGCACAGTCATAATGGTTGTGTTTTCTCATTGTGAAATGGTCAGATTCATTGGTGACATCCAGTATTAACTGGTGATAATATTATTTCTTTACAGTAAATCTCTGTTACCACTTGAGATCCAACATGTTTTTTTTAAACACACAGACATCAAGAATCAGCATATGACACTCAACAATGGTGACAATCAAACAAAGTGCTTCATGTTGCAGTGCATGATGGGGGCCACCAATCAAAACTCATCCATGGCTCCCATCATGCATTGCTGCATGAATAAATTACACAGCTAAATTGTCCTGTAATTTTCATAGATTGTTCATGTTTGCTTTTATTTTTCTGTTGTTTTGTTGTGACAGTAGCTTGTTTTGTGATGTTCAGAGTCGATCTGTTTGTCAGTATTTTGTATTTATTTATCGTCACCGTTCTTGAGAATCAGATGCTGATTCTTGATGTCAGTGTGTAATGTATTATTAAAACAAAAAAGAAAAAAAAGTTAACACTGCTGTTGGATCTCAAGCTATAAAATCACAGGACTACAATCATTAATACTAAAGCTACACATCAAGCACACAGTCAGAGATTTAGACTCTAAACAACATCAGGCCATCACTTGATGATTATAATATCAAATTATATTGTGACCAGATCATATTTTCTCTGACCATAACAAATGTGCTTTACAAACACAAAGTTGGAGCAGCCAGAGAACAATTAATAATAAAAGGTAAAGAGTCAAGAGCCCAACTAAAGCAAACGCTGACCTCTTTCATGGTGACTTGAAATGAAACATTCCATAAAACATTAATTAACACCTTTTTTTCTCTCTTTCCTTCAATGATTCTGCTTATTATCATCAGGTGTCTCCACTAATTGTCAATCATCACTCAATCATCAATCAATTATCTCATTAACTTTAACACTGCTTCAGTGTTACTTTTTAACACCCGGCAAGATGGAGTCATATGGAATGTTTAAAAATGTGTTTAAAATGAAATGTTGTAAAATGTGAAAATGAAAAGGATTTAATAAATTCTGATTTTAATTCAGCGCGTGTGTGCGTGTAAAATATATATATCTCATTATAGTCAACGATTGTACGCTGTCAAAGCCAATTTTGTACCCTTTTGAAGGGTCAATTTTTGTACTGCTAAATAAAGGTACAAAATTGTCACCAAAGGTACAAAACTGGTCTCTTAAGGTACAAATCACAAGGGTACAATTTTGTACTTTTTTTTCTGAGAGTGAGTGTCTCCTGTTGCTAAAATACTAAATATCCTTTAAAGCAGGAAAAATATATCAGGCAGGTTTCCCTTCTGAAAATTAATGATGCAGTACCATAATAGTGCAGAAAACAAGCTTATAAATCAGACAGAATTATCATTTTTGAAATTCTAAACATGCAGAAACTGTGTGTGTGTGCGTGTGTGTTTGTAATTGTTTTAGTAGTGTATGATTATGACCTCAGTTTTAATTCATGAATGAATCAGTTCTGGATAACTGATTTAACATCATAACTCTTGTTTG
The DNA here is from genome assembly GCA_003731715.1 of Anabarilius grahami. Lineage (NCBI taxonomy): Eukaryota > Metazoa > Chordata > Actinopteri > Cypriniformes > Xenocyprididae > Anabarilius > Anabarilius grahami. The sequence goes on from RJVU01017965.1 coordinate 240,899, forward strand.
TTCTTTTGTCAGGTCAAACATGGACGGTAAGCACACTCTCCTGTACTTTTTTTTTTAGCATGCATGCATAGTATAGCATAGCTCTTAAAAGAATGGGCTTTTTTAAATTTCACTTTTGTAAGGTACCTGACCATTAACAAAATATGTTACAATAAATACAACTGTATATTAACAATACACTAGCCTTTCTTTGAATCGTGATCCAAAGCCAAACATGACATGAGGTGTGCATCAAGGCAATACATGAGAAAAAGAGCTCAACAAAACACTGTCCAAGTTTACAGCAAAACTAGGTAAAGGGGGTAGCCCAGCTAACAGAATTTTGTTATAAGAACGTTCTCCAAATACTCAGTGTTGGTTCTGGAAATGTACATTCTTAGAAAGGATGTGTTAAAACTTACTCAAAATGTGTTAAATTCTTACAAATCAGTGTGTAAGTTTAGGAACGACACAATTCACTGAGTCAATGATTGTAACACAGTAAATGTGTCAGAAAGGTGATCTGATGATAACAAGCAGAATCACCAAAGAAAACAAAAAAGTCACTATAGTAGAGATCAGGGTTTGCTTTAGTTGAGCTCTTGACCCTTGACTTTTTAATATTAGATTTTGTTTGGTTGCTGTAACTGAGTCATAACAGACAGACACAGAAAGTAAAAAAATGATCAGGTGGTGTTGGTTATGTTTTCACATAATCATTATTTGATCTGAATCACTGAACTCATTTAGAGCCCAATCTCTGAGTTAGATTTACATTATTGATTACAGCAGCACTGTGATTCTACAGCAGAACATCAGCTTTTCCAATATAATCTGAAGAATTTATCTAAAGCTCTTCTGTAGTGATGTTACGGTCTGTGCCGAGGCTTCGAAGCGTGTGTCGAGAAATCCCGGAAGCTTTCAGTGAAGCGCGTATCGAAGCTTGTATCGCTTTAGATCAATGACGTCATTGATGACGTTTGAAGCCTCGCTTCTGCCTGACTGGTTCGAATGGTTCGACTGGATGCGGTTCGAATCTTGGCGTGACATTTTGACAGATATATAAACCCATGGGATCCCCTCAGATTGTGTGGTTTTAGAATAGTAATATCGCCCCTCCTGCCTGTTATGACCAAAGAATTTATTACACACATTTAATAGCCCCATTCATTTAAAAACCAATACGTTTATTACACAGTTATGTTATACAATCATTATATACAACCAGAAAATACACATTACATTCAAATAAATATATAAGTCTTTGTGGAAATTGTTTTTTTCTTCACCGTTATTTCTAATCCATAACTGCCGCAAAATAAAGTGTATCACAGATCACATCAGGTCATCTGTAATGTATCTACTTGTTTTACACTCTTTGACCACCAGGTGGTATTGTGAGCAAATGAAGCCTCGAGAAATGAACCCTTTTGTGAACCACTTGGCTGAAAAGCTTCAATGCTTCATGAGGCTTCATCTCGCCATCACTACTGTTCTGATAAAAGAAAAAAGCAAAGCAAAAGTCTTATTTAAAATATCTTCGGATATTTTCAATCGTACACTTTTTAAAGTTTCCTTTTAAGCAATTGCGATATTGTTTCTGTTTTTTTTTTTGTTTTTTTAAAAAAGAAAACTTTCTTTTAGGCACACACAGACATCAAGAATCAGCCTGTGAATCTCAACAGTGGTGAGAATAATAAAGCATGTTGCAGTGCATTCTGGGAGCCACCAATCAAAATTCATCCATGGCTCCCATCATACATTGCTTCATGAATAAATTATGGGCTGAATTATTTTAGTAATTTTTTTTATTCTCACTATTTTATTTTTTGCTGTTGTTATGTGACTTTTTAGTAGCTTGTTTTCTAATGTTCAGAGATGATCTGTTTATCAGAATATGTTGCTTGTCACCGTTGTTGAGATTCATACGCTGATTCTTGATGTCTGTGTGTGCCTAAAAGAATGGGTTTTATCTATCTATCTGAACAATTTTAAATAAATCCCTCAGATTATATAAATAAAGTTGATCTTCTGCTGTAGAATCTCAGTGCTGCTGTAATCAATAATGTAAATCTAACTCAGAGATTGGGCTCTAGATGAGTTCAGTGATTCATGTCAAATAACGATTATGTGAAAATATAACCAACACCACCTGATCATCTTTCCTCTTTGTGTGTCTGACTGTTATAATTACAATTACAACAGCCCAAGCTAAATCTACTATTAAAAAGTCAAGAGCTCAACTAAAGCAAACACTGATCTCAATGATGGTGACTTACATTTGTGATTGTCTCCTCTGGTGATTCTGCTTATTAACATCAGGTGCACATCATTGATGTTCAATAGTCACACGATTGATTGGTCCAGATGATACATCCAGATTATATTTCAAGATTTTATTCTACATAATTCTACATCAGATTATATTCTATATTATTATGTTTTATGACTGTATACAGTTATAATATGTGATGCTGGTCTTCCACAATATTTGTTTGTATGTTTTAATTTCATAGCATGAGGTGGCTTCGGTTTGGCTGTTTCTGGACATAGTAGAGAAGAATGAAGAACTGAAAAAGGAGCTGATAAAAAATCACAAGCTTAATCAGGAAGATCTCATCTTTATTCAGGAGTTAATTAAGGGGGTTGATACTGCAGCTCCAAAGGTACAAAATCCTGTATGCTGCCATTTCAGCCAATTTCCAACAAATTATAGTGTTTAAGTTTAGTATTGAAAGCACCTTTCATCCTTTCAGTGGCCAGCAAAGGGCAGGACTGAGGACAAAGCTTTCCTGTATGAGATTGTGGCAAATAAATGGAATGGCATTGATGTACGCAAATGGGACTATTTTGCACGGTAACTGAATCAATTAAGTAAAACATAATTTGTTCACATAGTTTCAACATCATGGAATGAATTCATATTTAAATAACCCAATTAAATTGTCTCAAAATGATTTTAATTTGTGTCGTATAATTGAATTATTAGTTGTCCTGTGGATTTACAGTAAAATACTGGCAAAAAAGTTGGCAATAATTTACTGTTAATTTTACAGTTCTTTTCCATAATCTACATTGCAGTGAGAGGCAGTGGGTTCAATCCAGAGGTGTAGTCAAGACCATTCAAGAGGGATGTTAATGAGATAATTAAGTCATTAATCAAGCAGTAGTGATGAACATCTACCGTTAACAGGCAGAATCATTGAAGGAAAGAGGAAAACAACAACAAAATAAAACAGGGGAGTATTCCAGAAAGCAAGGTTAACTTACCATCACATATACCCCTTGATTAACCTAAACCTTGCTTACTCGAGGCATGCTGCTCCCAAAAACGTGTCCGGGAGTAAGTTCAGCCAACCCAGAGTATGTTCCCTAACAAAAAGCATGCCATTGCATACATAAAATTAATCTTTATTCACTGAGAATAAGAATGATATTGTTTGCTTCATACTAATTATTTAATAAGATATCACATATGTATTTTATTATAGAAAGTATCATATAAAAAAGGTCCTGTTATAAAAATTAAAAAAGTAGATACATGTGTGAGATGACAATAAAATAAATACATATATTAGATATGAATAAACATTTAAATATCACTGCTTTATAATAGTGTTTTATTATATATTGGGCTCTAAATTAGTTCAGTGATTCAGATCAAATAATGATTATGTGAAAACATAACCAACACCACCTGATCATCTTTTCTCTTTGCTTGTCTGGCTGTTATAACTCAGTTACAACAGCCAAACAAAATCTAATATTAAAAAGTCAAGGGTCAAGAGCTCAACTAAAGCAAAACCTCATCTCCATGATGATGACTTTAAATTTTTTATTTTCTTTTTTGGTAATTCTGCTTGTTAACAGCAGGTGTTCATCACTAATGTTCAATAGTCACATGATTAATTAATTATCTTGATTGAATGGTCTTGTTTTGGTCTTGGAAGGTCTGGTCTCGTCCACAACTCTGGTCTTGAATGGTCTTGGTTTTAGAGATCTGGTCTTCACCTCTGAAATGAACACAAAGTTGTGTAAATGTGTAATATTAACACATTACAGGTGTTCTTGGCTGCATAGATTGTGTTGATGCTGTGAACAAATACACAGGTTGTGTTCATTTTAAAACTACACATATTTGTAAAACAATTGAATTCTTCCAACACATTTTTGTGAAATATTGACACAAAATGTGTAAACTAGAGTGTTACACACAATATGTGTTATTTTTCTACGCATTTCTTCTTAAAGTGTAGTTAACACAACCCCTCGTTATGTCGGACTAACTTCTACTTGATATTCTTGAATACTCAATACGTTTTGTTCTTATGGGTCCTGTCTATTCATTGTCGACTGTTTTCTATCAATATGTTTGTATTGGCTAATGTTTATCCAGCAAATATTTCTTGTTTATAATGTGCAATGATCAAATGCAAGGGCAGCACGTTACAAATAGAAACCTTTTTTTCTGTGGGATTTAGGATATTGGAATAATAAATTAAATATTTAAAATGAATCACATGTAAACTCAGTGTTTTTACTGTTTTCTAAGGGTTTCTTAATTTTATACTAGTTTTCATTACAAAACATGTATAAACGACTGTCAGGTTAGTTGTAGTATGTAAATATAGCCTTCTTGAAAGTGCAAACAAAAAAATATTTCAGTTCATATTAAATAATTGAATGTGATTCACTTGTGGTTGTCAGTTTGTATAAGCATACATTATGCAATGCAATATTAATCATGAATTTAAAAAATGCTTTTGAGTAGGTGTGACATTTTTGAAAAAACTTTAGCAGTCAAAATTAGACGAAGATAGGTGTGTGTGTGTGTGCGTGTGTTTTTCTGACATATCAGGACACAAATGTGTATAATGACATGGGTATGACAGGTATTACAAGGAGAGGATGATTATGAGGACATTACCCCATATCCCCATTTTTCAAAAGGCTTATAAATCATACAGATATAGTTTTTGTGAGAAAGTAAAAGTGTGCACAGTTTTCTGTGATGGGTAGGTTAAAAATAAATAAATAAATAAATAAAGTCCTGTTCCGTCACTTTGGTACTCAAACAAAAATTGCCAAGGTTGCCAGGTCTGATACAGTACTTAATGTATCTTTATATTCCCCCTTACAGAGACTGTCATTACCTCGGTATCCCAAACAGCTTTGACTATCAGTGTCTGATGAAATCTGCACGGGTTTGCAAGGAGAAATGGGTGGATGGGAGAAGTCACATCTGCTTCAGAGACAAGGTGCCTGAGAGATATTTTATTTATTAATGGTCATGATAACTGATTACTTTAAATAACACTGAGCATCACATCTACAGTGTATACCAACATAACGAAGGCTTCCCAGTCAACAAGTGAGATTATGTGATGATCACAGTGACATCACATCATTCTCATACAGTGATACTCTCAGTGTTAGTAATATTTGAGCTCATTGTGAATTCAAAATGTTGAGCAGGTTTAGAGGAGGCAGTTCAAATATCGGTCAACAGGGGGACATTCTACTTCCTGTTTCTCAACACTTTCACAGTGATATCACAGTGGTGTCACATGGTGAGCTCATAGTATGAGTGCACACCCAGATAACAGATTTTTGTTATAAGAATGTTCTCCAAACATACAACTGACTTCCAGCCACATGCTTAGATACAGAGGTGTAAAGTCCAGGGGTCAGAAAGTAAAAATCCTGCCATATCTTTATTTCACCCACTGAAGCAGTGTTTTACAGTTTATGTCTCCCCTGGACTCCATTTCCCATGATCCTCCCCATTTCCACACCTGAACTCACTTCCTCATCATCTCTCCCGCTCTCCCCGGATTCCCTGCACCTGGTCTTTGTCGTTTGCACTCCCTTTATATTGAACTCACTTCCCTGCACTCCTTGTCCGTTCTTGTTGTTTTGTATCTGAGTTTAAGTGCTAGCTGTTCTGTTTCTTTGTTTAATAAATTACCTCTTTTTGTAGAAGTTCGATTTTGACTTTTCCCTGCTGCAGCTACACACTTTGTAACAGAAGAACGGACCAAACAAAGAGAACTTCTACAAGGATGGGTATTTCCCATCTCCAGTCCTGATCTCTCCCGTGCTCCCCGGAGAGTATGCTTCAGTGGTGGATCGTCTGTGGGGGTTTCGGCAGGACGGTCGCCCGCTGGAGAGGTACGTGGAGGAATTTTCTGAGCTTGCTTGCTTGGTGAACTGGCCAGATGCCCCGCTTAATGCATGTTTTCTGATGGGCCTGGACGAGGACACAATCCGTTATATTGAACCTGCCTGTTCCTTTTCCCTAGTCGAGTCTATTAATCTGATTCTCTTTTTAAATGGTTCCGATTTCTAAATTGAAGTGGTTCAAGAAAGTATGTCTTTTCCTTGTCCAGTCCCCTCAGAAAAACACTCGGCCTGGTCAATTCACCTACCGCCAGTTTCCTCCACGTATCCCCCCAGTGGGTCTGTCCATTTTGTCCTGCCTGTCCCAAAGCCCAAACCGCAAAAGAAGATGACCGCCGCAAAGCCCAAACTGCGAAGCTGAAGGAGCCACGGACAATGGCTGCCGCCACGCCAGAGCCACCGAACAAGGTGGCCACCGCGAAGCATAAGCCGCCCATTAATATGGCCACAGAATGAAATGGACCACTGGCTCATAGACTTTTGGACTGAACCTGCCCCCCCAGTTCTCCACAAGCCTGCTTCAGTTCTCCACGAGGCCGTTCCAATTCTCCACGAGCCAGCTCTAGTTCTCCATGAGCCAGCTCCAGTTCTCCACGAGCCAAGGCAAAGGCGACAGTGGCAAGGAACCCAAACTCCAACAGGTGACATCAGGTGGCAAACAGGTGGCAAACAGGAGTTAAAATGGAGAAAAAAACCTTGGGAGAAACCAGGCTTAGTCGGGGGGCCAGTTCTCCTCTGGCGAACAGTGCTTTGTTACGATTCAGATTGCTATCATAAGTCTGATAGAATTGCAACATTCAAAGTATTTATTTCAGTTCCATCCAGTTGAGGATCGTATTCATCACGCCGGTATGGACGGTTTGTTGAGGAACTGTGCTACTGGCTGTCGTGTCGATGAGGCCTTCACAATGGATGATCTAGTTGACTCGATCTCTGCTGATACTTCAGGGCTGCGCTGTGGTCGTGTAAGGGCGCCGGTCCTTGGTCTCACCTGGATACAACGATTTGGTCGACTACGGTAAACCTCGGGATAAACAGAAAGACTAATATTAGCGTAGATGCCATTCTTTTTCTGATGTAACGAGTACATCTGGTGTTATAGAAAGAGTCTGCTCCAGTCCTCCATGAGCCCGCTCCAGCCTTCCACAAGCCTGCTCCAGCCTTCCACGAATTGTGAACAAGTTAATCATTAGTTAACTAATGCAAAGTGTTACCTTACTTTCTGACCCCTGAACTTTACACCTCTGTTTAGATGAAATCAACTGAAATAAAAGAAGACATTAAATCTCTGAAGATCTGATTAAACAACTCCACAAACAGCATTACCAGCTTCACTTATTACTAACCAGACTGACTTTATATATTTCAGATATCTACAGAAGCTCTTATTAAGAATTAACAGAAGTTTAGATGTTGATGTTTTATTGTTTTGTTACCATCATTGTGATCAGTGTTTGGTTTAGTTTGGCTTTTGATGCGTGACTTTTTCATATTATATTTTTTTTCTGGTTGTTGTTACTGTGTTTGTAAGACACATTTGTTATGACAAAGAAAACCAAACATTTAACATCTAAACTGTTAATTCTCGAAAAGAGCTTCTGTAGATTATAGGCAAAAGCAAAGTCAATGTAGTTAGTAATAAGTGAAGCTGGTAATGCTGTTTGTGGAGTTGTTTAATCAGAGCTCTTCAGAGATGTAACTTTGTTTATCTTCAGTTGATTTCACGTTTGTGGCTTTAAGTCAGTTGTAGCTGTTTCATTTTCTGAGAGTGCAAGAATGATGTTGAACCAACATCACATTGTAACATTGATTAAATGCCATTACAATAGATTTTTTTGTTGAAATTTCAACATTTTTTCAACATTAATTGCAGGTTAATGTTGACACATTAATATTGATTTAACATTGTTTCGATGGTTGCTTTCTGATAATTATGTCAATTAATGACACAACACAATAATAATGCTCTACATAATGCCATTTGTTTTGTCAAGAGTCAGTCATTGTGTCATTTAGTATTGAGTGATTATTTCTTACTCTTTGTTTCTCTCACAGGTGGCAGATAATATTTATGATATGTTTCACACTCGATACACTCTGTATCACCAGGCCTACCAACACAAGATTGTTAATATCATTGAAGAGAAGTATGTTTTGTGTTTTACTCTTTTTTCCCTTTTTTTTAATTGCTTAAGGTATTTACCTCTGCATACTTTTTTTTACATCAGAGTTAAAGATGCTCTTGTAGAACATGAGCTCTCCTTGAGATTTGAGCGTCTAAGCATCTCAGAGATGACAGAATGCGTTTTACAAGATGATGTCAAGCGTAAGATCTCAAGGATCACAAGCGTGTCTCCACCACCTAAAGACAGGCATGAGAAATCATCATCCATCAATGAAAAGATGGCAAAGTTCATCAAACTCACAGGTCAGTTGAAAACATGAGTAGGATTATGGAGTAGTAACAGAGAAAGAGAGGATGTAAATTCAACCGCAAACAAATGGTCTTATTTCATCAGATCACATCTTTGAGGAGATCTTGTATTCCACTGATTCCAAGCTGGAAGGTGCCCAAAAGGAACTTAAGGATGTTGTCAAGAGATGCCTGCCAAAGTGTGTGGGAGAAACCAGGATTCCAAGAACTGAGTTCATGGACATAAAGGCCTTGCAGGTAAGACATGCAGTTTAATTAATTGATTTCAAACAAATCAGTGGCATCAATGTAATACAAAATGATTTTAGTGAATTGCTTTGTTAAGCAAAGTTTTCAAGCAAATAATTATTGTGTTATTTAAATTGAGCATTGCTTACATTGGGTTGTATACAGATGTGTAAAGTCCAGGAGTCAGAAAGTAAAAGTCCTGCCATATATTTATTCCACCCACTGAAGCAGTGTTAAAGTCAATGAGATAATGAAGTGATTAATGATTGACCATTATTGAAGACACCTGATGTTAACAAGCAGAATCACCAAAGGAGAAAATCACAATTTTAAAGTCACCATCATTTAGATCAGTGTTTGCTTTAGTTGAGCTCTTGACCCTGTTATGGAAAGCAGAGGACCCACAAGCGAATGGCCAGTACAGAAACAGTTTATTATTAATTCAGAGTCAAACACAGGCAGTCTGCCGAGCACCAGCTTCTTGGGTGCTCGCAGCTGGAAAGCAAAAGTCCAAAATGAACAAAAGAGGAGATCCCGGGCTTGACAGAGGGCTTGCTGCAACGTGGAAACTCAGTCCTGAACCAGAAGTTTCAGAAGTGACCCTTGTCTTTTTAATACTAGATGATGTTTGAGCTGCTGTAACTGAGTCATAACAGCCAGACAAGCAAAGAGAAAAGATGATCAGGTGGTGTTGGTTATGATTTCTTATAATCATTATTTGAACTGTATCACTGAACTCATTTAGAGCCCAATCTCTGAGTTAGATTTACATTATTGATTATGACATTATTGATGGTGACTTAAAATTTTAGTTTTCTCCTTCTGTGATTCTGCTTGTTATCATCAGGTATCTTCAATAATGCTCAATCATCACTCAATTAATCACTTATTTATCTCATTAATGCTTCAGTGGGTGGAATAAAAATATTGCAGGACTTTTACTTTCTGACCCCTGGACTTTACACCTCTGGAACCAAGAAAAGGGTGCTGTTGGCTTTCATCAAAATGCCAATGCTGATCCAACACACTTTAAACATTGAAATGTCAATCTCAGCCCAAATGGTAGTTTGGATCAAAACTCAACATTGTATCAGCTTCACCATGCTATCTCAGTAGGAGTATAAATGAATGTGGAGCAGCTCAGATAATTTAATAAGAAATAATCACATTTAAATTGAGATCTCTGACTTTTGACTGCAGACTTTTTTCAAATCTGAGTAGTTTGAGACATTGTTGACAACCCCACAGGAGACACATGTGGGATTACTGTTTTTTTCTTTCTCAGCAAGAGTCTCCAAGATCCCTCCATATCATTTTATACATATTCGATATATGGTTTTAGATTCCACAGATTTAGTCTCTTGCCTGACTTCTGTCCTGGTCTGTTATTGCTTCTTTCTTTACTGTTATTCTTTCTTGCCATTATCATTTTAGTGAGCTAGGTTTTTAAAAGCAATTTTAGACATTTAACACATTGTCTTAAACTACTAACCTAAGGGTTTGAAATTTATTCTCCTCCGTTAAAATGACTGTTCCAGTTTACCACACTGTTAGAAAAAAAAGTAAAAAATTGTACCTTTAGGGGTACAATGGTACAAAGGTACAAATTTGTACCCTTGTGATTTGTACCTTTGGTGACAATTTTGTACTCTCTCAGAAAATAAAGTACATAATTGTACCTTCAGGGGTACAATGGCTTGTCACTGGGGCTGTACCCTCAAAGGTACAAATTTGTACCCTTGTGATTTGTACTTAAGAGACCAGTTTTGTACCTTTATTTAACAGTACAAAAATTGACCCTTCAAAAAGGGGACAAAATTGGCTTTGACAGCGTACAATCGTTGACTATAATGAGATATATATATATTTTACACACACACACACACACACGCTGAATTAAAATCAGAATTTATTAAATCCTTTTCATTTTCAGATTTTACAACATTTTATTCGAAACACATATTTAAACGTTCCATGAGTCCATCTTGCCGGGTGTTAAAAAGTAACACTGAAGAAGTGTTAAAGTTAATGAGATAATTGATTGATGATTGAGTGATGATTGACAATTAGTGGAGACACCTGATGATAATAAGCAGAATCATTGAAGGAAAGAGAGAAAAAAGGTGTTAATTAATGTTTTATGAATGTTTCATTTCAAGTCACCATGAAAGAGGTCAGCGTTTGCTTTAGTTGGGCTCTTGACTCTTTACCTTTTATTATTAATTTTTCTCTGGCTGCTCCAACTTTGTGTTTGTAAAGCACATTTGCTATGGTCAGAGAAAATAGGATCTGATCACAATATAATTTGATGATGATATAATTGTCATGTGACGGTCTGATGTTGTTTAGAGTCTAAATCTCTGACTGTGTGTTTGATGTGTAGCTTTAGTATTAATGATTGTAGTCCTGTGACTTTACAGCTTGAGATCCGACAACAGTATGATGTTTCCTTTTTTTTAGAAAATTATACACTGAAGCTTCAGTGATTAAACACACAGACATCAAGAATCAGCATATGATTTTCAAGAATGGTGACGATAAATAAATACAAAATACTGACAAACAGATCGACTCTGAACATCACAAAACAAGCTACTGTCACAACAAAACAACAGAAAAATAAAGCAAACATGAACAATCTACGAAAATTACAGGACAATTCAGCTGCATAATTTATTCATGCAGCAATGCATGATGGGAGCCATGGATGAGTTTTGATTGGTGGCTCCCATCATGCACTGCAACATGAAGCACTTTGTTTGATTGTCACCATTGTTGAGGGTCATATGCTGATTCTTGATGTCTGTGTGTTTTTCAAAAAAAACCTTCAGATTATAAAAGCTCTGCTGGATCTCAAGCCGTTACAGATTTACTGTAAAGAAATAATATAACATCTATATCACCAGTTAATACTGGATATCACCAATAAATCTGGCCACTTCACAATGAGAAAACTCAACCATTATGACTGTGCTTCCCAAAGCATTGTAAACCTAAATTGATCAACTTTGGCTCACAATACTTTTGGGAAACACAGCTCAGATCATAGTTTCTCTGGCCATAACAAATGTTCTCTACAAACACAAAGATGGAGCAGTAAATTAATGTTAATAAATAGAGTCAAGAGCCCAACTAAAGGAAATGCTTCTCACCATCATGGTGACTTCAAACTAAACTTTCATTAAAACATTAACATCTAAACATCTGTTAATTCTCAATAAGAACTTTTGTTGATGTATGACAGAAATCAAATCAAACTGGTTAATAATAAGTGTAATAATGTTTAATGGCTGGAAGTCAGTTGTAGTTGTTGTGTCTCTCTCTTTTTCTCTTGTTGTTTCTTCAATGATTCTGCTTATTATCATCAGGTGTCTCCACTAATTGTCAATCATCACTCAATCATCAATCAATTATCTCATTAACTTTAACACTGCTTCAGTGTTACTTTTTAACACCCGGCAAGATGGACTCATATGGAGTGTTTAAAAATGTGAAAATGAAAAGGATTTAATAAATTCTGATTTTAATTCAGCGTGTGTAAAATATATATATATATATATATATATATCACATTAGTCAACGATTGTACCCTGTCAATTCTTGTACTGTTAAATAAAGGTACACAATTGTCACCAAAGGTACAAAACTGGTTTCTTAAGGTACAAATCACAAGGGTACAAATTTATACCTTTGTACCATTGTACCCCTAAAGGTACAATTTTGTACTTTTTTTTCTAACAGTGCAGTAATACATAATTCGTAATCCAGTATAGTGATAGACAAGAGTTTATAATAACAGAGCATCACCTTTAAAGACATGTATGTCAAGGCTGTGAGGGATAGATTGTTTTCAATGTCATCTGCTGTAAAAAAAAAAAAAAAAAAAAAAANAAAAAAAAAAAAAAAAAAAAAACTGTACTAAGCTCTCAGATCAGTTATAATTTTCCACAGCTCGTGTTGTCTGGAGTTTTTTTGTCTACTTAAATTTCTCAGCAGAACAATCAAAAAACACATAACAGTACAAACCACTGAAGAGATGTATGTCTATCCCTCACAGCCTCGCTTTCATTCCCATTAAAAATCAAAGATGGCACAAATGTGAAAAAAGTCTGTATTCACCCATTGCATGTCACTTTGTGTTTAATTTGTACAATTACACAAATATTCTAGCATATAAAACTCTCTTTAAAAATGTTCATGATGCTTATGTTGTGCATGTCATTTTATGTATTTAACATTATGCAGGTATTTGCTAAAATTTACCAACTGATTCTGAAACAGATTATTCTCATTTGTTTGATTTTAATCCTCTAGAAAACACTAAATAACAGCTGGATTAAAGCAGTGGACGAATGGACCATACAAGCTAACATTCCTGAGAATTCCATAGATAATGTACGTTGTATTCACTTCTGTCTCATCTTTTTATTTGGACAATTTAAGTTCTTTTTTTTTTAATAATTTTAGTTTTTATTGGAAAAAGATTCAATTTCACAATATGTTTATGACATTTGTCACTTTTACAGCATTTCAAAAAAACTGCTCAAAATTCTTCATGACAAAAAAACGATCAATATATCTCGTTAAATTATATTCCAATTTTAGCAAAAACTATTTACAAAAGAAAGGGAATGTAGACACAAGAATTATATAAACACAAAACATATGTTCTATAAGAAAAAAACCATTGGTTCAATGGGGTTATAAACAGAGGTGGAAAGTCCAGGGGTCAGAAAGTAAAAGTCCTGCCATATTTTTATTCCACCCACTGAAGCAGTGTTAAAGTTAATGAGATAAATAAGTGATTAATTGAGTGATGATTGAGCATTATTGAAGACACCTGATGATAACAAGCAGAATCACCAAAGGAGAAAAATCTAAATTTTTCAGTTACCATCATCGAGGTCAGGGTTTGCTTTAGTTGAGCTCTTGACCCTTGACTTTTTAATGTTAAATTTTGTATGGGCTGCTGTAACTGAGTTATAACAGCCAGACAAGCGACGATTAAAAAATGATCAGGTGTTTTCACATAATCATTATTTGACCTGAGTCACTGAACTCATTTAGAGCCCAATCTCTGAGTTAGATTTACATTATCGATTTTAGCAGCACTGTGATTCTACAGCAGCAGATTAGGTTTTCCAATATAATCTGAAGGATTTCTCATAAATTGTTCTAACAAAATAGTGTCCTCATTTAGACACACAGACATTAAGAATCAGTCTGTGAATCTCAACAGTGGTGACTGTCAAAAAGCATGTTGCAGTGCATTCTGGGTGTCACCAATCAAAATTCATCCATGGCTCCCATCATGCATTGCTGCATGAATAAATTACGAGTTTTATTGTTTAAGTAATTTTCTTTATTCTCACTATTTTATTTTTTTCTGTTTTTCTGTGACTTTTTAGTAGCTTGTTTTCTAATGTTCAGAGTTGATCTGTGTATCAGAATATGTTGCTTGTCACCGTCATTGAGATTCACAGGCTGATTCTTGATGTCTGCGTGTGCCTAAAATAAGGAATTTTTTTTTTAATCAGAACAACTTTCAAGAAATCCTTCAGATTATATTGAGAAAGCTGATCTATTACTGTAGAATCACAGTGCTGCTGTAATCAATAATGTAAATCTAACTCAGAGATTGGGCTTTGAATGAGTTCAGTGATTCAATTCAAATAATGATTATGTGAAAACATAACCAACACCGCCTGATCATTTTTTTCTTTGCTTGTCTGGCTGTTATAACTTTGTTACAGCAGCCCAAACAAAGTCAAACATTAAAAAGTCAAGGGTCAAGAGCCCAACTAAAGCAAACCCTGACCTCGATGATGGTAACTGAAAAATTCAGATTTTTCTCCTTTGGTGATTCTGCTTGTTATCATCAGGTGTCTTCAATAATGGTCAATCATCACTCAATTAAACACTTATTTATCTCATTAATGCTTCAGTGGGTGGAATAAAAATATGGCAGGACTTTTACTTTCTGACCCCTGGACTTTCCACCTCTGCAACTGACTTCCAGCCATTAAACATTATTACACTTATTATTAACCAGTTTGATTTGATTTCTGTCATACATCAACAAAAGTTCTTATTGAGAATTAACAGATGTTTAGATGATAATGTTTTAATGAAAGTTTAGTTTGAAGTCACCATGATGGTGAAAAGCATTTCCTTTAGTTGGGCTCTTGACTCTATTTATTAACATTAATTTATCTCTGGCTGCTCAAACTTTGTGTTTGTAGAACACATTTGTTATGGCCAGAGAAACTATGATCTGAGCTGTGTTTCCCAAAAGTGATGTGAAGCAAAGTTGATCAATTTAGGATTACAATGCTTTGGGAAGCACAGTCATAATGGTTGTGTTTTCTCATTGTGAAATGGTCAGATTCATTGGTGACAACCAGTATTAACTGGTGATATAGATTTTAAATTATTTCTTTATAGTAAATCTGTCACGGCTTGAGATCCAGCAGAGCTTTTATAATCTGAAGGTTTTTTTGAAACACACACAGACATCAAGTATCAGCATATGACCCTCAACAATGGTGACAATCAAACAAAGTGCTTCATGTTGCAGTGCATGATGGGAGCCACCAATCAAAACTCATCCATGGCTCCCATCATGCATTGCTGCATGAATAAATTATGCAGCTGAATTGTCCTGTAATTTTCGTAGATTGTTCATGTTTGCTTTTATTTTTCTGTTGTTTTGTTGTGACAGTAGGGGAATAAAACTTTTATCTATAAAATGGTAAAAGGGAAATTATACAGATATCTTTATGATATAAAATATTCGTAAATGTTTTAAGCATTTCTGCTGTAAAAGCGTAATATGCTTATGTTTAAATGTTGCCAATATGTCCCTGATGTATCTTTCACCATTTATCCAAGCGTACAAAGAGAATATAAAATGCGCGTTGCAGATTAACTAAAACCAATAGTGTAAATAAGAACCTATAAAGGGATCAAATTGCTTTTATTTGTACTGTATTAATGGCCGTTTAGCCTTAATTATTGGCATATTCTGGTCAATAAACTTGAATATCACTCAATAAGCACCATGATTAATGAGGATTTAGCTTTCACTTTAGAATAGGGGGTCAAATTGCCTTTATTAGTACTATATCAATTGCAGTTTAGCCTTAATTATTGGCATATTCTGCTCAATAAACTTGAATATCACTCAATAAGTGCCATAATTAATGTGGATATACCTTTTACTTTGGGGGTCAAATTGTCTTTATTATACTATTTTAGCAATTTATAACTGCAAAACGATCATTAATTAAGCATCATTACTAGTTTATTGTTTGGTTAACTTAATAGAATGCCACAGAAATATAATTACATCAAAAATAACAATAATTACACAAAAATAACAATCATTAAAAATAATTTACTGTACATTCAGTTAATCGTTTATTTATAGCATAAATGTGTATCTTTCAAATGTTTAATATTTTGTAAATAACGGCTAATATGCCCTACAATATGTTCAGTTATTCATTAATTACTAGTGTGTTCATTCTTAACTAATGCTTAATTGTGAACAAGTTCATCATTAATTAATGCTTATGTAATGCATTATTCTGGACCCTTAAAATAAAGTGTTACCCCCTCTGAGTGTCGACTTTGAGTGATGTTAACTCTCAGTATATTCCTGCAGGCGATTTTCTTGAAAATGACAAATATTACCCAGAATGCATTGTTTTCTACAGTATATTACTGTTTTAATGGAAAGTGGTTTGTTACTGTCAGAATTTGGTCTTTTTTTACAGCAAGGTTTTACAGTGCAGGTGATTCAACTGGATTATAACATCAAGGATGAAAACCCAATTGACAACGTCTATTTCTACACAAAGAGGAACCCCTTCAAAGCCCGCAAGATTAATAAGTTTGAGGTACCACATTTTGGTTCAAATAATTTAGCATTTCTGACTTTTTTGAAATTCATAACATTACAAATACACTGTAAAACATTTTAGTGTGAAATTACAGTATATTCCAGGTCAATAATTGCATTACTTTCAAAGTAATTTCACAGTAGAAAATGATCTAATTCTTCAATGGAGACTTCAATGGACTCCAGACGGTTGAAGGTCAAAATTACAGTTTCAGTGCAGCTTCAAAGGGCTTTAAACGATACCAGATGAGAAATAAGAGTCTTATCTAGAGAAACGATCAGTCATTTTCGAACAAAATGTAAATGTATATGCTTTACATTAATAAATGATCACCTTCCAAGTGGTTCCGCCAAAACTGCACTTTCGTATTCTTCAAAAAGCTTACGCTGTATGTCCTACATCTTCCCTATTCTACTTACGGAATGAACGCAGCGCCAGTTATATTTTTTTCCGTAATTAGAATAGGGAAGATGTAGGACATACAGCGTAAGCTTTTTGAAGAATACGAAAGTGTGGTTTTGGCGGAACCACTAAGAAGGCGATGATTTCTTTAAAAAAAGCATATGCATTTACATTTTTTCAAAAATTACAGATCGTTTCACTAGATAAGACTCTTATTCCTCCCTTCAAATTTTATTTGAAAGTGAACTAATTCTTTAAAAAGTATCTTACAAACCAGTTCTTCAGGAATAAACCTCTTTGTTCATGTTGGTGTTACAGCACTTCAGTGGTGGTTGCAATATCCAGACCATTTAAAAAACAGCTGTTTTTACAGCTACTGAGTGAGGGCGCCTTCAATGAGTTGTTGTTCATTTAGCTGAAGTTACGTCTTCATTAAAAGTGAGAACACATTGCAGGCTGCACTAAATCCCAGTCAGTATTGCTGTGGCCATTTTCCCCTGTCTGATTCAGCACTAAAAGAGAGCATTTTTCCCCAAAAAATCTTTACACATGTGACGTTGCATCTTTTGATGACATTCCACCCATGTGTTTTGGGATGTGGTCATTACTTGGTGCTGACAGATGGTCACAGTTGAGTTGGAGCTCGAGGATGAGTCATGATCACACTGCAGGAACATGGCCATCTCAGAGTTCACGGCTCCAATACCTCAGGAGAGGTGGGGTTCCCGTGCCTCTGCGTCAATCTAGTTCTCGTCCTGGTGGAGACCAGACAAGGGCTACTTCAGGCAGTCACATGAATGACCTGAGGATTACATTGAGGACCCAACCAGGGGTGTGTTTCCCAAAAGCATAATTAGCCAACTAAAATTGCAAGTTCCATCATTACTAACATAGTTCAATGATTTTGTTTTTCCCAAAACCATTGTTCAAACGAACATTCGCATCCCAGCTAACAGAATTTTGTTATAAGAACGTTCTCTAAATATTCAGTGTTGGTTCTGGGAACATTAAAAATGTCCAGTTTTCTTGAGGTATAATGTTCCTCAAATGTTCTTTCAACTTAATTTTGATCTAAAATTCAACATTGTAGGAACATTGATTTGTAACATTCCAAGAACATAAAAATGTCCAGTTTCCTTAATGTTAGTAGAATGTTATTTAAAGGTTAGTTTGATGTTCCTGAAACATTGTTTCAATCATTCAAACACCTGCTGTGAACAAACACTGAAAGAAAGAGAAATAAGAACACAAACTACAACTTTCTTCAGCCACAGCCTTAGATGAACTGAAGATAAAAGACATTAAATCTCTGAAGATCTGATTCAACAACTCCACAAACAGCATTACCAGCTTCACTTATTACTGACCAGACTGACTTTATTTCTGTCACACGTCTACAGAAGCTCTTATTGAGAATTAACAGAGGTTTAGATGTTGATGTCTTATTGAATAGAACTCAAAATAATTAGTGACCATGGTGACAAACTGGCTGGGAATGTGCACAGCAAAAACTGCAGTGTTAAATGAACTCTCCTAGGAGTACATGTGAGACCATACTCAAGAGTGTTAAAGTGTTAAAATAAGAGTGTTAAATGAACACTGAAGCGGTGTTAAAGTTAATGAGTTAATTAAGTGATTAACGGTGATGATTGACCATTATTGAAGATACTTGATGATAACAAGCAGAATCACCAAAGGAGAAAATCACAAATTTTAAGTCACCACCATGGAGCTTGGTGTTTGTTTTAGTTGGGCTCTTGTCCCTTGACTTTTCAAAATAAAATGTTATTTGGCTGCTGAAACTAAATCATAACAGCCAGATAAACAAAGAGAAAAGATGATCAGGAGGAGTTGGTTATGTTTTCACATAATCATTATTTGACCTGAATCACTGACCTCATCTAGAGCCCAATCTCTGAGTTAGATTTACATTATTGATTACAGCAGCACTGTGATTCTACAGCAGAAGTTCAGCTTTCTCCATATAATCTGAAGGATTTCACAAACAGTTGTACTGAGCAAAAAAAAATAAAACGTTTTGTTAGGCCACAGACATCAAGAATCAGCCTGTGAATCTCAACAACGGTGACAAGCAACATATTCTGATCAACAGATCAACTCTGAACATTAGGAAACAAGCTACTAAAAAGTCACATAAACAGAACAAAATAAAATATGAGAATAAAGGAAATTACTAAAACAATTCAGCTCATAATTTATTCATGCAGCAATGCATGATGGCAGGCATGGATGAATTTTGATTGGTGGCACCCAGAATTCACTGCAACATGGTGCTTCAGATTATATGGAGAAAGCTGATCTTCTGCTGTAGAATCACAGTGCTGCTGTAATCAATAATGTAAATCTAACTACAGGGATTGGGCTCTAAATGAGTTCAGTGATTCAGACCAAATTGTGATCATATAAAAACATAACCAAGACTACCTGATCATATTTTTCCATTTATTTGTCTGGATGTTATAACTCAGTTAAAACAGCCCAAACAAAGTTTTATTTTAAAAAGTCAAGGGTCAAGAGCCCAACTAAAACAAACACCAATCTCCATGATGGTGACTTAAAATTGTGATTTTCTTCTTTGGTGATTCTGCTTGTTAACAACAAGTATCTTCAATAATGGTCAATCATCACTGTTAATTAACTCACTAACTTTAACACTCTTATTTTAACACTTTAACACTCTTGAGTATGGTCTCACATGTACTCCCAGGAGAGTTAATTTAACACTGCAGTTTTTGCTGTGTACAGTATTACACACAAAAAAGACATAAAAATAGATCAATACAAATGTTTACCTTTAGATCAATATTCAAAAGACCTTTAAAGGTGCTCATAGTCGGATGTGTATGTATATCCAGAGGTGGGTTATCCAGGGGTCAGAGAGTAAAAAGTCGTGCCATATTTTTATTCCACCCACTGAAGCATTAATGAGATAAATAAGTGATTAATTGTGTGATGATTGAGCATTATTGAAGACACCTGATGATAACAAGCAGAATCACCGAAGGAGAAAATCACAATTTTAAAGTTACCATCATCGAGGTCAGGGTTTGTTTTAGTTGAGCTCTTGACCCTTGACTTTTTTAAATACATTTTTGTTTTGACAGTTTTAACTGCATTAAAAAACCAACCAGACAAGCAAAGTTAAAAGATAATGGTGTTGATTGTGTTTTTACATGACCATTATTTGTTTTGAATCACTGAACTCATTTAGAGCCCAATCTCTGAGTTAGATTTACATTATTGATTACAGCAGCACTGTGATTCTACAGCAGAAGATCAACTTTTACAATACAGATATATATATATATATATATATATTTTAAGTTGTCCTTATCACAAAAAAACAAACACTTTAGACACACACAGAATTTATTCATGCAGCAATGCATGATGGGAGGCATGGATGAATTTTGATTGGTGGCACCCAGAATGCATTGCAACATGCTTTATTATTCTAACTATTGTTGAGATTCACAGGCTGATTCTTAATGTCTATATGTTTAAATATATATTTTTTTTAATTAGGACTTTTTAAAAAATCATATTGATAAAGCTGATTTTTTCATCTGTAGAATCACAGTGCTGCTGTAATCAATAATGTAAATCTAACTCAGAGATTGGGCTCTGGATGAGTTCAGTGATTCAGGTCAAATAATGATTATGTGAAAACATAACCAATACCAACTGATCACTTTTTCTTTTTGCTTGTCTGGCTGTTATAACACTGTTACAGCAGCCCAAACAAAATCTAACATTAAAAAGTCAAGGGTCAAGAGCCCAACTAAAACAACCCCTGACCTCGATGATGGTAACTGATGATTTTCTCCTTCAGTGATTCTGCTTGTTATCATCAGGTGTCTTCAATAATGGTCAATCATCACTCTATTAAACACTTACTTATCTCATTAATGCTTCAGTGGGTGGAATAAAAATATGGCAGGACTTTTACTCTCTGACCCCTGGATTACCCACCTCTGTGTATATCAGTTATATTTTACAATTCATTTCATGCCAAAAGGAGAAAGCATTTTTACTCAATGATGTGAGCACTATTCAACTTCTTCAACTTCTTCTAGATCACTCGTGTGATTTAGAAAATAAATAAATAAATAGATACATAAATAAATAATAAAAAATACATATAAAGCTACAAATCAAATTCTGTGAACAATGATTGCTACTTTATTTCTATGTTATATATTGATTCACTCACAAAACATTATCATAATATCCATTCAATATGGGTAAGTCAAAGCACAGTTTCAAAGGAATACATTTTCTAGATTTGATCAGCATATTATGTTTGATTTTTTTATTTTTATTTTTTCAGGTATCCAGTCTGCGTTCAGAGAAGTATGTTGAAGTTCTTGTTAGGGTGTACTACAAAACTGCAGAAAAAGAAAAAGAGGAAAATGCCATGGAGGTCCTTGTGAAGTGCTTTGAACAATGGCACCTTAACTGGATGTGTATGGTTTGTCACACACAAAAAAAAAAGCACAAGTCACTCTAAAGCACAAAACATGATCTAACATGAACAAACTATGAGCTGCTGTATTTTTATTAACTAACATTAACAAAGATTAACAAATACAGTAACAAATGCATTGCTCATGGTTAGTTCCCAGCTAACAGAATTTTGTTATAAGAACGTTCTCTAAATATTCAGTGTTGGTTCTGGGAACATTAAAAACGTCCAGTTTTCTTGACGTTTCAGGAACGTTTTTATAAGGTATAATGTTCCTCAAACGTTCTTTCAACTTAATTTTGATCTAAAATTCAACATTGTAGGAACGTTGATTTGTAACATTCCAAGATCATGAAAATGTTCAGTTTCCTTAATGTTAGTTAAATGTTATTTAAACGTTAGTATGATGTTCCTGAAACATTCTTTCAATCATTCAAACACCTGTTTAATACAATGTTGAATTTTAGATCAAAATTAAGTTGAAAGAATGTTTGAGGAACATTACCTTATAAAAACATTCCTGTAACGTCAAGAAAACTGGATGTTTTTAATGTTCCCAGAACCAACACTGAATATTTAGAGAACGTTCTTATAACAAAATTCTGTTAGCTGGGTTCATGTTAGTTTAATACATTAATTAATGTTAACAAGCAAAACCTTATTGTAAAGTGTTACCTCTTTTTTCTCTCCTTTTAGCGTGAGATTTGGCTCTATGATAAAGAAGAATTTAACGGTACCGAATGTGTGATCAGAGAGGACTGCCCTTCTTTGGACCAACACACTATAAATGAGGTCCGCTCCTGTAAGGTGCTCAGTGGCGTCTGGAAGCTCTATGATGGTCCTTCCTACACTCATCCAGAGCACACAGTGCAGTGTGGAAAAGCGTATCGCAAGCCTATAGAGTGGGGCTCCCAGTCCAATGATCCTGCTCTCTCTCTTAAATGAGTCTATCTGACCACTTCATCCACCCATCTTCAGCACTTGGTCACCTCCAAATTAATGTTTTAAATTGACAGCCATAGTTTAATGTTTATTTTAAATGTAAATTTACTATTAACTATTGATACATGTTCTGAATTGTGAATAATTTGATTAATTACCATTTCAAATAATTAATTTGATGACAACTAATTTACATCTCTAAACCACTCATTCACGTTATTTTTATATATGTAGATGTGTGTGTGTGTGAATAAATCTTATGTCAGAGACCTTAATGGTGAGAAGCAGTGAAATTAAAAATCTCTGATGATAAAGTAAAATCAACTGATAATCATAAAACTAAAGGTGCATGGAAACTTTTTTCTGCAACTGTTGAATTCAGCCTAAGTGATTTCTGATAAAAATATTTTACTTTTTTCTTCATACAAACAGTCGGCTATTTTGCCGTTATGGATATTATGTGTACCATGACCAACTCTGTTGTTGGATATAGCCACTAGTAGTTAGAGACTAAACATAGAGAATGGTGAAGGGTTAAATTATACTATGAGAAGTTTGTGATAAATTGACAGATAATTGTTGGTTTGTTTCAAATTATATAATTTCTTTGTGTGTGTATAGAGTAGAGATTTGGTTTTTGTTAGTAATTTTGAGAGTTATTCAATTTTAAGGATTACATTTTACCTGGAACGTGTCTAGAATCTTTTACACTTTCAGGAGTTCATTATTTGTTTCTGGAAAAACAAGTGATTTTTGCTATTCAAAAACTGTATTGCATCCACAGCAATGGTGAAGGATTTATTGTTCCCTTTTCTAATAAATGTGAGGGTGTTTCTATTATTATTATTATTTATCATTTTATTTTATTGTTTTTGTTTTTTGTCTGTACTAGTTCCTCTGTTTCATGTCTTGTGATTAGCAAATCACTGCATTTAACCTGTGATCACCCTGTTTCTGGACTGATGAGAGTAACATTGCAAAAGAAAAAAAGAGCACCATAAAAATATGATTCAGCAAATAGGAGCCATGGTAAAAATGAAACACAATATGCTAAACAGTACAAAACACACTGAGCAAATGAAAAAAAAAAAATATATATATACACAGTTTTATAAAACATAGAAAACTGTTTTAATGCAAGTTTTCTAAATTGTTGAGATAATTAAAAAGGATGTAATTTGCCAGCAGTCTATGACTACATAATTGCTTCAATTAACAGTAAATAGGATGCATTATTTTGTACATGCACAGCAAAAACTGCAGTGTTAAATTAACTCTCCTGGGAGTACATGTGAGACTATACTCAAGAGTGTTAAAATAAGAGTCTTAAATGAACACTGAAGCGGTGTTAAAGTTAATGAGTTAATTAAGTGATTAACAGTGATGATTGACCATTATTGAAGATACTTGATGTTAACAAGGAGAATCACCAAAGGAGAAAATCACAATTTTTAAGTCACCATCATGGAGATTGATGTTTGTTTTAGATGGGCTCTTGTCCCTTGACATTTAAAAGTAAAATTTTGATTGGACTGTTTTAACTGAGTTGTAACATTTAGATAAACAAATGGAAAAAATTATCAGGTGGTATTGGTTATGTTTTCACATAATCATTATTTGGTCTGAATCACTGAACTCATTTAGAGCCCAATCTCTGAGTTAGATTTACATTATTGATTACAGCAGCACTGTGATTCTGCAGCAGAAGATCAGCTTTCTCCATATAATCTGAAGGATTTCACACACAGTTGTTCTAAGTATAAAAAAATAAAAAGTAATCTTTCTTTTAGGCACACACAGACATCAAGAATCAGCGTATGAATCTCAATGACGGTGACAAGCAACATATTCTGATCAACAGATCAACTCTGAACATTAGAAAACAAGCTACTAAAAAGTCACATAAACAGAACAAAATAAAATATGAGAATAAAGGAAATTACTTAGACAATTCAGCTCATAATTTATTCATGCAGCAATGCATGATGGGAGCCATGGATGAATTTTGATTGGTGGCACCCAGAATGCACTGCAACATGCTTTATTATTGTCACCACTGTTGAGATTCACAGGCTGATTCTTGACGTCTGTGTGTGCCTAAAATAGCTATTTTTTTTTAAAATCGGAACAATTTTTGAAAAAATTCTTCAAATTTAATGGAGAAAGCTGAAAGTAGAATTTGACCTGTTCAGACTGAGACAAAAATCATTTGAATCTGGAGATAAAGCAGGGAAAATGTTGGCTAGATACATTAAACATAGGAAAACCTCTGCCTCAATATGTGCTATCCAAACCCTCTGGGAGACGCCTTGTAACCAAGGCCATGGATATTAATGCTGCATTTGAGGATTTCTATCTAAATTTGTACACTTCTTGTAGTAACTCCTCAGAGGAAGAAATAAAAAACTTCCTCAGTGGACTTAATATTCCGTCTCTTAGTGAGAATCAGCGGGAACTTTTGGATTCTCCAATAACAGAAGATGAAATTTCAGAAGTAATTGTAACGAAGTAGCGGTTCGTACAGTTATTAATCAATTTATGGGTGGAATATGAATATAATAATTCATAAAACTTTATGTATTATTATTTAGCACATACCGACCCAAGGGGGAATTAACCATATATGGTGAATTAATTACAACGAATTGTAATCAATTTTATATATGATTAGTTCTGGTTTAATAATTATTTAGAGAAACTGTTCGTTTGTCCGGCAAACTATAGCTCCTCAGAATGTTATAAAAAGGAAGGTCTGTTCTCAGGCCACGAGAAAAAGAACTTCCTATTCTAGCATCCAAACGTAAAGCAAGGATAGGATCAAAATGTTACAGTGACCTGGTTTTTGCTGAATGAGCAACAGAGGTGGAAAGTCCAGGGGTCAGAAAGTAAAAGTCCTGCCATATTTTTATTCCACCCACTGAAGCATTAATGAGATAAATAAGTGATTAATTGAGTGATGATTGACCATTATTGAAGACACCTGATGATAACAAGCAGAATCACTGAAGGAGAAAATCACAATTTTTAAGTTACCATCGTCGAGGTCAGGGTTTGTTTTAGTTGAGCTCTTGACCCTTGACTTTTTAATATTAGATTTTGTTGGGGCAGTTTTAACTGCATTAAAACCAACCAGACAAGCAATGTTAATTGATGATTGGTGTTGGTGATGTTTTCTCATAATTATTATTTGATCTGAATCACTGAACTCATTTAGAGCCCAATCTCTGAGTTAGATTTACATTATTGATTACAGCAGCACCGTGATTCTACAGCACAAGATCAACTTTATCAATACAATCTGAAGGATTTCTAAAAAGTTGTTCTGATCAACAGAAAAGCTGTCTTTTAGGCACACACAGACATCAAGAATCAGCCTGTGAATCTCAATGACGGTGACAAGCAACATATTCTGATCAACAGATCAACTCTGAACATTAGAAAACAAGCTACTAAAAAGTCACAGAAAAACAGCAAAAAATAAAATAGTGAGAATAAAGAAAATTACTAAGACATTCTTGATGTCCGTGTGTGCCTAAAAGAAAGATTTTTCTTTTGATCAGAACAACTTTCAAGAAATCCTTCAGATTATATTGAGAAAGCTGATCTTCTGCCGCAGAATCACAGTGCTGCTGTAATCAATAATGTAAATCTAACTTAGAGATTGGACTTTGAATGAGTTCAGAGATTCAAATCAAATAATGATTATGAGAAAACATAATCAACACCAATCATCATTTAACATTGCTTGTCTGGTTGGTTTTAATGCAGCTAAAACTGCCAAAACAAAATCTAATATTAAAAAGTCAAGGGTCAAGAGCTCAACTAAAACAAACCCTGACCTCGATGATGGTAACTTAAAAATTGTGATTTTCTCCTTTGGTGATTCTGCTTGTTATCATCAGGTGTCTTCAATAATGGTCAATCCTCACTCAATTAATCACTTACTTATCTCATTAATGCTTCAGTGGGTGGAATAAAAATATGGCAGGACTTTTACTTTCTGACCCCTGGACTTTCCACCTCTGCCTGTAGATTATCTGCTTGCGCGCTTTAACTTTGCGCACGAGCAGATCGGTTTCTTCGCTTGTCGATCGGTTTTCTTCCGCCATGTAAATAGCAATCCGCCATGGCGCGAGCGCATTTCGCTCTTAAAGGGAATGGGAGATGACACTCTGAATGGTTTATTGAATGTTACGCCCATTACTCATTAAGAGAATAGGGACAACACATTTCAAAAATGCGCCCCGGCGCACAGACCATTTTTTCGTCGTTAAAATAGCAAAAGTGGATTTTGACACACCCTGAGTGCACCTGCGCCGTGCGCTTTACACTTTGCGTTTAGATCATTAAAATAGGGCCCTTAAAAATAAACGTTTGCTTCCATTAGTTATTGATTTCCATTAGTTAACATTTCTGTCTTCTCAAAGGCATCAGGTCTGACCCTAAACTTTAAAAAATGTGAATTAATGGCTATCATAACTGTGACTTAGAAAATATAGAGGGTATTCCAGTGAAAAATGAGTGTAGTATTTAGGGGTTATGGTTACCAAAAATGTTGCTAATAGAGAAAACTCAAATTTGAACTCGTATGATTGCTACTGAAGTCACACGTGTCCATATGAGCTTATTTTCTGAATAAACCTAATGACAGAGATAATAAAACAGAGGACAAAAAGTGGTGCAATATAAAAATAATTGATGATCAAGTAAAATTAATAAAAGTATCTAAATCAAAGTAACAGAGTTGCTAAACTAAAGTGGAGGGACTTTTGAACTGGAGTTGACCTCGAATAGACTTAAAGTGTGATGGGATGTTTTAGTTCACAAATACGGTAGAATATTTATATTTAAGCATAATAGCAGATTTATATTCTATTTACTTGCTATTATTATTCACACAGTGTGGTGTTGATGTCAGATAGACACTAATGAGTGATTAACTATAGAGGATGGTGAAGGGTTGTGCTATAACAATAAACACAGGTAACTGATGGATCATTTAATATCACATCACTCCTTTAGTTGTGTTTAGAGTAGAGATCTGTTACTGATCTTGAGAGAGGTTTTGGCAGTTTACACATTTTTAGGGATTCATTTTTATATTCTTTGTAGATATAACTTGACCTTTTTTAGGAAGCAGGACTTCAGCTACATCTTTCTTGTGTTATTACTGGGAAATTATTTGTGAGTTATTTGCAAAAAAAAATCCTGTTTTTCAGTTTATTTTCAGAAACTGACAAAAACCTATTGTGTTTACAGCAATGGAGCAATGGTTTATTATCTCTTATACTGTAATAAATGTGATCTTTCCTTTGTTTTGTGTACGAGTTTCTCTGCTTCACAGACATCTTGTAATTAATGAATCTTTAATTAATCTAAAAGTTTAATTAAAATATAAAAGATTCATACACTATGGGAGAGTTTCTCAAGGCTTTAAAAAGCCAGTTAGACTCTGGAAAGAAGGAATGAACAAGGATGCAGATGCAGGATGTCTTGAGCAATCAAATAATTGTCCCAAAAACTGTATATATAAAAATATAAAACCAAACTAGAGATTCTGTAGCCTGATCAAAGAGGCTTACAGAAAGTAAATAACACTGTGTAAAATATAAGAAGGAAACAGCATTTTACAAAACTGGGCCATGCTAAAATGAAACAATATGCCAAAATAAAATGCATTCAACAAAGCGAGAACACAATTAAATATTATATATTGTGATTGTCAAAATAGCTGAAGGTGCAGCATATATTGAGAGTCTGATGGTATTCAGCTGGTCTTGTGACCTCAATATGTTTATATTGACATTTTGCTATAGTTTAAATCACAATGGCAACAGCAGTCATATTTCATAAAGAATGGAGGACTAATAAGCTCAAAAAGACTGTAACAACTGTCTTCCCAACATTGAGTGTTTTTGAGTGTTATTGTATTAATAATGATGATGAATGTTTAGTCATGCTGTTTTATTCACAGTGTACTGTAGAGAGAGCAGAAGACTGAAAGACTGAAAGATGATCTAGATTAGCATTGTCTATTTGCTCAAATATTTCTCAACAACAGAATTATAAAAAAAAGCAAAAAGCTATAAAAAATACAAAGAAATTAGATCTAATTTACAGGTACATTTCAAATATAAATAACTAACACTACTCGTAACACATAGATCATAACTCCATAGGCTTCATTCACTGTTGATGAGAATGAAAACGTAAGATAAGTTAAAGAAGAGAAGTTTCATTACTAAAGAAAAAGCCCTCATAGGTGTGTCAGTCTTCAGACTGAAACCCTTTAAACCCAGTTAAAATAATGACCAGCATAAAATATGATTTTCTCTTTTTTTATTTTGACTTCAGAATTGAAAGTGGGCTTAAAGTCAGCAAGAAAGCAAAATTTATTTTTTTAGTTTGTTCGTGCATATAGTCTTGTGGTGAACAATTAATATGTGCAAGTTAATACACAGAAAAAAATAGTTTGACATGGTAATCTTTAATCAAAATCTGAAAAGTTACTTCTGGTCTGGAATGGCGTTCCTTCCCTGATGACGTCAGTTTGACGGCTTGGGTTGAAAACGCGTAAACCACTCCCCTGCAACAGTCAGCTATGAGCGAGAGATGGAGAGGAGGAGCACAAGAGATGGAGAGGAGGAGCGCTAAAGTAAAAATCTGCCCTCTATTCAATATTCCGTTTCACTTGGAAATACATCACAACACTGGAGAAAAGTCGTTTGCAACTTCCGGTTCATGCAGACTTTAAAGGGTGCATGGGCTTAATGGGTAGGCTACACTTACCCTATTCAAGCCATGTGCACACGCTACACTGCGGAAGAAGCACGGATGATCTGAAAACAGAGTTCAGCGATCTTTATTTGAGATTTTGATTTAAATGAAAGTTTTTCAATTGGTCTTTGTTCTGTCACGTGCCACTTGCTCTGATTCATTTAATTCTACTCCACCTTAAAATAACATTAAAACATAGCATGTATTTCTAGCAGGTAAAATGTTGTAAATACATGACATCCAATCAAATTACCTCATCTTTCACAGTCAAAACTGATGGCATACACACAAGCTAGCAAATCGCGCTACTTTAGGGATGTTCTCGACAATATACCTTTGTTGTAACAACCCCTTGGATCCGAGAGCCTCAACTGCGTGGTTTCTTTTAATTCACCATGCATGACAACGCAATGAATTCAAACTATATAACTCGTAAACACACTGAATTGCTTAAATAAGCATCACAAACACTATGTTACACAACAATCATTCATTGATACATTAATTTAATTCATCATTCAACATACCTCGCTAGTGCAAAACAAATATGATAATCCTTCCATCAAACGTGCAATCAATTCAAATGATGCAATATAAAGTCACTGACGTCAATGTCAATACAGCCTGTTACATTGACTCAAATTTCTCAGAAGCTTAATTAAATTGGTCTAAAGAGAAAAATTATATTAACTATATATTTTGTCTAAAGACTACATATAAAATAGCTACCAAAATTAACCTTTAACAATATATATATATATATATATATATATAAATTGTGCAGCCCTATTTCCACCTAATCTGTAGCAAGCATGTTCCTCATTAGAGGCTATTTAATCTGACACAGTGACACTGAACATTTAGACAGGCTAAATCCAGCATAGAGGGGTTCAGTGAATGTGGTGTTGAATGTGTGTAAGTGTGTGAGTGTGTGTGTGTCAGAGACGCTGTAGAAGGACAGAGTGCCGGCTGACACATCCAGATAAACTCCTACTCTCTTATATAAGGGTGAAGGGACACGTAAAATGGTGCTCTTGAACTTGTGCCAGAATGTGAATTGATTATCAGTGCACTCCAACCTCCAGGATGTTTCATTGTAACCAAAAACACATTCATTTCTCCTTCCTTTCCTGCTGATTCCTTTATATGCAACTGATATATCAGCCTCCCCCCCGCTCCATTCAGCCTCCCAGTAACAGCGTCCAGTAAGACTCTCTTTACACAAAACCTGAGGATATTGCTCAAATCTGCATGGATAATCAGGGTATGACTGTTCCTTATCCACATGCGTTGCCTTTCTGTTGTCCTCAGACAGCATGAGATGAATGTTTGCAGTGTTTGGATCCAGTGTGAGATCACAGGCATCTGAAAATGGAGAATTAAAGGAGAGAACATTAAACCGCATACCTACAAGAAAAACACAACATTGACCAAACAAATAAATATGATAAACGGTTGGAAATTAAAAATTATATTTCTGAAATTACATTTAAAATGGTAATATAAAGGATACATCTCTTATAGTTCTACACACAAGCATTTTAGGGATGAAAACGGCATTGTGTTGTGGCCACCTGTGCTATATATTTTTTTTCATAATTCAACGATCAGTCATCAAATAAATGACTAAGGCCCTCTTTCAACTTGTAGCCGGTTGCATGAAGCTAGTTGAACAAACTCTGAGTTTTAGAGTAGGTTTAGAGTTGACAAATCCAGATAAATCCAAACTGGTTAAGATCAGGATCAGATGTTGCACAACGCTCGGTATAAACTTTCTCTGTCAACTCAGGTTTAATCCAGAGTTTGCAAAGCGCGTGCAGCTGAAAGTGTGACACGTGCGGCAAACAGCCAATCACACGGAACAAGGAGAATGTCCGTTTGATTCACTTCTCACGAGAGAGCCGTGCAATTCCCTTCTTTTCTGAAGATTAAGAGATCCTTATGAAAAATATCATAAAATTAAATGCATTTACAAGGCAGGAATAAACGCTGCTACTGTGAAAGAAGGCAGCTGAAAAAAAATATTGGACTATATCAATGCATGTGAATCAAATAAATATGGCTAATAATTTATAATAAGTGTGTGTGTGTGTGTGTGTGTACCTACATTTTTCCAGTCCTGCTCTTATCCTGGTCTCTCCACCAAATTCCAAACTGTGAGAAAAAAATAAAAATAACAAAGTTTTCAATTGATAAAATTTATGGGTAAAAATTAATGGGAGTCTTTTAAAATAATAATTATATTTTAAGTGGAAGAAAAAAATCACATACGGGAACACACAGAATATGTGACAATGATTTATAACAATGATTGAACCATTCAGGAAAAATACCTTCTATGTAAACACAAAAAAAAAAGAAAAAAGGATAGGCTTTGTTAACTAATTTGTTATGTATATATCTTTCAATCCATTATTTATTGATATGATATCATGCAGCGCCTCTCACAAATGTCTCCATGGTTGCAAGACACGCTCCCTGTGCAAACGGGGTCACAGGCGCTGCGTAATATCATTGCGCCTGCTGCACTCATGGTACGGCAGCAAAGTTCCTTGGTTTTTAGGCCGTAATGAGAGTATAGTTCGTAGCCATATCGGCCTAGAAAATCAAAATTTTTGTCAGTCTTAGTACACGATGTAACTACAGAAGAGTCAAGTTTTAAATAGGAAAAATATTAAAACTCTTTGGTCCTTTTTGATCGAGATGCTAAAAGTGGTACCGCCAGACCCAGAGATCGGCTGAATGGATTCAAAAACGGTAAAACTCAACTGTTTTACTCTTGGGGAGTTGGAAAATGAGCCTATTTTCAAAAAAAGTGGAGTGTTCCTTTAACTTATCTTTATAGACCAAGTGTGCCACACGAGTCCTGAAAAGTGAAGCCAAAGTGTCTCTATTGCCCCCAGGTGGCTGGAAGCAGTATAGGTCTTAAACCTTGCCCTCTCCACGAAATTTAATGGGACGCGAGACAAACTAAACAATCAATTTACACTTTAAAATTTTTTTTTCAAAGACGGTTTCTGTCATTTTTTTCACCCTGGTGTTAGTTGAAGTATTCTTTAAATACGTTTGTTTTTAGTTAGTTATTTGATGCTATAAAAGCGGGGGTGAGACATCATGACTGACAGCTAAGATTGACAGCTTCTCTGAGTGAAGTAGTTACTGAGGCATTAGCATAGACTTTTTTCTTGATCTTCGCGAGGTGATTGGAGCTATAACTTTCAATTCTACATTTCCATAACTGTTTATTTCACACCGAAATAATGAGTTGTTCTGAGTTTGGGCGGGACCTTAGTATCGCGGCTCCACTTTGTGCTCACTACTACGCAGACTCAGGCTCCATGTTCAATATGCGCAGACTAAAGACTCAAGATGTCAGCGCTATATTGGCACACTGGCGGCTTCAGTTATTACAGTGGAAGAGAGCAAAGGTGCGTTGTCCATATTTTGCAATCTATAACATAGACTGTACTATGTTATCGACTAAATCAACCTTATTTGGGGGATGTAGGCTATAGGTTACAGGCAAGCAGGTTGACTCAGAATATGGACGTAACATTCAAAGTTTGACGCTAAGCATTTCCCAGTGAAATACTGGCATAAAGTTGTCTTGACATTGGATGGTTGATATTTGCAAATTTAGCAACTTTAATCTTTAAAGTTACATAAAAGATTTCTAACTTCAATAACATTTGAAGAAAACTACTTACAGTCATAAAACCAACTGTAAACTGTTCATGTAGGTTTCAGGTATGATGCACACATTTTAGATTCTTGATATTGAATAAACTGTCATGTAAATATCATTATATATTTCACTTAGCCTACTGTATGCTCATACACAAAATATATCATAATTTAAAGCTCTATAGTATTTGAAGTGAATGAATTACAGTCTGTAAAGTGTTCATGTTGGTGTGATGCACAACTTTTATGCCCCACTCGCACAGACCTTCTCCGGGTCTGTTCCTGGCTGGTGGAATGACCTGCCATGCTCTATCCAAGCAGCTGAGTCCTTGGCCATTTTCAAAAAACTGCTAAAGACATATCTTTTTCATCAACACCTGACCCAGTAATGGTGGCACTTTTTATTTATCTTCCTTTTCTTCAATTTCTACTCTTTTTCCATCTATTTGTGTATTTAAAGACAATATGAGCACTTTACTGATTAAACTGTGACTTAACTCAGCACTTACATACTGTTGTACACTGTTAGAAAAAAAAGTAAAAAATTGTACCTTTAGGGGTACAATGGTACAAAGGTACAAATTTGTACCCTTGTGATTTGTACCTTTGGTGACAATTTTGTACTCTCTCAGAAAATAAAGTACATAATTGTACCTTCAGGGGTACAATGGCTTGTCACTGGGGCTGTACCCTCAAAGGTACAAATTTGTACCCTTGTGATTTGTACTTAAGAGACCAGTTTTGTACCTTTATTTAACAGTACAAAAATTGACCCTTCAAAAAGGGGACAAAATTGGCTTTGACAGCATACAATCGTTGACTATAATGAGATATATATATATATTTTACACACACACACACGCTGAATTAAAATCAGAATTTATTAAATCCTTTTCATTTTCACATTTTACAACATTTTATTCGAAACACATTTTTAAACATTCCATATGAGTCCATCTTGCCGGGTGTTAAAAAGTAACACTGAAGCAGTGTTAAAGTTAATGAGATAATTGATTGATGATTGAGTGGTGATTGACAATTAGTGACACCTGATGATAATAAGCAGAATCACTGAAGGAAAGAGAGAAAAAAGGTGTTAATGTTTTATGAATGTTTCATTTCAAGTCACCATGAAAGAGGTCAGCATTTGCTTTAGTTGGGCTCTTGACTCTTTACCTTTTATTGTTAATTTTTCTCTGGCTGCTCCAACTTTGTGTTTGTAAAGCACATTTGTTATGGTCAGAGAAAATATGATCTGGTCACAATATAATTTGATGAGGATGTAATTGTCTCTGACTGTGTGCTTGATGTATAGCTTTAGTATTAATGATTGTAGTCCTGTGACTTTACAGCTTGAGATCCAACAACAGTATGACTTTTCCTTTTTTTTTAGAGAATAATACATTCTGCACTGAAGCTTCAGTGTTTAAACACACACACACATCAAGAATCAGCATCTGATTCTCAAGAACGGTGACGATAAATAAATACAAAATACTGACAAACAGATCGACTCTGAACATCACAAAACAAGCTACTGTCACAACAAAACAACAGAAAAATAAAAGCAAACATGAACAATCTACGAAAATTACAGGACAATTCAGCTGCATAATTTATTCATGCAGCAATGCATGATGGGAGCCATGGATGAGTTTTGATTGGTGGCTCCCATCATGCACTGCAACATGAAGCACTTTGTTTGATTGTCACCATTGTTGAGGGTCATATGCTGATTCTTGATGTCTGTGTGTGTTTCAAAAAAACCCTTCAGGTTATAAAAGTTTTGCTGGATCTCAAGCGGTAACAGATTTACTATAAAGAAATAATATAACATCTATATCACCAGTTAATACTGAATGTCACCAATGAATCTGACCATTTCACAATGAGAAAACACAACCATTATGACTGTGCTTCCTAAAGCATTGTAAACCTAAATTGATCAACTTTGGCTCACAGCACTTTTGGGTAACACAGCTCAGATCATAGTTTCTCTGGCCATAACAAATGTGCTCTACAAACACAAAGTTGGAGCAGGCAGAGATAAATTAATGTTAATAAATAGAGTCAAGAGCCCAACTAAAGGAAATGCTTTTCACCATCATGGTGACTTCAAACTAAACTTTCATTAAAACATTAACATCTAAACATCTGTTAATTCTCAATAAGAACTTTTGTTGATGTATGACAGAAATCAAATCAAACTGGTTAATAATAAGTGTAATAATGTTTAATGGCTGGAAGTCAGTTGTAGTTGTTGTGTCTCTCTCTTTTTCTTTTGTTGTTTCTTCAGTGATTCTGCTTATTATCATCAGGTGTCTCCACTAATTGTCAATCACCACTCAATCATCAATCAATTATCTCATTAACTTTAACACTGCTTCAGTGTTACAAGATGGACTCATATGGAGACGTGTCGTTTAAAAATGTGTTTAAAATGAAATGTTGTAAAATGTGAAAATGAAAAGGATTTAATAAATTCAGATTTTAATTCAGCGTGTGTAAAATATATATATATATATCACAGTCAACGATTGTACGCTGTCAAAGCCAATTTTGTCCCCTTTTTGAAGGGTCAATTTTTGTACTGTTAAATAAAGGTACAAAATTGTCACCAAAGGTACAAAACTGGTCTCTTAAGGTACAAATCACAAGGGTACAAATTTGTACCTTTGTACCCCTAAAGGTACAATTTTGTACTTTTTTTTCTAACAGTGTACT
Source organism: Anabarilius grahami (assembly GCA_003731715.1). Classification (NCBI taxonomy): domain Eukaryota; kingdom Metazoa; phylum Chordata; class Actinopteri; order Cypriniformes; family Xenocyprididae; genus Anabarilius; species Anabarilius grahami. The sequence continues at coordinate 276,639 of RJVU01017965.1, forward strand.
CATGTTGATTTCATTGCTTCTACTATTCTCATTTGTAAGTCGCTTTGGAGAAAAGCGTCTGCTAAATGACTATATGTAAATGTAAATGTGAATGATCAATTCTTGAGCCATCAATATCAACTAATTCAGCACCGCCGCCATGAACAGCGTCACACCTGGTAACGTCACACTTAAGAAGATATACATTAAGCAACCTCCTGAGGGATAGTTTGGGGAACACGCCTAGAAATGGGATATCTTCAGTTAAGGTCTACCTTTAGAGTTTTTGCGGCGCGCTAAGAGACAACGTTATCAGGAAATCCAGCCGTGGAAATTTGTACTTAAGTACAAGTTACATTGCTGAAATAATGCTCAATTACAAGTAAGAGTACTAGTGTCAAAAAGTAATTAAAAAAGTTTCTAATTATTTTTTAGTTGTCCATATTTAATGAATTATCAAAAAATATTCAATCAAATCAAATATCTAAGTAGAAAATAGCTACTTTAAACAAAGCACTTTCACTTTATTGCCGAAGTGTATGAATTATTGGTCACAATACTGGAATTTATAACTTCATACTGTAATGGACAAAACACATCACATGTTGATACGTGTTTTCTTGTTGTATTTTAGCTCCCCTATTCTTCTTGTTTTTGTTTGTACTTCATGTATTTGCGTCACATGTAATACCACTAGGAGCAACTTGAGGGCGCTAGTTTCTGGAGGTAATCAGACATATAAGCTCTGCCACCATGAAGTTAGTTAGTTAGTTTGTTTGGGGGCAAACTCAAGGTTAAACTCGCGCTACCTACTTGCTCATCTAAAGTCCTTTGTTGAGAACTGTGAGTATGAATTGACTTTATACCTGATATTGTGTTTGTGAAATAAGGTCACTGATGTTAGCGATTTGCTTTCTTTCTAGAAAGGACTTTTTATTGTCACATACGATTTATCATTGTGCTTCTCATGTGAGCACGGAATGGTTACTAGAGACATCGAATCCAAGTGCAATCTAAGCTGGTAGCGAGGCTACAGCGCATGGCCTTAACCAACATGGCGCTGTGGACGACTCACCAAACGACGATGACTGCAAACATTTCACTCATTGTGGATTATATGATTTCAAGCATTGCATCGCAGTCAAATAACCTTGTGGATTTAAAAGCTAATTTCATCTTTATCAACGCTTCAACTCATTAAAAGACCGGACATTCAAACACTATCTAGTTTACTTCATCTCATTGACTCATTTAAAAGAAACAGAGATTGCTTTTTACAAACCCGATTCCAAAAAAGTTGGGACACTGTACAAATTGTGGAATGCAATAATTTACAAATCTCATAAACATATATTTTATTCACAATAGAATATAGATAACATATCAAATGTTGAAAGTGAGATATTTTGAAATGTCATGCCAAATATTGGCTCATTTTGGATTTCATGAGAGCTACACATTCCAAAAAAAAGTTGGGACAGGTAGCAATAAGAGGCCGGAAAAGTTAAATGTACATATAAGGAACATCTGGAGGACCAATTTGCAACTTATTAGGTCAATTGGCAACATGATTGGGTTTAAAAAGAGCCTCTCAGAGTGGCAGTGTCTCTCAGAAGTCAAGATGGGCAGAGGATCACCAATTCCCCCAATGCTGCGGCGAAAAATTGTGTAGCAATATCAGAAAGGAGTTTCTCAGAGAAAAATTGCAAAGAGTTTGTATTATCATCATCTACAGTGCATAATATCATCCAAAGATTCAGAGAATCTGGAACAATCTTTGTGCGTAAGGGTAGGAAAACCGTACTGGATGCCCGTGATCTTCGGGCCCTTAGACGGCGCTGCATCACATACAGGAATGCTACTGTAATGGAAATCACAACATGGGCTCAGGAATACTTCCAGAAAACATTGACGGTGAACACAATCCACCGTGCCATTCGCCGTTGCCGGCTAAAACTCTATAGCCATATCTAAACATGATCCAGAAGCGCAGGCATTTTCTCTGGGCCAAGGCTCATTTAAAATGGACTGTGGCAAAGTGGAAAACTGTTCTGTGGTCAGACGAATCAAAATTTGAAGTTCTTTTTGGAAAACTGGGACACCATGTCATCCGCACTAAAGAGGACAAGGACAACCCAAGTTGTTATCAGCGCTCAGTTCAGAAGCCTGCATCTCTGATGGTATGGGGTTGCATGAGTGCGTGTAGCATGGGCAGCTTACACATCTGGAAAGGCACCATCAATGCTGAAAGGTATATCCAAGTTCTAGAACAACATATGCTCCCATCCAGACGTCGTCTCTTTCAGGGAAGACCTTGCATTTTCCAACATGACAATGCCTGACCACATACTGCATCAATTACAACATGGCTGCGTAGAAGAAGGATCCGGGTACTGAAATGGCCAGCCTGCAGTCCAGATCTTTCACCCATAGAAAACATTTGGCGCATCATAAAGAGGAAGATGCGACAAAGAAGACCTAAGACAGTTGAGCAACTAGAAGCCTGTATTAGACAAGAATGGGACAACATTCCTATTCCTAAACTTGAGCAACTTGTCTCCTCAGTCCCCAGACGTTTGCAGACTGTTATAAAAAGAAGAGGGGATGCCACACAGTGGTAAATATGGCCTTGTCCCATCTTTTTTGAGATGTGTTGATGCCATGAAATTTAAAATCTACTTATTTTCCCCTTAAAATGATACAATGTCTCAGTTTGAACATTTGATATGTCATCTATGTTGTATTCTGAATAAAATATTGAAATTTGAAACTTCCACATCATTGCATTCTGTTTTTATTCACAATTTGTACAGTGTCCTAACTTTTTTGGAATCGGGTTTGTAGTTTATTCATTGACTTTGGCAAATGTAATATATATATGCACTTATGGGGAAATAGGGTTAAAAGATCATTTGTTTTGTGAAGAAATTTATTTATCAGTCTCATGTCAAAAATCAGTTGAACCCCTCAGAGTAACATCTAAAAAAGAAAGGAGATTTTGCAATACCATACCTTGAAAATGGTCAATATACAGTATAATTTTAAATACCATGGGGAAAACCACCACATACTGTATAACATAGATATTTTAATATCTAATTTTTTTGTTCATCCATTTTGTCAAGGCAATCTTTATTTTCAAGCTTATTGAAAAAGCACAAGACTCGTAACAGTAATAAATCTGAATGGAGCGGTTTAGTCTTCTGAAGAGACACGTCCGCTTCATATAATGAACAGATTTAAATTTTTTTTTTTTTTTTACATATTTAAACATTGAATAATTACCATTACAATAATCTCACTTAAACATTTGCCCACTCTGTGTATTTGTGTCTTTACAATAGGGTAACTTTTTTGCAAAGCTTACACGCAGCACAAGAAAGCTTAATATCAAACTGAATTGAATTTTTGAAGTAAATAGTAAGCAAAAACTTAAGAACAACAACAACAACAAAAAAAACACAATTCAGTTGAGGTATACAAAATATGACAACACTGATTTTTTAATATGGTGTGTATGTTAAAGGGTTAGTTCAACCAAAAATGAAAATTCATTAATTTCGTACCCTCATGTTGTTCTACACCATTCGTTCATCTTCAGAACACAAATTAAAATATTTTTAATGAAATCTGAGAGCTTTCTGACCCTCCATAGACTGCAACATCATGGTGCATACATGAGCAGCGTCAAAGAGTGACACAGAAGAGAAGAATTTGTTGAATAAAATCGTTATTTTTTTTTGCACAAACAGTATTTTTGTCACTTAGTAACATTAAGTTTGAACCACTGTAGTGACATGGGCTATTTTAACATTTATGTCTTTACTATCTTTCTGGGCCTTGAAAGTTGCAACTACATTGCAGTATGGGGTCAGAAAACTCTGGGATTTCATCAAAAATATCTTAATTTGTGTTCCGAAGATGAACAAAGGTCTTACGGGTTTGGAACAACATGAGGGTGTGTAATTAATGACAGAATTTTAATTTTTGGGTGAACTAACTTTTTAAGAGCTATAGAGGGGTTTGACCTGTAATGTCTGTACAATGTAGTGATGCAGTTAGACAGACTAGGTTATTTATAATGTACAGATCATACAAATGCACCATTCTGAAACATACATTTACATTGTAAAATTAAAGATCCACTTTTGATTGTTGAAAGACTTTCTGGTGCATTTCACTTACAGCCACTAATAGCCACTTATAACAGATTTCCTGGCTTACTGTAAAACAAAACAACCAAATTTCTCTCATACTTAAGGCGATATGAACATACTACCAAAGCACCTGTTCTTTTCCTTATGGTAAGTAAAATGTTTTTGTCTGTGTGTGTTCATTTATGTTTATTCATGCATTTGCATTATTTTTGTATGCATTCATCATAAAAATCATCACAAGTAATATTTGTTCCACATACTTGAGTCTCTGCAGAGAGCAATTTGGGTCATTCAGTGTGTCGTTGAGCAGCTGGACTCCTGATTGCCCTGGGTGATTGTAGCTCAGATCCACCTCTCTCAGGTGTGAGGGGTTTGAACTCAGAGCTAAGGACACATAACCACAGCCTTCCTCTGTCACCAAACAGCCTGACAAGCTACACATGAATAAAACAAATAAAGGCCATTAAACCAAAGCAAAAATAAATAAATAAATTTTTCTCATGTTAGACTCACTGAGTGATCTCTTAAAAACTTACCTCAGTATCTGCAGCTGAGAGTTTGGACTCTTCAGTCCAACAGAGAGCAGCTTCACTCCCGAATCCTGCAGGTCATTGTTACTCAGGTCCAGCTCTCTCAGGACACAGTTTAAGGATTGTAGTGTTGATGACACGGTTTCACAGGAGTGACTAGTGAAATTACACATAGCCAATCTAGAGAGAACAAACCAAATGAAGAGTAACTACACACACATTTAATACAAATTCAAAGATTTATATTTATATTGATGAAAACCAATGTATGTAGTACTCATTTATGTTACATACAAAGCAATGCAGAAATGTTTTACAGGTAATTTTAAAATAGTACAAGATGCATTTGTGCATACCTGAATATGTTCAGTTTACAGTTTATATCTATCTCGTGTTCCATAAATTGCATAAATTTATGAAAAAGTATTGAGCATCCAAGATATCAAACATCAAATCTTACACACCTCAGTATCTCCAGGTGAGCGTTTTCTGCTCTCATCAGTCCATCAAAGAGCAGCTTCACTCCCAAATCCCGCAGGTCATTGTTACTCAGGTCCAGCTCTCTCAGGAAAGAGTTTGAGGATTGCAGAGCTAATGACAAGCATTTACAGCTCTGAGCAGTGAGATTGCACAACATCAATCTGAACAGAAGAGAGTAAAATAAAGTTAATTTTAACAGCTCACAATGTAGTTGTCTCTAATACCAGCAAATATCATAATCTTCCTTATCATCTTTTCAAATAATCAAAATGTTTTGTCTCTGGTTCTGTTATTCCATCTAGAGTAGATGCCAAAAATTGACAAAATGCTGTAGTAATCTATTGTGGCAGAATTTTGTTAATTATGGAAAACCATTCACCTAAGTATCTTCAGCTGACAGTTTTGACTCTTCAGTGCATCAGAAAGAAGCTTTATACCAGAATCCTGCAGGTCATTGTTAATCAGGTCCAGCTCTCTCAGGACCGAGTATGAGGATTGGAGAGCTGATGATATAATTTCACAATCTTGACCAGTGAGATTACAACCAGCAAGGCTAAGACAAAAAAATAGACAGTAAAATATTTTTTTTTTTCATCAGTGACAAAAATGATAAAATAATAAAATAAAATAATAAAGTAGCAACAACTACAATATCACTGTGCTTAAACTCACACAGCTTTCCTGCAGTTGATCACAGCTGGTATCAGTCTTCTTCGACCCACAACTGATGTGTTGTATTTCTTGAGGTCCAGCTCATCCAGCACCTCCTCTGACATCTGAAGCATGTAGGCGATTGTTGAGCAGTGGGCAGGAGAGAAATCAGTTTTTTCAGAGTGTTTCTCTGATTTCACAAGCTCCTGAATCTCTCTGGTCAGTGACTGATCTTTCATTTCCAGCAGACAGAGGAACAGATTGATGGATCTTTCAGTTGAAAGATTGTATGGAGCAGTTCTCATGTCTTTAATTTTGTCTTTAATATAAGAAATGGTTGGACTGATGCTCTCTGAGCTGTTTTCTGTGTGTGTCAGTTGATCCTGTAAGAGCCTCTGATTGGACTCCAGTAAGACGCCCAGCAGGAACCGCAGGAACAGATCCAAATGTCCATTCTTACTCTCAAGGGCTTTGTCTACTGCTGTTCTCAAAAGCTCACAAAGATCCCCACAGTATTCCTTAGGCTGTTTTCCCGTATGTTTTTTCCTCAGAAAAACCTGCAATGGCTCCTTGTTCTTGACTACATATGAATAAAACACATAGAGAGCAGCAAGAAATTCCTGGACACTCAGATGGATGAAGCTGTAGATTTTCTTCTGATGAATCACAGATTCCTCCTTAAAGATCTCAGTGCAAATGCCAGAATACACTGAGGCATCAGTGACGTCTATGCCGCTCTCTCTCAGGTCCTCCTCATAGAACATCACATTGCCCTTCATCAGCTGTTTGAAAGCCACTTCAGCAAGTTTCACAATCACTTCTCTGTTGGACTGCAGGAGTTTCTCTGGATCTCTCTCTTCATACTTCTGATTCCTCATGTTGATCTGAATCAGCAGGAAGTGGATGTACATTTCAGTCAGAGTTTGAGGGATTTCTGCTCTCAGATCTTCTTTCAGGAGCTTCTGAAGCACAGTGGATGAGATCCAGCAGAAGACGGGTATGTGGCACATGATGTGGAGGCTTCTTGCTCTTCTGATGTGGGAGATGATTCTGCTGGCTTGATGCTCATCACTGATTCTCTTCCTGAAATACTCTTCCTTCTGAAGCTCATTGAACCCCTGAATTTCTGTCAGACGGTTGATGTATTTGGAAGGGATTTGATTGGCTGGTGCTGGTCTAGAGGTAATCCAGATGTGAGCAGAAGGAAGCAGCTCTCCTGTCATGAGGTTTGACATCAACACACCCACAGATGACTCGTCAGTCACATCAGCAAATTTCTGAGTGTGTGAAAACATCAGTGTTATTCTGCTTTCATCCAGACCATCAAAGATGAACACAACTGTACACTCCTCATAAATCTTTGAGTCCAGATCTTGAAGTTCAGGATGAAAGTCCAGCAGAAGTCTGTGAAGACTGTACTGATGATCTCGGATCAAGTTCAGCTCTCGAAATGGAAGCACAAACATGAAATCTACATCCTGATTTGCTTTTCCCTCGGCCCAGTCCAGAATGAACTTCTGCACAGAGACAGTTTTTCCGATTCCAGCGATGCCTTTAGTAAGAACAGTCTTGATTTGGTCTTTCTCCTCACATCCTGGTTCAGGTGAGGCTTTAAAGATGTCATTGCAGTAGATTGGAGTGTCTTGTGAGTGTTGTGTTCTGGCTGTTTTCTCCATCTGTAAAACCTCATGTTCTTCATTCACTCCTTCACTCTCTCCCTCTATAATGTAGAGCTGTGTGTAGATCTTGTTCAGGAGGGTTTCATTCTCTTGGAGTTTGTTTCCCTCAAATAATCTCTCATACTTGTTCTTCACGCTGGTTTTGTGCTGGTCTTTGACTCTCTGCAAATCTTCAGTCTCCAGTGTGTGTGTCTGCTGGACTGCTTCAGTTTTGTCCTGCCTGATGTGAGTCTGATAGTGGGATGAAGTGGACGGCACTGCTCTGATCAGGCCAGGTATCTCCCCCCTGCTGAAACAAAAAAGAAAATAAGACAATGACAACGACTATTGAAGACTTTCAGAAATATGTAGGATACTACCCTTACAAAAAGCAAATATATATGAATGATCAATATATTATATTATTTAACAGTATATTTAAATATACAGAATAATATATTGTGTTAATATATTACAATATATTGAAAAATACTTAAGGAATTACCGATTTTCATATATTGAAAAATATGTGACAGTATTTTTACTAATATCATACTGTATGTAATTTTATATTCAGTAGTACAATTTATAATATATAGATTTATATGTGATCTAATATGGTACTGCATGTGTAATATATTGCAGATATATTTACTCACGCAGTAAAAACACACATATATAGAGAAATATATAATGTAAAACAATTCGGTAACACTTTACTTGAAGGGGTGTGCATAAGACTGACATGACACCTTCATAATCATGACATGACACATGTCATGAATATGAAGGAGGTTTTATGCATGTTTATGACAACTGTCATTAAGTGTCATTCACTCAATTATGTCATTTTTAATGCAAAGATCATTAGCAATTATTTTGATATTGGCGGTTGTTTCCCATTCACCACTATAGAAGTTTACCCAACTATGATTTCCAAGAACCCCGGAAATGTAAAAAGAGTCCAATGAAGGAGTTGTTTTTCCCTCTCCATCCTCCTGAGATGCAACAGGAACGAGTGCAATTGACAATTGAATGAGACGAGCCTTAAACTTAAGTTGATTAGCCAATGTATACGTTAGGAATGTTTTCATTGTTGAAATTGAAGTCAGATTAAATGAGTGTCACAATAGTTTATGTTTATGATTGTAACAATAAGCAGATAAACTAAAATTGAAACTAAATTCTACAACTTGAGTGGACTTCACAGGGGCACTGAAAAGACATACAGTAATTATAGTATTAATGGTGTTTGGCTAACCACAGACTCTACTCTTCAGCACAATGATAATCCCAAAAACGTTTTTAAACATTTTAAATTCCAAAATAATTGAACATCAAACACTAAGAGATATCCCCCTATATTAATATTGAGCAAAACACATGAAATAACACATAATTTTAAAATATACTCTCCTTTAACAGCAAAGCATGCTGGGAGCTAGAAGTAAGTTGTAACCACTGATTGTAACTCATTCTGTGAATGTGTGTGTGTGTGTGTGTGTGTGTATACACATTCACATTTAAATAGAAACATGCATGTGCAATATATGTACACAAACAACTTCATAAATATTACATGTAATGCTATTTTTGTCTTCATTTATAGATATTTTATATGTATCAATATATACTGTAAGCATACGTGGTAAATGCATATATTGCAGTATATTAAAAAATATCAGCAGTAGTCTCCCATATATGGAAATGTTTAATGTAATATATCACATTATATTTTGCAGTATATTCATATATATTTTTGTTCCATAAGGTTAGGTATGATTTTAGTGCCCCTCTTCGAGTTGTCCACTGTAAAGCTGCTTTAAAACAATCAGCATTGTAAAAAGCGCTATATAGCGCTATAAAAGTTGACATGACTTGAACCCCTGTGCAGTGCACATGTTAAATATTTTAGAGTACATTTAGTGTTTTTCATTGAGTCATAAGTTTTAATTCATGTGAGGTGCACTATATAGCAAATAACTGTTTATACTAACAAAGCATCAGAGGTCACTGGTTCATCACTGAATACAGGGGGTTGTGTCATGGATCTGTTACTCTTCAGAGACACACCACTGGGATCTGGAGACTGTGATCTCTGTCTCTTTCTCCTGCTGATACTGACAAAAGACAAACAAAACAACTGCATATTAGAGCACTAGTTGTACTGTATAACTCGACTTCACCATATATTTACAGTTATTTATCAATTTAGCAGAAGATTTTCATCCAAAGCCATTCATAAATACGGAAGACAACAAGCAGTTCATCTAATAGTGACTGTAACATGAGAATAGCTGCAATACAAAGTCCTATGAAGTTTCAGCGTCTGTGAAGTTTCAGCTCAAAATACCCCACAGATCATTATCAAATGAGCTCATGCTCCCCATCCCCAAGCTTGCTAGTCATTCCAATACATTGAGGCATACATAATACAGCTAACACAGCAAATAAAACTTGCAAAATGGATCATTACAAACTATTCTTGATGCAGCATATAACAAAGGTATGCCATGTATTTTGTGGATGTTTGCTAAAATTTAATTCTGAATGATATTGATAGTGTGATGCACAGCTAACATGGCTAAAGCTACACACTGTTGGAGAAACTCAATTCACGAGTTCACATTTATATATAATTAAGTACAGTAAGAGTTATGTATATTTGGCGTGCTGTCCGGGGGAGGGCTTCGAACTCTGAAATTTTGGACCGAACCCACAGTATTCCCCCGTTGTGGTAGAAGTAGAAGTGAGGAGAAGGGGTGGAGGAGGGATGCTGATGAACTGTCAGATGAACAGAGGTAAGTCTGCTTTATGTATACCTCTTGTCATGGTTGCATTGATTAACTGAACACTCTCCACCAAAGCTAATTAGGTTAATTATCTGCACCCGTTCCTCCCAAACTTTGTTGATAAAACATCATTAAGAATGAAGATGTGTTTATGAATTATACAGACTGCAAGCGTTTTGGGGTTAAAAATGAAAATAATGAAATGGCTCTGGTCTCTGTGAGCACAGTAAGAAACAATGGTAACTTTAGCCACATTTAACAGTACATTAACAATGTGCTAACTAAACACATTCAGGAAAACAATTAGCAAAAATCACAAAATAAATAGAAAACTAAATTGGATCAGTTGGTATCGATCCATCTTTGAAAATAAATTTCTCCTGTGTTTAACTGACCATCATGTGAAGCATTCTAGTGTTAATGACTTAGACATATTGGCATATGAATTTATCTGTACACATTCCCTTCATAAATAAAATTGCACCACTGTGTCCTTAGTGGCTCAGATGCCAGGGAGTTGATGGAGATTCATATGTTTGCTATTATAGCCATTAACAGATCAGTGATAATGTTTACATAGATGAGACACATCAGGAGCCCAGGGACGGTCGTTCTTGAGTGCTGCTGTCCTGCAGAGTTTTGCTCTGACACAACTCACCTTCCTTCACATAGCTTTAATAATCCTGAAGACATTCAAGTGTGTTTGATCAGGGTTGTAGCTAAAGTCTGCAGAACAGCTGCTTCTGCACTCCAGGACTCATCGCTTGCAAAAACAATGGCGGTGCCATGGGTTCAAATATACAGATTCAGGGGGTGGTTATATTATAATTAGACCCCCTTCCTATGTCACAAGGGGAGCGAAATCAGAACGGGTTGATTTGTCTCATGCTTGCAGAGAAAAGCTTACCAAAAAAAGTTACTGGGTTGTCCTTTTTCACATTTGCTGTGCTGGTAGATGCACCAGAGTTATATTACCCAATTATAGCACTTAAACACGGGAAAAGATTTTATTTTCATGATATGACCCCTTTAAAATAATCACAACATGTGCATAAGAAATAAAAAAATATTATTCCTGACTACTTGAATCACAAATACATACATAACTAGAAAGAGAGAAAGAGAGAGAGTTAGTGGTTTAACAGGATTTAATCAAGTGCTCAAAGAGAATTCTTTAAACCGAGGAAGATCATTCCACCAGTGAGAAACAGTGAAGAATCAGGAAAGAGATTTTGTGCTTCTCTGTGATAGTATCATAGTATCACACTCGAGATTGAGTTCACGAGACGAGATGAGACGAGACAAGATTTTTACACACTATTTTTAAGAAATCCTCAATGGCGAAATACATGACTAGAAAAAATATTCTGCAGTTGTGTTTGAAATGTTTTAACTAATCATCTTGTAATGAATGTCATTTCAGTTCTACTTTCTGAGTATGAATTATCATATGCAGTAAAACACAACAATACTCAAGCACTGTAAAAGGTTTTGTCACTAACTCAACTGACTGACTTCTGTATGATTTCAGTCACTTCAGATCTTACTGTACATGATTTATGAGCTTCTACAACCTTTGACCTCCTAACTGAACTCCTCTCCACAAACTGATCATAGAAATAAAAACAGTGTAAATAAAAATGGTAACACTTTACAATGAGGTCTCATTTATTAACATTAATGCATTAACCAACATCAACTAACAATGAGCAATATCTTTGCAACATTTATTTATTATTCTTTCTTTATGTTAGTTTATAAAAATAGTCATTCATTGTTAGTTCATGATAGTTCACAGTGCATTAACTAATGTTAACAAATGAAACCTTACTGTTTGTGCTTAATAAGATTAAGAGAAAACTGTTATTCGTTTTTATGGTAACACTTTACAATAAGTGCAACCATAATCGCACTCTCTCAATATTCAAAGTGCAAATAAGACCAAATTTTGGGGGGGGGGTTCGTACACTTGCGGGCTTAAAATGAGTTACAAAGATACATAACAGACAGTGTACACTATATAGGATATCATAGGCGCCGATTTATGTTTCTGCCGGTGGGTGCCCAGTGCCCCACATTACCCCCCTCCATATTATACTATAGATAAATCCGCAATCAATTTTGATGTTCCCTAATGGTCTCGGGGTAGACTTTTTGTTAATAGAGTCAGAGGTTCAGCAGTGCACTAATTATCAGTGGTTCGAATCTGCCCTCATATATTTTTTTACCTCATAAAGTTCAAAAAAGTGAATTAATGTTTGTATATCAAGAGCAGGGGCATGTTTGTGTGCATTTTGTAAGTGATTTCTCTGGAAAGAAGAGTCAAACGATAGATTGACGCGCATGTCTGAAGACTAATTTACACGAGCCACAACGTTCCTCAGCATGATTTCAAAAACAACATGTTTCAGCGCTAGTTCTCTTCTTATTTAACTCAAATCAACATCAACTGGATGTTTAATTTGCATTATATCCGTGCAGCGAGATGACAATTTCGACCCAAAAGCACATTCTTTTCACGAGTGTTGTCGCGAGTCATGCTCTTGCTGAAATCTGAAGCAAAGAGAGTTTGAGTGTATTTGATCGAGGGCCGAGCCATTTATGCTCGCGCATCACTTGGATGCGCTCTCGACGTTTGTCATTAAAATGTCGCTATAGAAACGGCCTTAAACAAACTATAAAAAAGGGTAAAGATCGTGTCTGAAAGCTCCAATCGATTTTTTATTGGTTAAAATCAATGGAGAATATCTCGTATTTTTCCGTGGGTGCTCGACCATTTCCGTGGGTGCTCCAGCTGTATCGGCGCCTATGGGATATATCACTATACAGGATTTACACTATTATACATTATCGACACGAATTTATTGGTGAAACAATAGTCTATAAACAAAGCATCAGGCTGTCTTTGAGTTCACATGAACAACGGTTAAAGTTACTCGTCAGGCTACAGAAGAATAACAAAATTCCTCCGTTAAATTAGGTCTAATACATTGAGAGTCACGCAGAGCTATAACAACCCAGCCACAACACATAATTGCGAACAACATGCCTCGCCTTAACACAGGCCTGGGGTCAGCTTCATTTGCTGTTTGAGTTAACATGTACTAAACATGAGTAGAATTTGCACCGCAGCGCCCCCACACCTTGATGCTCATGACAAGAATAGCATGTAGTTATCTTTATTGAAGTGAATTAGGTTTAAATCGCCGTCATGCATGAATGAATGATATTTTTGCAATTTTACACATAATAATCCATGATGATCATATTACACAAAACTGATATTGCACGTTAAAATAACACATTGTCAATATTTTTTGAGACCCCCCAAAATTTCATAAATCACGTTTTCAGGGGAGCCCATGTCTTCTTAAGGGGAGCCGAGCTCCCCCTAGCTCCCCCATAGTTCGCACCCTGCATGTGTCAATGCTAAAATGGCCAGTGTCTTACCTGGGGTCAGAGGTCACTGTTCCATCACTGGATCCAAAGGGTAGTTTCTTCATGAATTGATCACGCTTCACAGACTCACAGCTTGATCCAGGAGATGGACAGCTCTTTTCAGAGGGAGTGTCCTCATCTTCTCTTTCATTATGGAGACTCATTTCAGTGTTCTTCTACTGTCAGGGTGTGGGTGAAGGGATGAGATGAGAACGCAAGAATGCAGAGATAGAAAAAAAACTATCTTGTGGGAAAAACATCACCAACTGGATTGGACACAGCAAGGCAAGGGCTGGAAACAACAGGGAACAGGTTAATATACGATGATTATCTTGCACAGGACTGCAAACTAAAGAAGAATAAGGCCCCGTCCACACAGAGATGAGTTTAGCTGTATACGCAAAAATTTGTATCGTATAGGCATTTCTTCCAGATGGATCCGGGGTTTTCAGAAGGTGAAACCGCTATTTTTTAAAATCCGGGTCCCAGAGTGGGTCAATCTAAAAACGCCGCTCTTTGCATGTTCGTGTGTACAGACTATTCGTATATTTTGTGAAACGATGATGTCATCACCCCACGTGTCCACCCTAGTCAGTCACCGCTAACAGCACAAAACAGCGACAACAACAACAATAGCAGACTACAAGCTTGTGTTCATGTTGCAGAAGCTACCGAGCCTAAAGCTTTATTTCAAAGCTTTACTAAAGTTTGTATACAGTGTGCAAGGTTTAAGCGCATGCTCCAAGTCTTATTCTTTGTTTTTAGTGTATCTCTATTGCAGAATTACAGCGCCAAATACTGTTCTGACATGTATACTACATCGTTTTGAGTCGTTTCAGACAGGAGAGCACATGGCACAAAGAAACACATGACAAGCCATTGGCCTGTTGCATGAAGCTAGTTGAACAAACTCTGAGTTTTAGAGTAGGTTTAGAGTTGACAAATCCAGATAAATCCAACCTGGTTTAGCTCAGGATCAACTGTTGCACAACGCTCGGTATAAACTTTCTCTGTCAACTCAGGTTTAATCCAGAGTTTGCAAAGCGCGTGCAGCTGAAAGTGTGACACATGCAGCAAACAGCCAATCACACGGAACAAGGAGAACGTCCGTTTGATTCACTTATTCTCGAGAGAGCCGCCCAATTCAGTCTCTTCCGAAGATTAAGAGATTGTTATGAAAAATAAGAAATTAAATGCATTTACAAAGCAGGAATAAACACAGGTTAAGAACAACTTGAGGGTAAATGATGACAGAATTTTCATTTTTGGGTGAAAAGGTAATGTAGTTAACTAATGTTAACAAATGATAATTATGTTAAAGTGTTACGAATGTATTTTTATATGAGAAGTGCATGTTGCACTTTTTTAATTTAATGTTTATTTTGAATTAAAAAAAAAAAAAAAAGTATATTTGACATTAAAAATCCATACTATGTGTCATTAAGTATTTGTTACAAATTGAACATTAATATTATCTCATAATAGCCTACAGTCAAACACTGTTACATTAGTTAACGACACTGATCAAAGTGAATATCATTTTTTTTTAAATAATTGAGGTACTTATTAAATATGGTACATAAATAAATCCTATCAAATCCATTCTAAAATAGTATTACATACATACAAAAGGAAATTACACTAAAACAAATGTACGTGACGCGACTCTAATAAGACCTGCTCTAAACTATATATGGTTCGCTGTGATCTATTTAATTGATATTTCCCCATTTATTTATTTTTATCTTTATTTATATATTTTATTATTATTATTATTTACTTATTTATTTATATATTTCTTTCTCATTTTCAATGTGATGTCATGTTTGGCCGTCCCTGAACCCCTGGCTCTTTTCTCTTGGCTATTTCTCACTTTTGTACTTNACGTGACGCGACTCTAATAAGACCCGCTCTAAATATGGTTCGCCTTCACTTCCGGCCTGAGACGCGTGACCAGGCTTGTGTGTGTGTGTGTGTGTGTGTGTGTGTGTGTGTGTGTGTGTGTGTGTCCTCCTGAAACTGTCACTGTCACAACAATCGCTGACTCTTTACAATTGTTTCTAATGTGATCATAAATACAAAAATAATTTTACTTCTTATGTGATCATCATATCTACAATAATGCGCTTGCATTAACGTGCGTCTTGCAGAAATGTTTTCAAACTCAAAATGACTTTCATGACCTAGAAATATTCGTATAAATACACGACGTGTATTTTATGCTTTTAATGATAAATATTATATAAAATGAAGATCGCAGGAAATCAAAAGTTGGTCTAATTTATTTAAACACGTTAATCATCAACGTTTCCGCCATTTTGGTTAGTTGGTTTTGGTTATTCGAAATGTTTCAAACCTCATGTAAAGAAGAGCATAAACCTAAATAACAGCTCATTTGTAAATGTCTACATCGTCACATGAAGAATTTAAGATTTGAACTCACCTCTAAATATGTGTCTGTTTAATCACCCAATGTTAACATGTTTAAAGCCTCGGAATGGCGTCTCTTCTTCCTCTTCTTTACTTTCGTTTCTACCTGGTTAAGGTGTGTCTTGTTTTGTAACTCCACTAAACAAACTTACTCCCTCTAGTGGAGAAAAGCGTCATCACAGGTTCAACAGGACTGCAGCCACAATACCTTTGTGTGTGTGTGTGTGTGTGTGTGTGTGTGTGTGTGTGTGTGTGTGTGTGTGTGTATGTGTGCATTTTGGTGATTTATGAGGACAAATTTGTATAATAACATGGGTATTGTAAATATGTTTTATGAGGACATTTCATGAGTTCTCATATTTAAAATAGCTTTAAAACATACTAAACAATGTTTTATTAAAAATGTAAAAATGCAGACAGTTTCATGTGATGCATTCTTAGAAGAAAAGGTTCTATCAGGCGCATATGGAACCCCTAAAACTGTAAAAAAAAATCAGATGGATACTCTTCTATCCCAGGAGGCCACGGGAGAGGATATGTTATAATTGAACATGGAGGAGAAGAGCGGCGTGGGTGTTTTCAAATGTGAGTATTAAAAACCAAAAACATGGTTCCTTGTGTTAAAGTCACATTTGTTGAACTACTGTAGAGTAAACTGCTGAATGTGTAAAGATGCTCTAGTTGTGATTTTGCATAAAAACACTAGCATTATGCACTATGAGTGATGTATGTGTGCTATTATGTAGAATTCACTGTTGTCAACACTGCTTACATTATATGAATGAAAATAATGTAAATAAATACATTTACATAAAATAAACATAAGTTATCTTTTGTATTTGTCCATTGATAAATTAAAGGTGCAATATGTAATATTTTTGCAGTAAAATATCCAAAATCCTCTAGGCCAGTGTTATATATTCTGTTCTCTTGAGTTCTTACAATATCCCAAATGTTTCCAACTATTTGTAAATCGTGAGAAAATTGCAATTTTAACCAAGGCTCCGGGACGTGTGAGGAGTCGCCTGTCAATTGCGTCATACCCACGTTACCCTCGGTTTCTGGTTTTACTTTGTAGAAACCATGGAAACACCAAAGACGCTTTAATATAATACATGTTTTAATAGACAAGGGAACAACTGTTTTAATATATTTATAGACAGAAAACTAATTGTTGTTATATAGCTCAACACGTTTAGTCTTTTTTTTCGATTTACCATGCTTTACCATGCCTCAGAGAAAAACAGTTTTGTGAAGTAGCTAACAGCATAATCAGATGCAGCTTTATTTTTAGTAACAGTAATACAGCATTTTCTCCATCATACAATGTTTTAAAATTAATTGCATGTCATTTATCAACACAAGCCATCCAGAATTTAATATATTCTAAAATCGATCTATCTTACTGCAGTGTGTATCAGTGTCTCACAGCAGCCGCCGAGCGAACGCACAGAGTAACGTTATAACATCATTTTCAACACACTCAAATGTATCTAATATGATAAACAGAGCTGCGTTACCTCATACTCATGACCGGAAAAGCGGAAGCGGCGCCGGCGACTGTGACATAATAAAAGTCCCGCTGCTCGTGAGGCGTGTGTTGCTCAATCGCTCCAGCTCCTCGTTCAGCTCCACAACACTCGCTCCAGCTCTGCTTCATACTACAGTAACGTTAATAATCGCATCCATGAACATGATTTCTTCCTGAGTCCTATCCCGATTCTTTTGCACCGTCCACTGAGGTGAAGACCACATTTCCCAAGATTCCACGCTCAAACTTTCCATCATCAAGCTACGCCTTTGTTTTGAATAGGCCTCTAGCGACCTCTAGCGGACAAAATTATTACATATTGTACCTTTAAGGAACATTTGTGTTGCATAAAAAGTGAGTTAACACATCAATTCCCTCAACATGTAAATGTAGTGTTGAGCACATAAATCTCAGAGGAAAGTTAAATCTTGTCAGGGTGTTACAGGGACAGATGATCACGTGTGTTTATCCGGTGGAGAGAGACTGATGAAGGAATGATGCCATCAAAGGCTTTTGAGTGAGTATACTACAGAAATGAATAAAAAATAATGGGGTAAAGGGAAAAAGACACCAGCAGGGATTGAACAGAACGAAGGTGAGTAAATAATGACTGAATTTATATGTTTGGGTGAATTAACCCATTATGCCCCCAAATAGAAATTTGTATGAAATGTATGTATGCATTTATATTATAGTAGTACCTTGAAAAAGTAAACTTTAAGAAACGAGCAGTTTTAATTAGCGTCTGTGCCCGAGACACTAACAAAAAAAGCATTTACAAAATCACATTTTCATTTGTCCAAAGTGACTTACAGTGCCCTTTTTTACAGGGATGATCCCTGTGGAGTAACCTGGACTAAAGTGCCTTGCTCAAGGACACACTGGTGGAGATGCTGCAGAGATCGAACCAGCAAACCTTCTGCTGACCAGCTCAGTGGTTTAGCCCACTGCACCATAAAAGTAATTAAGCTATGACAAAAAAATAGCATGTAATTGTAAAAATATGAAATGAAATATGGCAAGAAACAGATTGCTGACATGAACTGAATTGTAAAATGTTTTAATCTGTTTAATTGTTTTTCAGGTAGTCATGCTGATGGAGAGCACATGAATGTTTGCAGCAGCCAGATTGTCCCGCACATCTTCTCCCACTCTTGCTTCAAAGTTGTGGGGTTCAGGGGTCCATCATCATCATGGTCTTCCTCAATCCTCTGGATCAACGATGTCTCCATTGAGAAGAGCAGCAGTGAGAGACATGATGGATGAAGGTGTTCATCTGCTGCCTTATCAGAATAAAGCTGCAGAACTGGCACAACTGTGTGAGAAGACAGTAGGATGTGGGGATCACTGCCTGTAAATACGTGATTGTTAGAACAACAAGTTCAAATAAAGCTTTGTTTCATGTGTTGTGGACTTGTTACTGTTATTCATTCTGTAACTCATTTACATTTCCTATTGTTGTCAGTAAATAAAATATATTTATTTTATTAATTCATGCATTAATTCATTGATTGACTGTAAATTGAGATGTATTCACCTTGGCTGCATTTGTCTAGTGTGTGTTCATGCATTGCTATGTCAAATAACAAAACAAACTGCATTTTGCTTGTTTTACTAAAACATTTTCAGTAAAATTTTCAGTAATTAAGCATTGGTCAGCATTTATCATTATTATTGTGTGTAAGTGTTGGGGTGTGCTATCAACGCAGTTCATTCTGGGGTCATCTTATCTTTAGTAGTAATACTTACATTTTCTGAGTATAAAATCGTCAGTCTTCTCCAAAGGCGAGATCTTCAAGCAGCTGTCCGACGTCTCCTTTGTGCAGACATTGCAAATGCTGAGGAAAACCGTTCAAGGAAGGGTTGTAGAGTTACTGGTGCTATGAGGTCTTAGTGCACCTGTTGCTCATGTCTTTTTTTATTTTATTATAATTGCAGAACTACAAGAACAGAGTAAATACCAGTTAACAATGAACAATCATAATGACAAAAACAAAAAAAAATCATGGCTTTATAATTCAGGGGACCTTTAGTCATTACTTAAATATATATATTGTTGTGAAATAAAAAATCAAGTTCTGAAATGCTGTTAGACTTTTTACTTGTAATTGTTATTTTATTGAGCTTGGATGACACACAAATTATGCCTATTGATTCGATATACTATCATGACTTGTCATAGTTTAACATTTTCAGTTAATCAAAAATGTATTTAATTTTAAGTTCTGTTAATGTAAAATACAATCTGATGACGTGTAAACGTGTTTCATTGTTTTGAGTTGTATGAACACTTCTTTTAACTGGGCTGGGATTTATATTTCCCATCATGCTTTGCCCATGGCACTTGAAAGGGAAAGTAAATGCTAAAATTAAGTGTTATATAATGTTTTTTGCACAAGATTAATGGTAAGGGAGATTTAGCAGTAATTAGGGTTTTGTTATGCTAATTTAGAAGAGTTAATGTGTTAATGTGGGTTTTTGGAGAGTTACCATCATGGTGACAAGCGGTGCTTGGTAAGATCATGTTACGTAGAAATGCATTTTTATTGTGTCCAAAAATCATCTTCACCTTGCTTAAAAAATTATGTTGGTTCAACTTAAATAGTTGCATTCATGTTGACAATTATTAAGTTTATGTTTCTTAGAAATGTGTTTTTACTGTGGCAAAAAAACGTCTTCACCTTACTTAAAACAATATGTTGAATCAACTCAAAATATTGCTTTCAATTAATGTAATTCTCCCAATTGGCCTAAGTTAAAAATTCTAGTGAAAAACGTTAACATATTTATTTTTTGTTGAACCAATGTTTTTTTTTTTTAGAGTGTACAGCATAGTATGAGATTATATACTCAGGGAAAAAAAAGCACAATGACAAGGTTAAATATCTGAATAATTCATCATAAGGCTTCTATATATATATATATACAGTATATATATATAGAAGCCTCTATAAGTGCCTTCAGAAATTTTCTTCTAAAATGATACATTTTATGAGGCTCCTATGTTTATGTTCAGTTATTTCACTTTAACGGTAATGAAAAAGATCTATTAACTGCCAATAAAGTGAAAATACTAAAATTAAAACATATCAGCCTAATAAAAACTCATTTTAGAAGAAAATTTCAGATGGCACTTAGAGGCATTTGCATCTGAAGTCTTCATATATATATATATATTATAAACCTGAGGGATGAAACAACTGTTAAAAAAAACCTACTTAA
Source organism: Anabarilius grahami (assembly GCA_003731715.1). Classification (NCBI taxonomy): domain Eukaryota; kingdom Metazoa; phylum Chordata; class Actinopteri; order Cypriniformes; family Xenocyprididae; genus Anabarilius; species Anabarilius grahami. Next base: position 297,507 of record RJVU01017965.1, read on the forward strand.
TTAACCCTAATTTTTTTGGTATAAATACTTCACAAAATTAATGGGCAGCTGTTTCTTCAACAAGACCTCAAAATGAGCAAGTTTAATCAGTATCAAGATATTTACAGATAGTTGAATAAACCTGTAACTCATATCTTTTCAGTTGTTGCGCTTGTGATAACGTCAACATGGCGAATGATGTCCGGATCGCATTCATACTCAACGAGATCAGTACCTACTCTATTAGGCTCGTTAAGTAAGTAGGCCTACTTACTGAAATTAAGTACCTACCCATTGAGTAGGCGGTTTCGGACTCAGCCAGTGTTTCGAAATCGCCCATCACTGGGTAACGCGTAATTCACAAACATGTTCCGGGGTCACAGGTAGCCTACATAAATAAGTTATGGTTGCTATTATACCCTGAGAGTCACTTCTGTTTCTGGAAACGACATTTAAGGTTACCAGCTTACATTAAGTGAAGTTTCTCGGATTAGCTCTTAAATTATTGTGAAATAGGCTTACCGCGAAACCGAAAGTAAAAGTCACACATTTCTAAAACATTCAACTGCGGGAGAGATTTATATAGTAAGTACTTTTATAAAGGTGCAATAAATGCATGTTTTCATATTTAAAATGATTAAACTGTAAATATGTGATATTATTTATGATGGAGATTATCCGCCTGATCCACATATGTGCGAGGCTGCGAGCTGCTGTTATGTAGACTAAATCATAATCATAAATGAGTAGATCGAGTCTGTAGACCTCTGAGACTTCAAAAGTGTTAAACAGATGTTAAATAATTTAAAATCTTGAATATTCAATATGTGATTTAAGAATAGAGAAGTAATGCTTGTATCAGAAATGTGCTTTATTTTGAGCCAACAGAGATAGACTAACCTATATTAGCCGCTGGTGAGTAGGCTTATTTACATTTTGATTATGTATTTGACTGTTTTATTATTCTGCTTATCCTTTAGACACACACACACAAAGGGCACACTTTAAAGTATGGAAGTAAATTAATGCCAAATGTTTTTGAAATAAAAAGCTTGTTGAATTGCACTAATTGAAAAAAAATACGCATTACATTAACTGTGCTTGCATTTAGATGCGTTGTATTTTTAAGGCTTGCATTTTTATGGGCTGAAATTCAACATGGTCATATATTTAAGCTGTGAATATTTCAATTAAAAATATTTCACACACATTTTCATTATTAAAAATTCAATAGTTTATATTCACCTTTCAGATTTCACTTCCAACAGATTCAGTCTGTTTAAAAATACAACCTATAAAATTCGACTAGCAATTATCAGTCCATTTTATTTTGCTTTACAAATTCGCTTCCACAAATTCAGTGGTTCAAATTCAGCAGAAAATTCAACATTTCACATCCGGGAACTGCAGGAAAAGCAGTAGAGTGCCGATCAGTGTTGGGCAGTAACGCGTTATTAGTAACGTGTTACTGTAACGCAGTTACTTTTGACAGTAACTAATACTGTAACGCATTACTTTTAAAATAAATTAACTCTGTTACCGTTACCATATGGTGCGTTGTCCGTTACTTTTTAAAATTAATTAATTTTGGCTGAAGTGTAGCCTACAGCCTAACCTGTTTACAGCAGCGACGCATTGTAGGATTGGTGGATGCCAACCACTGTAAACAAGAAGACGCACTGTGGGCGTGTTTCCGTTTATTCAAGTATGTGCGGCAGTCATGGCGAGTCAAGGCGAGAGCAAGACGAGTTTCTCAAAGTGGAAATATGCTCATTATTTCACTTTAGTTGAGCATAAAGACAAAAACCTTTTAGTCAAATGTAAGCTGTCTTTCTGGTTCGAAGGTCCTATCTGATAAACAGCAACTCCAATCTGTCGAAGCACCTCCAGACGTTATTCATTTAAGCCATTAGTTGACTAATCACATTTATATTAATTTAATTTCTTAAATATTTGAGAGAATAAACCATAATAATGATCGTAATATAGGCTATAGCGCACGCATAAAGCTTGCCATAAAGAACCGGCAAAATTAACGATTATGAATGTGACCAAAACATCAAGGAGACATTTTAATTGTTTATTAATAAAGTAATGTTTTCTGAATCAGTGTCGGCTGCAAAGATGAAGTTGACATTACTGACTCTCATCATCTCCGCATACTGGATGCGCTTAGAGAGAAAATGCACATTTCATTCGGATTAAATTTCTTTTATTTCTTTTCATTTTTAGATATTTCAAGCTTTCTATATATATATATATATATACTGTATTTCTCATGTCTGCGAGGCAAGCAGCCGCTGAGTTTTGGTTCATTTAGCCTATAAGTCGCGCTCCAGTTCACGCGCCAGTGATCGCGCCCGCGCCTGCCATGATTATTGTCTGCTATATTTGCTTCTTATTTATTAAATCCAGGCAATTGGTCGATGAAACATTGATTAAAATTAAGATACAATTTTTACAAAACGAAATTCACTTTAAAGAGAGGCTTTCTACAAAACAAAACTTAATGAAGTGTTTAAAATCATGTCTGACCCACTCCCGATATATTGCGCATATTATGATGCATCTTACTCATGCTGTTCACTTTTCATAATCAAGTAAATACATTTAAAATGTAACATAGAACTATTTAAACATAAATATGAAACTGCATTTTCTTTAATGGCTACCAACACGTATTTCTCTGTACAGTACAGAGAAATTTCATAAGCAAGATCAAGAATAATTTATTCTTAGACTTATATTTAATATTGGGGGCATTCAAGTTATTTTACATATTTTAATTTTTTTTAAAGTAACGCAATAGTTACTTTCCCTGGTAATTAGTTACTTTTCTAATGATGTAACTCAGTTACTAACTCCGTTACTATTTGTGAGAAGTAACTAGTAACTATAACTAATTACTTTTTTAAAGTAACGTGCCCAACACTGGTGCCGATGCATGATCTCCATCTGCTGTTAGTCTTCTTCACCAGCAGGTGCCGCTAGAGGCTGTATAAGACCAGAACAACGGCTAGTAAGTCATCATTCATTCATAAAAACATAAATAGAGCAAGCATAAGTGAGTGTGTGATGATTATCAGGGCCAGTATAAATGCAGAAAAGCTGATAAAGACACAAAAGCTGCATTTATGTTTAATTCAGTGTCTTTACGGGTACTGTCCCTGTGTAGGCTACAGCTTTCTCTACAGTGATTATAACATTATTGCCCGATGCTGGTGAACAGATCAAATGTTAAATCTGAGCTACACATATATTTCTCTCTGTTGTTTAGTTTCCTCAACTTTATATCGCAGCACCGTGTTGTAATACTAGGGATTCCTCATCCGTCACAGGATTCCCCTGCTATCAGGACATATAAAACGCTTAACACAGCTTAATGGACTCGTACAGTGATATAAAAGACCAAACTTGCAACTCATTTGTGATGTAGGTTATACTCTATAGGCTCCAAGAAAGCAGATACTGGTATAAAGTTGATTTGAGACTGAACGTTTGATATTCGCAAATTTAGGGACCGTCTCTAAAGTTACGACATTGGTATACTCGTTTCTACCTTCAATAGCGAATAACTTACTGTCACAAAACCAACTTACTAGCCGTTGCTCTGACCTTTGTAAACATGCGCTAGCGGCACCTGCTGGTGAAGAAGACTAACAGCAGATGGAGATCATGCATCGGTACTCTACTGCTTTTCCTGCAGTTCCCGGATGTGAAATGTTGAATTTTCTGCCGAATTTGAACCACTGAATTTGTGGAAGCGAATTTGTAAAGCGAAATAAAATGGACTGAAAATTGCTATTCGAATTTTATAGGTTGTATTTTTAAACAGACTGAATCTGTTGGAAGTGAAATCTGAAAGGGGAATATAAACTATTGAATTTTTAATAATGAAAATGTGTGTGAAATATTTTTAATTGAAATATTCACAGCTTAAATATACGACCATGTTGAATTTCAGCCCATAAAAATGCAAGCCTTAAAAATACAACGCATCTAAATGCAAGCACAGTTAATGTAATGCGTATTTTTTTTTTCAATTAGTGCAATTCAACAAGCTTTTTATTTCAAAAACATTTGGCATTAATTTACTTCCATATCAAGGCCTTTGGTTTCCACACATCCAAATTACAGACACAGTGAGGACCTAAATAAGAATAATTTGCTATATAAAAAGACAATATTTTATAATCAAATGCAAAATCAGTACCAAACATGGAGTTCTGCTAAGTAATGATGTGGACTGGAGTAACAGAACTGATTATTTAAACGCTTTGTTCTTAATTAATAAGAAAATGTTACATTTTGATTCCTGTGGCCTGTTGCACAAAGCTGGTTTCAGTTGCTACCCAGGTAAGTTCAAGATTAGTTTAAGTAAACTCTGTTTTTTTGGGCTTATGAAGGTGGATTGGTTTTTAGCAGGGTTCATTGCTATGGTAATTTACGCTGCCCAGCTAACCTGCTCTGGAGCAACTTTTATTCTGAGTTAGAGATCGCAAACCCAAACTCGACCAATCAGCTGTGAGTAAAGTGACATGTATCTGATGCAATAAAGCCACTCCCCCTGTATCTCTCGCTCCAAATTAAATCAGTTTTTAGTGAAAATATTTTAGAGACAAAATTGCTCAACATTTGCCGCTAGTTATTCATTATATATTAAATAAATTAAAATTATGAATAATTCATGACATATTCATATAATTAGACGACCTATTATATTAATTGAAAATATTAAACTTTGCTTTTAAATTAAAATAAATATAATATATGCATAATATATAAAGCTTTTAAACAGATTAAGCTTACATGTATTCTTTTGAGCTCTTTGTGAAACTGAATAAATTATAAGGCCTATTGGTTTGATTCACATGCATTGATATAGTCAGATATTTCTTTCAGCTGCCTTCTCAAACTTTCACTGCATCAGTGTTTATTCCGGCTTTGTAAATGTGTTTAATTACATATTTTTCATAACGATCTCTTAATCTTCAGAAGAGACATGAATCTCTCGCGAGAAGTGAATCAAACCGACGTTCTCCTCGTTCCGTGTGATTGGCTGATTGCCGCACATGTCACACTTTCAGGTGCATGCGCTTTGCAAACTGGATTAAACCTGAGTTGACAGAGAAAGTTGATAATCAGCATCATGGTACCAACAAAGCCGGATTGAGGTGGTTTGGTTTTGTCAACTCAAAACTAATCTTATAACCCTGAGTTTGTTCAACTACCATCATGGTACAGGCCCCAGGTTGGATTTATCTGGATTTGTCAACTCCAAACCTACTCTGAAAGTTTTTCAACTACCTTCATGCAACAGGCCACTGGAGTCTTCTGGCACAATCACATCTTCCATAATTCCAAACAAGCCCTGAGAACAAATATCCTTCCCCCTCCAAGGTTAATTTTTTTTTAGGATTTTATCACCTAAAACATTAATTTCATTCAGGTGGAACAAAAACAATTGGATAGAATAGAATAATCCTTTCACGCTGTAATTCTAAGCAGAATCAACTGATATTCCCACAGTTTCACAGACAAGGCTTAAGCTAGTCCTAGAATAAATGCATGTTTGAGTTGTTTTAACTAAAAGTCACTTGAACTGACATACCTTTAAATCGGTGCCATTTAAATCAGTGCCATTGTTTTGTCTCAAGATGTACACCAGTAATGTTTTTGTGTGTTTTTCTGGTGCACATTTATAAAAGCTACTTAAATATCCTAATTGAACTAAGGTTTAATCCTGGCTTAGGCTAAGCCCTGTCTGTGAAACCGGGCATATGAATGATAATGCTGCCCTCAAATTTAATCTGGAGCCTTGCAAACTTAAAATAAAACAGCACATTGTAATTGTTGTAGGTTAAATCTATTTATTACCAAGGCATTTGTCAGTAATACAGTGAAAATGGAGGGAAATGTGAATAATTGCACTGCATGACGATTAATGGTGTGCCCCTAAATTTTCTGCTTGTGCACCTAAAATTTTTAGTAAGGGGCTACAGTGCTCCTGGTAAAAAAAGTTAGTCTGGAGCCCTGCCTACGTTATTTTGATATGTTCTCCCCCACAATCATGCTGCACATTTGCGGCCCTACAGAGGATGAGCAGTTTGGAGAATGGATGGAAATGTGATTTCAGGTTACATCTTTTTTTTTTTTTTGATCAGTTTAAAACCACTGATCTAAAACTATTCTTTGTGAGGAGATGGAGTTGAGGGGCACTTTCAGTGATGAAACAGTGAACACTGACCCGAGGTAAGAAGAGAAAACACAGGTACTGAATGAAACACATAATAAAGATTGGCTGAATCCTTTGATTAATATTATAAGACTGAAGATCCAGAAAGCAGCCTCTCCTGAAGCCAGCTGTGTGTCTATTAAGAGTAACAAATCAATGGATTATCCTCTTCGATTCAGTGATGGAACAGTGACCTCTGACCCCAGGTAAGACAAAATACTGATACTGAATATCTCATAAAGGACATTAACAGAGAATGGATAAATCATTTGATTGACGTTATAAGACTGAAGATCCAGAAAGCATCATTTCCTGAAGCCAGCTGTGTGTCTATGAAGAGTAATAGATCCATGGATTATCCTCTTCGATTCAGTGATGGAACAGTGACCTCTGACCCCAGGTAAGACAAAACACTGATACTGAATATCTCATGAACCACATAACGGAATCCTAATTGCCTGAATACTTTGATATTACATATGATGCATGAAGCCTTTTTCAAGTTTAAAGCTGCACTCTTCCTTGAGGTAAATTCCTTCAGAGTTATTCCTCACTGCATCTCAAAACGATGTACATAAATCTGACTAAGCTTGATGTGTTTTTTCAAGTTGACGCGGAAGTTGACTCTGTTGCATGGATCTCCTCAGAATTTGCCTTTGAATTGCACGCGCTCTCCATGGCGCATTACAGGGTTCCCGCGGATCCTTAAAAAGTCTTAATTTTACTTATGAGAGGTCTTAAATTTTAGATGACACTTTGACTTAGACATATCTAAATCATTTACCAAATTAAATCTAATTAGCGTACATATTTTTTCTTTGTGGATTTGCTTGTTCACGTGACAATTCGCGGGCCTCGCAGAATTTACAACAGCGTATAACCTACTGTCTTCTGCATGCAAAACCCAGATAGCAACTTTGTGTCGGCCCAGATCCGGCCCACATCTGGCACATGCGGAATGATGATCTGGGCCACATGTGGCAGGAATGATGGCACTTGGGCGGACCGCTTCTGTTTGCCAGATCTGGACCACAAGCAGGCCACAAAAATGCCACATGTCAGCCAAGAGCAAAGAAATAAACGAGAACTGGACCTTATCTGATCCACAAAATATTTATATATTATTTATAGAGTCATTTCAGCATTAACAAGCCTGTTATCAAGCAGAATCACTGAAGGAAAGAAGGAAAAAAGAGATGAGCAGAAACACAAGAACTACAACTTTCTTCAGCCACAGCCTTAGATGAAATCAATGAAGATAAAAGACATTAAATCTCTGAAGATCTGATTCAACAACTCCACAAACAGCATTACCAGCTTCACTTATTACTGACCAGACTGACTTTATTTCTGTCACACGTCTACAGCAGCTCCTACTGAGAATTAACAGAAGTTTAACTCGTTTGTTACATTTGAGGTTACCATGATGGTGATTGATGTTTCCATTAGTTGTGCTCTTAACTTTATACATATATAATTGTCTTTTCTGACTGCTGTGATGGTGTGTTTATAAAACACGTTAGCAGCAATAAAAATTGAAATGAGATCAGATTTTATTATCATTGTGAAATGGACTGAATCAATGATGTTGTGTAGATGAAAAAATTTGTTTTGCGCAATTAGTACTCTTAACATTACAAACCCTGTGTTTCTGTGACATGAGTTCAAGCTGTACTGCAGAATTTTTTTTTTTTTTTTGAGGTACTTTGAGATGACACACTAAGACATCAAGAATCAGCACATGAATCTCAACTATGGTGACAATCAAATTGCATCATGTAGCCGCAATGCATGCTGGGTACTATAGTACAAAACTCCCAGAATGCATCAGAACATGGATAAATTATGCAGCTGATCTGATTGTCTAAATATTTTGTTTATTGTCACCATTGTTGAGATTCATATGCTGATTACTGATATCTGTGTTTGTCAATGTAGTTTTCCTTCTTGTGATTTTATTTATTTTCATTTTCTTACTGATTTCAGCAATACACCTGGATCTCATTTTGCAGTAACATTCAATTATTATGACTTCAGTGAAGCAGGCTATTTCATGGTGATTACAAAATCATCAATAGTTAACAATGCTCACACTTCAGTTTTCTTTGCTACAGTTAATGTGTTTGACAGAAACACTACCACAACAGCCAGAGAAGACAAATATATATGTTAAACGTTAAGAGGCCAACTAAAGGAAACATCCATCCCCATCATGGTAACCTCAAATGAAAAACATAAAAGTTAAACTTTTGTTAATTCTCAGTAGGAACTGCTGTAGACGTCTGGCAGAAATAAAGTCAGTCTGGTTAGTAATAAGTGAAGCTGGTAATGCTGTTTGTGGAGTTGTTTAATCAGATCTTCAGAGATTTAATGTCTTTTATCTTCAGTTAATTTCCTCTAAGGCTGGGGCTGAAGTCAGTTGTAGTTCTTGTGTTTCTGCTCATCTCTTTTTTTCTTCTTTCCTTCAGTGATTCTGCTTGATAACAGGCTTGTTAATGCTGAGATGACTCTATAAATAATATATAAATATTTTGTGGATCAGATAAGGTCCAGTTCTCGTTTATTTCTTTGCTCTTGGCTGACATGTGGCATTGCTGTGGCCTGCTTGTGGTCCAGATCTGGCAAACAGGAGCGGTCCGCCCAAGTGCCATCATTCCTGCCATATGTGGCCCAGATCATCATTCCGCATTTGTCAGATGTGGGCCGGATCTGGGCCCACACAAAGTTGCTATCTGGGAAGGAAGAGAAAGCAAAAGAAAATGGGTAAATGTCAGTTCAGTAACAGTTGCAAGTTCATTCTTTATGTGCATAGGGGTGTGTGATAAGTATCATTTATGATGATATCATAATTATTGTTTTAACGATGTGCGAGCTGACGTAGAGTTTGTCACTCATGTTTTCACTGTGTGATGTATGCAGTTATTATATGCCCACAATCATTTTTGCTCCAGCGAGGTTTTGTCTTATTATATCTTATGATATGATGTAGTTGTATTACAATATCACACAAACAAGAGAGACATTTTTCCCAAATCAGCACAAATGCAAATGTGATATTTATTTCATACAACAGTTAAATGAACAATAAGTTAACATAGTGAGTTACATTTTAGACACAATATTGTTTGTTTTTCTTTATTTTGCCAACAAAAAATTCAAAATTATGAACAGCAGAACAGTCTCCAGGCAACAGACAGAAATGTTTTTGTTATACTGACTGAATCCGTGTTTTGAACGAATCATTTTAATTAATGATTAAATGACCCATTCAATAAAGATTGCTTCATTCCTGAATGAATCAGTCATTTGCACAAATAATTTTTAGGGCCGTTACATACTCAACGCGAGAAACGCGAGCAAGCAACGCGAGCGACGCACTCCCTTTCATAGTCTAAACAGTGGACGCAAGCGTCACGGGCGATGCGTGTATGCAATACACCGCTCACGCAACAGGGGGTAGTAGAGTCGGGTGATATTAGTAGAGTCGGGTCACGTGATATTCAGATCAAAATGGCAACTGAAGAGGAGTGTATTCTGTTGCTGATTTTACATCGGCGGCAACAAAGGCAACGCAAAGATAGACGGTGGTATGTACGCCCTTTAAATCAAAAAAGAGATCAGGATGGGGAGTTTGTGTCTCTTGTGCTTCCCATGCGAAGCCTTGACGAGGAGAGACATTTCCAGTATTTTAGGATGTCGGCGCCAAAATTTGATGAATTGCTTTCACAAGTCATCCGCTTTCTCCCGCTGCCCCACACCACTTCTGCAAGCCACCTTCCACTTTTTGTGCGCCCTGGTGAATTTGTCACGGGCACTTTTCCAGTCCGTTTTTACTTTTATCTATGGGCTTTCCCATCGCGGTTGCAGCCTCTCTCCATGCATTTTCCAACGCTATTTTATTTGAGTGTAATTGCGATGAACTATCGTATAAATGTGGATGAATACGTATAAGTTCGCATAATTTTTCCTCTTCGCCCGCCATTGTATTCAAACCTTCTTCTTCTGTAAACACAATATACTTGAATTAATGTACAATACTTGCAATGTCGCCCCCACCGACAACGCATAGTATTGCGTGCATCGGCGCGTCGCGTATCAAAAACTAGGACGACACATTTGGCTACGCACCGACGCATAATGGCGGCCGAAGTGCAACGATGCGTAGCCTCGGGGACGCGTATGCGTACAGATGCGTTGACTATGAAACGGCCCTAATGAGTGACTCACTCATTAAGACAGTGACTTGCTGCCCCATACTGGCAATTTAGTTTAATATTTAAAATACATTTTAACTAAAAGGTTAAAGGAACACTCCAACTCAAATCCATTCAGCCGATCTCCGGGTCTGGCGGTACCACTTTTAGCATAGCTTAGCATTGTTCATTGAATCTGATTAGACCGTTAGCATCTTGCTAAAAAATGACCAAAGAGTTTCCTATTTAAAACTTGACTCTTCTGTAGTTACATTGTGTATTAAGACCAACGGAAAATGAAAAGTTGATATGGCTAGGAACTATACTCTCATTCCGGCGTAATAATCAAGGAACTTTGCTGCTGTACCATGGGTGCAGCAGGAGCAATGATACTACTCAGCGGCTGTGACTTTTTTTTTACAGTCTATGGCTGTGACCACTTGTTTGCACAGGGAGCATGCGTTGCAACCATGGAGACATTTGTGAGAGGCGCTGTGTAATATCATTGCGCCTGTTGCACCCATGGTACGGCATCAAAGTTCCTTGATTATTACGCCGTATTGAGAGAATAGTTCCTAGCCATATCGGCCATATGTCCACAAGAAATGCAGTCATACTGACGGCAAACATTCCCAGCGATGTAAACGCTTTGCTTTCAGTGAGAAACCTTTTCTTTTCAAACCTCCACTTAGGCAAAGGGAATAGGAATGGAAATATTTTTGAAATTAAAAACTAATATTTGTTTCTGGCACGCAGAATCTATATCTACACAGACGTAAGCCTTGTTTAGCCACTGCCCCAGTAGGGTTGTGTCAAAGCATTCCTTAGTCTGGTTGTTTGTTGACAAAAAAATCTACACTGTAAAATCCAATAAGTAAACCTTACTTAAAAAAAGCATGCAGACCGATTGCCTTGAAAAAACCAAGTAAGGTGAAATAGGAATAGTATGTACACAGTAAAATGCCCAGTGTTAAATTAACACCCAAAGTGTACATATGAGTCCATCTTGCCGGGTGTTAAAAAGTAACACTGAAGCAGTGTTAAAGTTAATGAGATAATTGATTGATGATTGAGTGATGATTGACAATTAGTGGAGACACCTGATGATAATAAGCAGAATAATTGAAGGAAAGAGAGAAAAAAGGTGTTAATTAATGTTTTATGGAATGTTTCATTTCAAGTCACCATGAAAGAGGTCAGCGTTTGCTTTAGTTGGGCTCTTGACTCTTTATCTTTTATTATTAATTTATCTCTGGCTGCTCCAACTTTGTGTTTGTAAAACACATTTGTTATGGTCACAATATAACTTGATGATTTTATCATGATGTAGATTAGAGTCTAAATCTCTGACTGTGTGCTTGATGTGTAGTTTTAGTATTAATGATTGTAGGCTTGTGATTTTACAGCTTGAGTTCCAATAGCAGTAGGACTATTTTTTTTCTTTTTTAAGAATAATACATTATGCACTGAAGCTTCATAGTTTAAACACACACAGGCATCAAGAATCAGCATATGATTCTCAAGAATGGTGACGATAAATGAATACAAAATACTGACAAACAGATCAACTCTGAACATCACAAAACAAGATACTGTCACAACAAAACAACTGAAAAATAAAAGCAAACATGATCAATCTACGAAAATTACAGGGCAATTCAGCTGCATAATTTATTCATGCAGCAATGCATGATGGGAGCCATGGATGAGTTTTGATTGGTGGCTCCCATCATGCACTGCAACATGAAGCACTTTGTTTGATTGTCATCATTGTTGAGGGTCATATGCTGATTCTTGATGTCTGTGTGTGTTTCAAAAAAACCCTTCAGATTATAAAAACTCTGCTGGATCTCAAGCGGTAACAGAGATTTACTATAAAGAAATAATATAACATCTATATCACCAGTTAATACTAGATGTCACCAATGATTCTGGCCATTTCACAACGAGAAAACACAACCATTATGACTGTGTTTCCCAAAGCATTGTAAACCTAAATTGATCAACTTTGTCTCACAGCACTTTTGGCTCAGATCATAGTGTCTCTGGCCATAACAAATGTGCTCTACAATCACAAAGATGGAGCAGCCAGAAGTAAATTAATGTTAATAAATAGAGTCAAGAGCCCAACTAAAGGAAATGCTTTTCACCATCATGGTAACTTCAAACTAAACTTTCATTAAAACATTAACATCTAAACATCGGTTAATTCTCAATAAGAACTTTTGTTGATGTATGACAGAAATCAAATCAAACTGGTTAATAATAAGTGTAATAAAGTTTAATGGCTGGAAGTCAGTTGTAGTTGTTGTGTCTCTCTCTTTTTCTCTTGTTGTTTCTTCAGTGATTCTGCTTATTAACATCAGGTGTCACCACTAATTGTCAATCATCACTCAATCATCAATCAATTATCTCATTAACTTTAACACCGCTTCAGTGTTAATTTAACACCCGGAAAGATGGACTCATATGTACACTTTGGGTGTTAATTTAACATTTTGCTGTGCAGAATCTTTCACTAAAGAAAGAGAGAGTGATTGGGGATAACAAATAAAAAATGTTAGCTATATAAGATTTTTATTTGTTATTTGTCTTGTGATATTGTCAACACCGTAAAAAATTTCAAAGAAAATATGTCAGAGAAAAATAGGCTAAATTAAATATTAAATGATTGAATTCCCCTAATCCATCTGTGTGTTATACATTTAAATGCAAGGGATTTGAATCTTGTGAAAATAATTGTTCTACTCTCCTTTATTGTGATTCAAATCAGATGTTTAAACTTTGACTCTGCAGTTGTGAGAAGGATTATCTGATCCGGGTTCAGTCCAGATGTGGAGTTTGTGAGCAGGTTTTGAATGATCTGGTCTCTATCATCTGTGGACACAGTTTCTGCAGAAGGTGCATCAGTATTTACTGGGATCAGTCCAGACCTTCAGAAAACTTTGATTGCCCTCAGTGCAGAAAGATATCTAGAACACGTCTTATTCTTCAAACACACAGTGTCATGAGAGAATCCAATTATGCTCACAGTTACAGTCAAGCAGCCTTGCAGGAGGAGACTGGAGACCTGTACAAACAAGTGATTCATGAAATACAGAGAGTCAAAGACCAACTCAAAACCAGAATGAAGAAAAAGTATGAGAGATTATTTGAGGGAATCAAACTCCAAGGGAATGAAAACCTGCTAAACAGGATCTATACACAGCTCTATATCATAGAGGGAGAGAGAGGAGTGAATGACGAACATGAAGTTTTACAGATGGAAAAGACAGCCAGAACACAACATTCACAAGACACTCCAATTTACTGCAATGACATCTTTAAAGCCTCACCTGAACCAGGATGTGAGGAGAAAGACCAAATCAAGACTGTTCTTACTAAAGGAATCGGAAAAACCGTCTCTGTGCAGAAGTTCATTCTGGACTGGGCCGAGGGAAAAGCCAATCAGGATGTAGATTTCATGTTTGTGATTCCATTTCGAGAGCTGAACTTAATTGGAGATCATCAGTACAGTCTTCACAGACTCCTGCTGGACTTTCATCCTGAACTTCAAGATCTAGACTCAAAGATTTATGAGGAGTGTAAAGTTGTGTTCATTTTTGATGGTCTGGATGAAAGCAGAATCACACTGATGTTTTCAGATGCTCAGAAAGTTTCTGATGTGACTGAGACTTCATCAGTGGGTGTGTTGATGTCAAACCTCATGAAAGGAGAGCTGCTTCCCTCTGCTCTCATCTGGATCACTTCCAGACCAGCAGCAGCCAATCAAATCCCCTCCAAATACATCAACCGTCTGACAGAAATTCAGGGATTCAATGAGCCTCAGAAGGAGGAATATTTCAGGAAGAGAATCAGTGACGAGCATCAAGCCAGGAGAATCATCTCACATATCAGAAGAGCAAGAAGCCTCCACATCATGTGCCACATACCCGTCTTCTGCTGGATCTCATCCATTGTGCTTCAAAAGCTCCTGAAAGAAGATCTGAGTGCAGAAATCCCTCAAACTCTGACTGAAATGTACATCCACTTCCTGCTGATTCAGATCAACACGAGGAATCAGAAGTATGAAGAGACAGATCAAGAGAAACTCCTGAAGTACAACAGAGAAGTGATTGTGAAACTTGCTGAAGTGGCTTTTAAACAGCTGATGAAGGGCAATGTGATGTTCTATGAGGAGGACCTGAGAGAGAGTGGCATAGACGTCACTGATGCCTCAGTGTATTCTGGGATTTGCACTGAGATCTTTAAGGAGGAATCTGTAAAACATCAGAGCAAAGTCTACAGCTTCATACATCTGAGTGTTCAGGAGTTTTTTGCTGCTTTCCATGTGTTTTACTGCTATGAAAATAGCAATATAGAAGCACTTAAGTTTTTTGATTCGTTGCACAATTTGCACAAAAGAGTAGCTGATAAGGCTGTTGTGAACAAAAATGGACAGCTGGATCTATTCCTGCGGTTTCTGCTGGGCATCTCACTGGAGTCCAATCAGAGACTCTTACAGGATCTACTGACACACACAGAGAACAGCTCAGAGAGCATCAGCAGAACCACACAGTACATTAAAGAAAATATCAAAGATGGAAATGGACTCTCCACTGAAAGATCCATCAATCTTTTCCTCTGTCTACTGGAAGTCAAAGATCAGACTCTGTCCAGAGAGATTCAGGAGTTTGTGAAATCAGACAAACACTCAGAAAAGAAACTCTCTCCTGCTCACTGCTCAACAATCGCCTACATGCTTCAGATGTCAGAGGAGGTGCTGGATGAGCTGAACCCCATGAAATACAACACATCAGATGAGGGTAGAAGAAGATTGATACCAGCTGTGAGCAACTGCAGAAAAGCTTTGTGAGTGTACTTAACTTATCACAATTAAAATGCATAAAAGTTTAAGTGATGCAATTTTGTGCTATTTTGAGTTTTATTATGTCTTGATAATTAATAGTTGATGTTTTTCTCTACTGAACATTGCTAATGCTAATGTCACTCAAATAGTTAAATATCAATGGTGTACAACCATTGATTCATAATAGTATTGATCCATAATAGTTGTATGAGAATAACCATTTTTGATTGTTAATAAGATTTTAAATTTGCACATGAAACTCACAGAATGTTGTTTTGCTCTCTTTCAGTCTTGCTGGTTGTAATCTCACTGCTCAGGATTGTGAAATTTTGTCATCAGCTCTACAATCCCCAAACTCAGTACTGAGAGAGTTGGACCTGAGTAACAATGATCTACAGGATTCAGGAGTGAAGCTGCTTTTTGATGGACTGAAGAGTCAAAACTGTCAGCTGGAGATACTGAGGTTTGACTTTAACATAGAGTCTTTTAAAAGCTAGGGTTCCAAACTAACTTTAAAACAACCCTCTTTGTACTGCTGATATGTGTCTGTAGGTTGTCAGGCTGTATGGTGACAGATGAAGGCTGTGGTTATGTGTCTTCAGCACTGAGTTCAAACCCCTCACACCTGAGAGAGCTGGATCTGAGCTACAATCACCCAGGACAATCTGGAGTCCAGCTGCTCTCTGAAAAACTGAAGGATCCAAACTTTTCTCTTCAAAAATTCAAGTAAGTGGGGTAGAGTTAGTCATGGCACATTTGTATGTATGTTTGTCAAGTCAAGTCACCTTTATTTATATAGCGCTTTTTACAATGCAGATTGTGTCAAAGCAGCTTTACAGTGATAACTGGTATATAATTTTGGCTGCACATCAGCTTTTCAAGAAAATGGTGTCATTATCACCATAATGTCATATATATCATATCATATAAGTAAATTCAGTATTGAATCATTCCAATGTAAGTGTCAATAGTTATTAATTTAGTTAATTTATCTATATCAGCACTGGAGTAAACAGTGATGTCATCATCCAGCTCAGTTCAGTTTGCATACAATGGTGTCAATGCAGGCATATCAAAACACTGTTGAATATCAAATGTCAAGTGTCCCCAACTAAGCAAGCCAAAGGCAACAGCGGCAAGGAACCCAAACACCAACAGGTGACATCAGGTGGCAAACAGGTCTTAAAATGGAGAAAAAAACCTTGGGAGAAACCATGCAGGCTTAGTCGGGGGGCCAGTTTTCCTCTGGCGAACAGTGCTTTATTATGATTCAGGCAGCTATCATAAGATCGATGGGATCGCAACAGTCAAAGTATTTACAGTATTCCAGTTCCATCCAGTTGAGGATCATATTCATCACGCCGGTATGGACGGTTGTTGAGGAACTGTGCCACTGGCTGTTGTGTCGATGAGGCCTTCACAGTGGATGATCTAGTTGACTCAATCTCTGCTGACACTTCAGGGCTGCGTTGTGGTCATGTCAAGATGCAGGTCCTCGATCTCACCTGGATCGATATGACATCTTTTCGTTTACTACTACAAACTGATAACGGTCAGATAAGTATGATTTGAACCATGCCAATGCAATTCCACTAATGCCAACATAATTTTTGAGTCTATTTAAAAGAATGTTGTGATTGATAGTGTCAAATGCAGCGCTAAGATCCAGTATCACTAATAGAGAGATACAACCACGAGGATCTAGGATCAAGTTGTGTTTTTTAATAAGAGGTTTAATAATAGCCAGCTTAAAAGTTTTTGGTACGTATCCTAGTGATAAAGGCGAATTACCAATATTAAGAAGAGGATCTATGACCTCTGGAAGCATCTCTTTCAATAGCTTAGTTGGTATGGGGTCTAACATACATGTTGTTGATTTTGATGATTTAACCAGTTTAGACAATTCTTCCTCTCCTAAAGCAGCGAAGGAATTAAATTTTACCTCAGGGACACTACAATGTACTGTCTGACGCGATACTGTAGTAGACAGTTGCATGGTTATAATTTTCTTGCAAGTAAAGAAGTTCATAAAGTCGTTACTGCTGTGCTTTTTGGAAACATCAGAAGGTGAAGCTTTATTTCTTGCCACTGTATCAAATAAATACCTAGGGTTGTGTTTATATTCTTCTAAAAGATTTGAAAAATAAGTAGATCTAGCAGTTTTTAAGGCCTTTCTGTACTCAATCATTCTCTCTCTCTCCATGAAATACGAAAAACGTATAGTTTTGTTTTCTTCCAGCTGCGCTCTTTTTTAAAGCGCAAAGGAGCAACTGAGTCTAGTGTGCTGGAAAAGACAGAGTTAATTTCTGTTAGTTTCTGTTGCAACATCGAGGTCCTCTAAGCTGTCTGGTATGCTAAGGTGATGAAACTGATCAGGAAGATTATTTATTTATTTATGCATTCTGTGTGTCTTGACAAAAAGTGTCTTACAAAATTTAAATCAATATATTGTTTTATATGAACGAGTAGGCAGGATAATTTTTTCATCATTTTGAAGCAAAAATTCTAGTCTACAACCTCCAATACCCAGAAGTCTTTATGAACACATATTTAATATTTGTTTTTGGCCTTATTTCAGTGACTAAGTTTTTTGTTTTTTCAATAACCACACATAAACTTTATTCCTTCAAAAATACAAACATGTACATACATGTTGCTCACATATTATGGTAGCCTAGTTTGTGCTGAATACAGTGTAATGACACCTTTTCCATTAATATGTTTATGAACAACTGAAAAAAAGCACAAATGTCAAGGCATGTCAAAACTTCTCCAGGGCCGTAATCAGCCTCAGATTCCAGAGGATTAATGACAGAATTTCCATTTTTTGGTGAACTAACCCTTTAAGGTTATTGCTACTTGTTTGTTTGTTTGTAGTACCTCTTCTTAGGGACATTAACCAGGCAGGATGTCTCCCACAACTCATAGACTTATTCAGGACTGTGTTGAAAATGCTTGAAAATGCAACAACAACAGGGTTTTTTCTGGGTCAAAAATGGTCTTCGGTGGTAGCTGGCCTGCCACTTTAACTGTAATCTTTCTTACCCTCTTTGCAAAAAAATCAGTGATTTCATAGCTTTGTAAGAAAAGATGCTTCTTTGCTAGACCTGATAATTATTTTGGTACATATATTAATAATCAATGTTAAAGTAACATTAAAAAGTTTATTTTAATAGTCTAATGTTCTACCATTTACAATTGAATGCACCTAGCTAACAACATCTTGGTTTGTTCTTGATTCACCTCACTCAAGTCTAAACTAACTGATTTTATAGGTAGGCCTAATTTACTACACATTTTACTTGTCATATAAATAACCTGAAAATACTGTGGACTGTTAAGGCTAAATCTTACTAACCAGTCTTGCTAAATGGGGTAAGCACACTTACATTCTTATTTCAGAGGTGTTCTGAGTAAATGATTTGTTATACACCATACATACAGCGTAAGCTTTTTGAAGAATACAGAAGTGCGGTTTTGGCAGAAGCACGTGAAAGGCGATCATTTGTTTATATAAAGCATATACAGTGGTATTTTTTTCGAAAATGACCGATCGTTTCTCTAGATAAGACCCTTATTCCTTGTCTGGTAAAGCCCTTTGAAGCTGCACTGAAACTGTATTGATTAATTCAACAACATAAAACCAAATCTCTGTAATAATATGGCACAAAGAGTGCTTAGAGAGAAAAAATGATGAATAATAACACCCCTTGCATTTTTTTGTTGTGTTTCCCTTAGGGTGGACTATAATGAAGACTTCAGAATCACACCAGGGCTAAAAAAATGTAGGTATTTCTTGTTGAACTCTTTCTTATGCACACACACACACACACACACAATCATATGTTGTTGTCACAGACATTCTCTCTTCTTGTGTTCAGATGCCTGTGATCTCACACTGGATCCAAACACAGCAAACACTCATCTCTCACTGTCTGAGGACAACAGGAAGGTCATGCGTGTGAAAGATGAGCAGTCGTATCCGGATCATCCAGAGAGATTTGAGATCTATGATCAGGTTTTGTGTCTCGAGTGTCTGACAGAACGCCATTTTTGGGTGGCTAAATGGAGTGGGAGAGTTTATATATCAGTGGCATATAAAGGAATAAGCAGGAGTGGAGGAAGTGACTGCCAGTTTGGGCTTAATAAACAGTCCTGGAGTCTGTACAGCCGTCAGACAATTTATAGTGCCTGGCACAATAATAAGTTCATAGACATACCTGCCCCTTCACCCCCCTCTAATAAAGTAGGAGTGTATGTGGATGTGTTGGCCGGCACTCTGTCCTACTACAGCGTCTCTGACACACACACACTCACACACTTACACACATTCAACACCACATTCACTGAACCCCTCCATGCTGGATTCAGACTTTATCCTGATTCTTCAGTGTCACTGTGTGAGGTTAAATGATAAAAAGTTAACATGCATGAGTCAGCAGTTCACTGACCTTATATCCATCTTATGCATGGTGTTCACTACAAATAAAAAGATCTTTATTAGATCTTTGATGTGCCTGATCTTGTCTTCTGGATCTGAATTGTGTCCCAGCTTTCTCCTGTCGATATTGGTCTTTCTGACCATTTTGCAGTATTTTATAACCTGGGTTAATCAGTTCAATGTGTACCTATGATGGTTCGTCATTTACTCTGTTCATTTAAATAAACTGTTCATTTACTCTTTCCATTGTTTCATTCCCCTGTTATGATACGGATCAAATTCATTTTCCACTCTCTCATTGTGTGAATGGTATGTTTGTGTTTGTTAGTTTAGTTATGTGTTTGTGATTTAGTTAAACAAACACTCTGTTGATTCTGGTCTGCTTATAAAACCAATGTCCCTGATAACGATTCGATCACAGCTACGTGTTAAGAAAGCAATATTTTTCTGTGGCCATGGAAGAATATCTTTCTTGAAAAGTTGATAGACGATCAATACTGAGTGTTCGCTGGCGGAACAGATTAATTCATTGTAATATTAACTCTACATTAAGTTAATTTGATTAACTGATTCAAATATTTATAATTATTTATAACGAGTAATGAATAATTAGTAATATTTCCCTTTTGAGCTAGTTTGCTTACATGGCACATTCACAAGTTTTTACAGAAGCTGCGGTAATACCCCGCCATTCCCAAGAACTGCTGCAGTTAGTGACGAGTGAAAGGAACTGGGAATGACACGTTGGCCTCAGTTTTGGCATTTACCGGCTTTACCATGCCACCACCTACATTTTTCCCCAGATAGACTACTGTCGCTTTAGCAATATCTCATTTATCCAGATTAACAATTAAGTTTGCCTCAGCCAGCCTATAGAAGACCTGTTTTAGCTGATGGATGTGCTCGTCCCATGTTGCACAGTGAACGACTATGTAGTCCAAATATGCCTTGCACCCCGGAACCCCCCTAATTTCCCTGGCACTGGTTGACACAGTCCTCCATGCAAGGAAGAGGATGACATTTAGGTTAGTGACATTGTTAACCATCTTAAAGTCTGTACAAAAAATGATCAGTCCCATCAGACTTAATAGCGAGAAGACAGGGCAAGCTCCAGGAACTAGTTCTAAGTTCTACAAGGCCATGCAACAGCATAGTTAACCTGGTTTTAGTGGCGCTGACGTATGGGTACTGTTTAATTGGCACGTTGTCACCAGCGTCGATGTCATGCTGCAATACATGCATTTGGGATGGCACATCTGAGAATATCGAAATGTAACAGTTGATTACATTTACTACATCAATACACTGTGAACAGGAGATGTGCAAAAAACAATAATCAAGGTTAGCAAGCATCTCAGAATTTTTTAACCGCCCTTGAACTGTAGCAACAAAAGAACTCTCAATACCACAACTAATTTCAGGACCAGACGGCGACTCACAGGCCTAAGTGACAGTTTCAGCACCTCGCACTTGCTCTAACGGCAAATCCCTTTCACTGTTTGCGATTTAATTTCAGCAACATTAAGCCATGCAAGAAAACATGCAATCTCCCTGAGGGAAGACCTGATCAAAAAGGGAAGTCGTCTTTCACTATTGCTAATGTTGTTAAATAGAGAAAAATACGTTACGCTCATTTAAGTAGCCTAATTGTAGTGTAGGCTATTCTTGTACCTCATTATTGAAACACAAAATAATTCTCAAGTCTCAAGCACCAAAAGCAGTTTATATTTTTGAATAGAGGTTGATGTTTAATATCTGTTGGTGTAGCTATATATATACAGCTATGGAAAAAATTAAAAGACCACTCCAAGTTCAGAAATCAATGTTAAGTGGTCCCTTAATTTTTTCCATAGCTGTATATATATGTATATATAGAAAAAGGGTAAAATTCAACAATTTGAACATGGAGCCACATTATATCTATGGGATTGAATCATATTATAGGGCCTTTAAAATGAAGATTACAAAAAACAGTTTATTAAAAATGAGAAATATATATATATATATACAGTATATGAAGAGTTTGGTTCCAAAAAATCCATTTTGATTAATTTGAGTAAAAAGGTATTTCCTTTGTTATGTCCTCGGACGTATAAGCTGAATTTTCAGCATCATTACTCCGGTCTTCAGTGTCACATGATCCTTCAGAAATCATTCTAATATGATGAATTGCTGCTCAAGAAACATTTATTGTGTACAAAATGTTTGTGTAAAATCTTTTATTTCAGGATTCTTTGATGAATAGAATGTTAAAAAGCAGCATTTATTTGAAATATAATCTTTAGTAACATTATAAATGTCTTCACTGTCACTTTTGATCCATTTAATGCATCCTTGCTGAATAAAAGTATTAATTTATTTTTAAAAAATTTAAAAAAAAAAATTCTTACTTACCCCAAACTTTTGAACGGTAGTGTATGTTACAAAAGCTTTGTATTTCAGGTAAATGCTGTTCTTTTGAACTCTCTATTCATCAAAGAATCCTGAAAAAAGTACACAACTGTTTTCAACATTGATAATAATAATAATAAATGTTTTTTGAGCAGCAAATCATCATATTAGAATGATTTCTGAAGGATCATGTGACACTGAAGACTGGAGTAATGATGTAAAATATTTTCAAATAGAAAACGGTTTTAAATTGTAATAATATTTCACAATATTATTGTTTTTACTCTATTTTTAATTAAATAATGCAGCCTTGGTGAGCAGACAAAATTTCTTTTCAAAACATTAAAAATCTTACCCAAACTTCTGCGCAGTAGAATAACACACACACACACCCAGACACACACACCCAGAGTGCTGTGCACGTATGCACTATGTGATAGTCTTGTAGATAGGCTAGGATTTAGAATGCATACTTTCGCTGCAAGATTTAGTCTATATTTATATGATTTTAATATAGTTAATAAGTAGGCCTATCACACCAGTGCAGTTTTTCTCCAGATCCAGATATCAGCATGATAATGAATGTGACACTGATTATATACAATTTTAATAAACAAGTTAATAAGTGACTTGTATTTTAGATACCATATATATGGTATCTATATGGTTTTAGATACCATATATTCCGTGTTTACTTGACAACACGGAACACACAACACTATTACACATTATTTACTTAAAACACTTATTTATATTTCAAATTTGCACACATAACTGTACATACAATTGTCTATATTATCTATATATATATATATTTTTTTTTTTGCACTTTGTCTATCTTGTAAATTTGTATATTATTATTTTATTCTTTTTATTATGTGTCGTGTCTTGTCGCTGTCACTCTGTTGCACTGTGGAGCTTCTGTCACTAAAACAAATTCCTAGTATGTGTAAACAACATACCTGGCAATAAAGC
The DNA here is from genome assembly GCA_003731715.1 of Anabarilius grahami. Classification (NCBI taxonomy): domain Eukaryota; kingdom Metazoa; phylum Chordata; class Actinopteri; order Cypriniformes; family Xenocyprididae; genus Anabarilius; species Anabarilius grahami. Next base: position 320,570 of record RJVU01017965.1, read on the forward strand.
TCTTTCTGATTCTGATTCTGATATTGCATGTTTTTGCACTATTTCACCAACTAAAATAGTTCAAAACAAAGCCACAGCACTGTAATTGCGTCTCTGAGCAACACACAGCGGTTACATACTGAACGAATCAAATTTTTGAACGAATCAGCTGAATCAATGATTCAGTGACTAAAGCCGTTTCTCAATACGTGTACTTGTCTGTACTTGTGTTCTTGTGGACTTGTGAAACATCATCAGTCACTGTCCAAGTACTGTTCCAATTCAAAGTTCACATCTAGCCAAGTACAGTTCAAATACCCGGATGTGTTCTTGATCTGCCCCTTTTATCGAGGATGCATCAAGAGGTGACTTGTGCAGACTTGAGACAGCCAGGTATCCCAGAATGCATCTCGCACTAACCAGCAAGCGTCAATAGTAAAGGAGAAAAACTGCATAATTTAAACATATTACTGTTATTATGTCATGATATGTAGTTTTATATGGAAGCCCGTTTCCGCCACTACAAAAAAAAGCCACTTAAAAAAAGATTAACTGCGACTTTTATCTCAGAATTCTGACTTTTTAACTTACAATTGCGAGTTATAAAGTCAGAATTCTGAGATATAGTCGCAATTGTGAGTTATAAAGTCAGAATTCTGAGATATAAAGTCGCAATTGCGTGATATAAAGTCAGAATTCTGAGATATAGTCGCAATTGCGTGATATAAAGTCAGAATACTGAGATATAAAGTCGCAATTGATTGATATAAAGTCAGAATTCTGAGATATAAAGTCGCAATTGCGTGATAAAAAGACAGAATTCTAAGATGTAAAGTCGCAATTGATTGATATAAAGTCAGAATTCTGAGATATAAAGTCGCAATTGCGTGATATAAAGTCAGAATTCTGAGATATAAAGTCGCAATTGCGTGATAAAAAGTCAGAATTCTAAGATGTAAAGTCGCAATTGATTGATATAAAGTCAGAATTCTGAGATGTAAATCGCAATTGCGTGATATAAAGTCAGAATTCTGAGATATAAAGTCGCAATTGCGTGATAAAAAGTCAGAATTCTAAGATGTAAAGTCGCAATTGATTGATATAAAGTCAGAATTCTGAGATGTAAAGTCGCAATTGCGTGATATAAAGTCAGAATTCTGAGATATAAAGTCGCAATTGCGTGATATAAAGTCAGAATTCTGAGATATAAAGTCGCAATTGATTGATATAAAGTCAGAATTCTGAGATGTAAAGTCGCAAATGCGTGATAAAAAAGTAAATTTCTCGCAATTCTGACTTTTTCTCACAATTGTATGAAACGTTATTTCTCACAGTTCTTACTTTGCTTGCGTTTCCTTTCATTGCGACTGACCATCAGGATTGCTTCTTTGTTATTATTATACATTAAATAGAGGACATCATAAATGATTATTTTTAGTGTCGATTTACCAATAAAGAAATTTTGATTTTACTGGAGGAGACACATAAAGATTATTCTCTGGACATATGCATTATGCAGGAATATGCATATAGAATGTTTCCACGGTAACCTTGTGCATGAGTACAGCATTTCAAGGAGAAAAAACAGCTTTTTCTGCCATCTAGTGGGCCTAATACTAAAACACAAATTCCTATCATGTTTCATCAACTTTGTAACTTTGCAAACTCAAGTCAGGTGGCTCCATAAAAGGGAGCATTCAAGGGTAGAATCATGCAATTCTGCAAATTACGGTCGAGGTATTTGGGGAATAAAAGTTGTTTTTAACAGAATGGATACACTAATCAATTTGACACAGTAATAACAATACAATAGTAATAATAATAAGAATCAGCTGTGGCAGAGGCGCAATAAAACAGACAAAGCCGAAGTGGCACATTTTATACACCAACAGCTTCAGATTCATGGCAGCACGGCTATCGTTGGAGGCACTGTTACAGAGACACTGTCCGTCAGTTAATAAAAAAAAGTCAGAATTCTGACTTTACAGGTGCTGGTCATATAATTAGAATATCATCAAAAAGTTGATTTATTTCAATAATTCCATTAAAAAAGTGAAACTTGTATATTATATTCATTCATTACACACAGACTGATATATTTCAAATGTTTATTTCTTTTAATTTTGATGATTATAACTGACAACTAAGGAAAATCTCAAATTCAGTATCTCAGAAAATTAGAATATTACTTAAGACCAATACAAAGAAAGGATTTTTAGAAATCTTGGCCAACTGAAAAGTATGAACATGAAAAGTATGAGCATGTACAGGACTCAATACTTAGTTGGGGCTCCTTTTGCCTGAATTACTGCAGCAATGTGGCGTGGCATGGAGTCGATCAGTCTGTGGCACTGCTCAGGTGTTATGAGAGCCCAGGTTGCTCTGATAGTGGCCTTCAGCTCTTCTGCATTGTTGGGTCTGGCATATCGCATCTTCCTCTTCACAATACCCCTTAGATTTTCTGTGGGGTTAAGGTCAGGCGAGTTTGCTGGCCAATTAAGAACAGGGATACCATGGTCCTTAAACCAGGTACTGGTAGCTTTGGCACTGTGTGCAGGTGCCAAGTTCTGTTGGAAAATGAAATCTGCATCTCCAAAAAGTTGGTCAGCAGCAGGAAGCATGAAGTGCTCTAAAACTTCCTGGTATACGGCTGCGTTGACCTTGGACCTCAGAAAACACTGAGTGGACCAACACCAGCAGATGACATGGCACCTTAAACCATCACTGACTGTGGAAACTTTACACTGGACCTCAAGCAACGTGGATTGTGTGCCTCTCCTCTCTTCCTCCAGACTCTGGGACCCTGATTTCCATAGGAAATGCAAAATTTACTTTCATCAGAGAACATAACTTTGGACCACTCAGCAGCAGTCCAGTCCTTTTTGTCTTTAGCCCAGGCGAGACGCTTCTGACACTGTATGTTGTTCAAGAGTGGCTTGATACAAGGAATGCGACAGCTGAAACCCATGTCTTGCATACGTCTGTGCGTAGTGGTTCTTGAAGCACTGACTCCAGCTGCAGTCCACTCTTTGTGAATCTCCCCCACATTTTTGAATGGGTTTTGTTTCACAATCCTCTCCAGGGTGCGGTTATCCATATTGCTTGTACACTTTTTTCTACCACATCTTTTCCTTCCCTTCGCCTCTCTATTAATGTGCTTGGACACAGAGCTCTGTGAACAGCCAGCCTCTTTTGCAATGACCTTTTGTGACTTGCCCTCCTTGTGCAAGGTGTCAATGGTCGTGTTTTGGACAACTGTCAAGTCAGCAGTCTTCCCCATGATTGTGTGGCCTACAGAACTAGACTGAGAGACCATTTAAAGGCCTTTGCAGGTGTTTTGAGTTAATTAGCTGATTAGAGTGTGGCACCAGGTGTCTTCAATATTGAACCTTTTCACAATATTCTAATTTTCTGAGATACTGAATTTGGGATTTTCCTTAGTTGTCAGTTATAATCATCAAAAATAAAATACATAAACATTTGAAATATATCAGTCTGTGTGTAATGAATGAATATAATATACAAGTTTCACTTTTTGAATGGATTTAGTGAAATAAATCAACTTTTTGATGATATTCTAATTATATGACCAGCACCTGTATATTGCGACTTTATGTCTCAGAATTCTGACTTTATAACTCACAATTCCGACTTTATATCTCATAATTCTGACTTTATATCACGCAATTGTGACTTTAAGTCTCAGAATTCTGACTTTTTATCACGCAATTGCGACTTTATGTCTCAGAATTCTGACTTTTTATCACGCAATTGCGACTTTATGTCTCAGAATTCTGACTTTTTATCACGCAATTGCGACTTTGTATCTCAGAATTCTGACTTTATATCACGCAATTGCGACTTTGTATCTCAGAATTCTGACTTTGTCACGCAATTGCGACTTTATGTCTCAGAATTCTGACTTTATATCACGCAATTGCGACTTTATGTCTCAGAATTCTGACTTTATAACTTGCAATTGCGACTTTATATCTCAGAATTCTGACTTTATAACTTGCAATTGCGACTTTATATCTCAGAATTCTGACTTTTTATCACGCAATTGCGACTTTATGTCTCATAATTCTGACTTTATAACGCAATTGCGACTTTATATCTCAGAATTCTGACTTTTTAATCACGCAATTGCGACTTTACATCTCAGAATTCTGACTTTTTATCACGCAATTGCCACTTTACATCTCAGAATTCTGACTTTTTTTCACGCAATTGCGACTTTATATCTCAGAATTCTGACTTTATATCACGCAATTGCGACTTTGTATCTCAGAATTCTGACTTTATATCACGCAATTGGACTTTATATCTCAGAATTCTGTCTTTTTATCACGCAATTGTGACTTTACATCTCAGAATTCTGACTTTATATCACGCAATTGTGACTTTATATCTCAGAATTCTGTCTTTTTATCACGCAATTGGACTTTATATCTCAGAATTCTGTCTTTTTATCACGCAATTGCGACTTTACATCTCAGAATTCTGACTTTATATCACGCAATTGCGACTTTATATCTCAGAATTCTGACTTTATATCACGCAATTGCGAGTTTAAAAGTCAGAATTAGAGATAAAAGTCGCAATCTTTTTTTTTTTTTAGTAGTGTGTTGTTGTTGTTTTTTTTGTCTTTTTTAGTGGCGGAGATGGGCTTCCATAATAAACAGAGGGGCGTTTTTGAGAGCGTTATCTGATTTGTCCATGTCATAGTGTAAAAAAATTAAAAATAAAATCGCGCTTCCTCTAGTGATGCAGTGCATCAACACAGTCTCAGGTAATTACCATAGCAGTTGTGCTGACTGATCACACACAGGCAGTATGAATGAAAGTGAAACAAAAGGAACAAAACACAATAAGTTTTTAATAAGTTAAATAATAGCTAAAGCATGATCTTGATTAAAAATCATGATTTTTATTAAGCCAACTTTAAAATTTGGCCTAAGATATTTTTTCCCCACATCCCTTTTCTTGATCAGCATGTGTTCTGATGTCCTCAATTACTGTACAGTATCATCATGACACATACAGAGAATCCATTTAATATCATCAGAGCTTTTAGAAATGGATCAGTTATCATCATTCAAAATGTTTTTTTCCCCCTCCCCATTTGTCTGGTGTAAAACATGGCAAAAGAAGAATTAAATTAGTTTGAGTTGACACACAGACTCACAGAGACCCCCGTCCAGCAGCAGAGACTCCAACAACACATCCATTCAGGACATGAGAGAGGAACTAATGAAGATGAAGAATGAAAACAGACAGAGAAATCAGAAAGACACATGAAATAGAGGAGAGCAGACAGTGTGTGAGTGTGACGTCTGTCCACAAACACATGCTTTAAACACACACTAAATCACTGCATCATCTCAATGTTTAGTGTCTGAATCATTCAGTCTCAATCTGAACTTCACAGATGTAACGTGACACAGTCAATGTGATTCACCATGTGCAAAGATTTATTAAAGAAAACCAGTAACCCAGTGTAACACTGTACAGATGTTACATTAGAGACATTTTCACCTGTTGCTTCCACTACTGCAATCTACTGAAGTCAGATTGATTCAGTCATGTTATCAGCTGTTTAGTAGAATAAAACCTGGAGATTCATTTAGCTCTTCCCACATGAAGCACATTTTTAGATTAACTGACCAAATGTTTTGACAAAACCAACCCACTGATCATGTTAAATGGTTAAATGTAAATGATCAGGGAGAAACACATTGACTTAACAATTTCAGACAATCCAGCAGGATGAAAGTGAGACTGTGGATCCTCTGAAACAGTGAGGACATCTACAGTAGCTTTTATAAGATTACACCAAATGAAGAGCCAGAGTGTTTCTACAGACCATCACCTTTGATTTACTGAAGTCTGCACTGAAACACACAATAACAACATTTGATACCTGATACATGTGACCTGCATTCAATCCATTCAGAGAAGGAGCGACAAATATCAGGATAGCAAAACAACTAATGAAGAAGTAATGAAACATTAACCTTATTTCCATAAACATTATTTCCCCTTTTGGTAAAAAAAATAAAATATAATTTATATTTAATAAATAAAATATAAAAGCTCAATTACTTCAAATGGATCAACATAATCTCTCCTGTCTAACAGAGAGTGTAAGAAGCATTATTCTGTGATAGTTCATCATGACTGTGTGAGCCTTCACATTATATTGTCAAGGGTTCAGTAATTCATTCATTTAGTGTAACCGGTGGATCATGACGACAAGTGTAACTGATGTAGCTGGAGTTCACGAAACCAGTTAGAAGAAACTACAACGTCTGCATTGTGTAGATATTGAGTGGCATTGGTCACTTAAACACGGGGAAACAGGCTTTTGTGGGTGAAACACCCTTAAATGTCCTGTCTATCCCATGCAATCATGGTGCAAAAGGGTCCCCAATGCAAAAACAAACACAATATGATCACCCACGTTTAGATAAAAGATAAAAATATAACTCAAATAATAAAATTACAAAAACTAATAACAGTTCATTAAAATAACATTATAAACATGAGTTAAAGGGTTAGTTCACCCAAAAATGACCTTCGTTCATCTTCAGAACACAAATTGAGACATTTTTGATGAAATCCGAGAGGTATATGCCTCATCCATATACAGAAAAATTAACAACCACTTTCAGGATTACCTCTGAACATCGGCTCAGTATTGGCCTCCTCTTCATATGTTAGCAGCACGACACGTGTGTGATGATGACGCAGGAGCCGGCCAATAATGAGCCGACGTTCTGACGTAGAACCTGGAAGCGCTGAATGTAAACAGCGTAGAACAATGACACTGAAGAGAAGATATTGTTGAAAAAAGTTGGAATTATTGTTTGTTTTTAATGATTGATCCAGATACAGATCACATATAGAAGAACATCACCAAAAAAGAATGAACCTGCTACCGTTTTACCTTCATGAGATATTCTATTTTAAATTAGAAAGATATGTAAATTTTCCCTTTTTTGCAGTTTTGCATGAGAATGTCTAAATTTATTATATATATTTTATTATTTATTTATTTATTTATTTTTATTTAATAATTTAAAACGAAACCAAAATTTTGACTCTTCTTGCTATAGTTTTGGAGTTAAGAGTCTTTACATTTTTATTTGTGTAACTCAGAAAATAAACTGTGAAAATACCCAGGAGGGGTTAAAGGGAAACACTCACACATAGACAGCTATGCTAGTTATACAGACATGAACATGAATTTGTATTAATTCTACTCAATATATTTAACAATATAATTTCTATATCAGTTACATTAGCAATATGACAGAACATCTGACCAATCACATCTCTTATTTGCACCTGTGGAAGTTGCCCTCTATAGCTCAATGAAGGGGAACCTTGTCGATGCGCTGAACACCACTGTCTTCAATAGAGTGAAACACAGCCAGAGTCTTGCAAACTTCAAATCCAAAGTCTAGTGCTCTATATTTAATTGGCAATGATTAATATCCCTGTGAAATACAGAATTTGATTCATTCGTTTTCTTGCAACAGTGACGTTGTATCTCATATTTTGGGAAGTTATTTCTGGTGATTGTGACTTTATATCATACAATGTGACTTCAAATCTTAGATCTGCAACTACCTCTTACACTGCAAATTTATATTACAATTTTATTATTTTCAAAAAGCGACCTCATATATTACAATGTGACTATAGCTCATAACTGAAACTTTATTATTTTGCACTTGTGACTATTAATTGATGTCACAATTGTGAGACAGTTGCAATGAAAAGATTTGAAATCTCAATAACCTTTGTGTTTTGTTTTTTTTTACACTGAGGTGGGAATGTGTCTGTGGTTCCTCACATGAGGATGTTATCTGACATAGAGACACTGAAGATTCGGGATAAACCCCAAATCCAGCATAGAGGGGTTCAGTGAATGTGGTGTTGAATGTGTATATGTGTGTGAATGTGTGTGTGTCAGAGACGCTGTAGAAGGATAGGGTGCCGGCCATCCAGTCCAGAAAGATGCCTATTCTACTAGAGCGGGCTGAAGGGCCAGATACATCAGTGCTGTTATTATTGAACCAGACAGTGTAATTCTTATCAGAACTGTACATACTCCAGGACTGTTCATTGAGCCCAAACCAACAGTCAATCCCACTTTTCCTGCTGATTCCTTTATATGCCACTGCTACATGACCGGATCCACTCCATTTAACCTCCCAGTAACAGCGTCCAGTCAGACTCTCTCGACACAAAACCTGCTCCTGGTTCTCAAATCTATCTGGATGATCAGGATACGGTTGATGCTCTTTCACAAATGTTGTTTTTCTGTTCTCCTCAGACAGGATGAGTTGAGTGTGTGCTGTGTTTGGATCCAGTGTGAGATCACAGGCATCTGAACACAAGATGAGAGAGGAGAACATCAATGACATTGTTAAATATGCACTGGTGTGTGTGTGTGAACAAGGGAGACAGGACTTACATTTTCGCAATCCTGGTCTGATCCTGATATCGCCTCCATGGTCCAAACTATACAGAAAAACACACACACACAAATGATACGATATGTGGGAAGATTGTTATAATTGCAAATAAAATTTTGAGTTTCGTGGCATTTTTTATTTGAGTTCCCACAAAAATGTAAATTCTGTCATTTACTCTCCCTGATCTCATTCTAAACCTATCAGATTAATTTTAGACACAAATGAAGATATTTTTAATAAAGCCTGAGAGATTTCTGTTCCTCCATTGACAGTCCATGCAACCAAACATTTCAAGATCCAAAAAAGGACATAAAGGAATCATACAATTAGGATTCAAGCAGTTTTATCCAAGTCTTCTAAAAATTCACAACTTTACGATAAGCAGATTTAATTTAGGCTTTTGTTCCAATTTAATTTTATAAACACTGATCAATGCACATGCGTAGAGTGCATCAAATATAGTAAACACAAAAGACTAAACTTGCTTGCATGACACACAAGAACAAACCTCATTGGTTCAATGTATATAGATTACTTATACAATGCCTTTATGATGATGCCTTAACAAGAGTTCCTAAGAGTTTTAGCTTAAAACCTATTCACAAACTGTTAAGAGCAACTGTTAAGAAATTACTAAGGTTTTACTAAAGATGATGTCACTATTAATTTGCCTGCAGTGGTTGGTAAAGAAATGGAGCAGACAGACAGAGTGAAGGAGAATGGCACCGTGCCATGAACAACATAGATGAACTGATGGAACGTGTACAAGGAACAAGAAAGTAGAAAGCGAGAAAAGAAAGGGATACTTAGCAAACAATAGCAAAAACAATAGCACACACATGTGAGTATTGTATGTGTATCCATGTGAAATCATGTACTGTATGTGCTACTGATAGCTAATTCTTTACAGTTTGCCCTAATCAAGTAAAATAATTATTGTCTATATTCAAACCACATTTTAAAAAACTGTAAGCATATAAGTAATGGATAATACAGAAGCAGCAAAAAGAAGACAAAGGAGACAAACTGGACGGAAGAGCAACTGTTGCTATTTGTTTAACTAATAGAAAAGAAACAAATAATAACCTTTGCGATTCAGGCGATAACTATTTAAAGGCCGATGGCATTGACAACAGCAGCAGGAAGACGGTCTGCCTCGGTTTGTTTTTAGTTCCTGCTTACTGTGTCTAGTTTTGTAGTTCTTTTGGTTCCTCTAATTAGTCCCAAATTGTTCTCTTCTCACCTGTCTTGTTAATCTAGTTATCTTGTGTATTTAAGCCCCAGTGTTTACTGTGTTAGTTTGTCAGTAGTTAGATATAGATGCTTGTGCTCCTGCCCTGCATGTTTCCTGGTTCCTGTTTGTTTTGTTTATTAAATCATCCTGCATGTAGATCCTTGTCTCTGCCTGTCTTCCTGGCTCCCTTGTTACAATGTCTTCTAAAAGTAAGCTCGCAAACTACAGAACTGTAAAACTAACCTAATTTCTGTGGTGCTCTCACTACAGAACAAGGTTTCTTGTCATCTGTCTTATTCTTGTTGTAGCAGCACTCATACTGCACAATGCAGATGAGGTGCATAAACCTCAAGACCTTTAGTCAAGCACAGCAAAATGCTATCATGTGGTGTGAGCTTGCCTTAAGCTGTCCTGGTTTTAGGAGCTAGTTTTAACATTAAATACTTGGTAAAATAATTTTAGATAAAAAAAATGTACTAGTCCTAAAATTAGGAGCAATATGCCCCCTAATTTTTAAGAGTTGCAACTATTAGCCTTAAGATTTTTTTATTATTATTATTTTTATTTATTTTTTTGAATATGGCCCATGGTTTTGCTTCAGCGCAGACCACAAAACATTGCAATCAAACATTGCAAACTAAAGACCACAAAAAGTCTTAATAAGTACTGCAAAATGTGATAGCATTTAATTCTTATATACTAGGCTCCATCGAATCCTAGTAGGACTTTAAAAATATATGGGTTGTAGTAATTTGTTTTTTGTTCAAGCTAATTTATATTAGTCTTTTAGTTTTACACCCTCAACATATGACTGTAAAATGTTTTTTCTTATGTGAGATTTATGGATTCTGCTATTTTACATCAGATAAAGCCAGGTAAAAAAGTAATGATACCATAAAAAAATATTTCACTAGCAATTTCTTAACAAAAGATCTCTCTTAGGTGACCTCAATTACATACTGACATATGAGTCATAACTGCTAAACATACTTGAGTTTCTCCAGTTTGTAGTTTGGATTATTGAGTTTGTGGTTGAGCAGCTGGACTCCTGAATCTCCTGGGTGATTGTAGCTCAGATTTACATTTACATTTATGCATTTGGCAGACGCTTTTATCCAAAGCGACTTACATTGCATTATACTATACATTTTGTATCTGAGTATGTGCAATTCCTGGGATCGAACCCATGACCTTGGCATTGCTAGTGCCATGCTCTAACCACTGAGCTACAGGAAAGCAGATCCAGCTCTCTCAGGTGTGAGGGGTTTGAACTCAGAGCTGAAGACAGATAACCACAACCTTCCTCTGTCACCATACAGCCTGACAACCTACAGAAGCACACACACAGTCAGACCATCTACAGACAAACAACAACATTATGACCGGCTGACCGTACATTATCCCTTATATATTCTTAAATACCACAGTATCTCCAGCTGACATTTTGGACTCTTCAGTCCATCAGAGAGCAGTTTCACTCCTGAATCCTGCAGATCATTGTTACTCAGATACAGCTCTCTCAGGACAGAGTGTGAGGATTGAAGAGCTGATGACACAATTTCACATGACTGACCAATGAGATTACAGTCAGCAAGACTGAAATAGAGTAACACACATAAAAAGGTCATTCTTAACCTCATTCTTCAACTTTGTTCCCATATTATCTATTTTTTGTTGTTGTTGTTCAAATAAAATGACTAATTAAAATTTAAGACATTAAGACATGATTTAACACTCACATGGATTTTGTGCAGTTGATCACAGCTGGTATCAGTCTTCTTCTACCCTCATCTGATGTGTTGTATTTCTTGAGGTCCAGCTCATCCAGCACCTCCTCTGCGATCTGAAGCATGTAGGCGATTGTTGAGCAGGAGAGAGTTTCTTCTCTGATTCCACAAACTCCTGAATCTCTCTGGACAGAGTTTGATCTTTCACTTCCAGCAGAAAGAGGAGCAGATTGATGGATCTTTCAGTGGAGAGTCCATGATCGTCTTCACACTTCTGATTCCTCATGTTGATCTGAATCAGCAGGAAGTGGATGTATATTTCAGTCATAGTTTGAGGGATTTCTGCACTCAGATCTTCTTTCAGGAGCTTTTGAAGCACAGTGGATGAGATCCAGCAGAAGACAGGTATGTGACACATGATGTGGAGGCTTCTGGCTCTTCTGATGTGTGAGATGATTCTTCTGGTTTGATGCTCATCACTGATTCTCTTCCTGAAATATTCCTCCTTCTGAGGCTCATTGAATCCCTGAATTTGTGTCAGACGGTTGATGTATCTGGAGGGGATATGATTGGATGCTGCTGGTCTGGAGGTGATCCAGATGAGAGTAGAGGGAAGCAGCTCTCCTTTTATGAGGTTTGACATCAACACACCCACTGATGAAATCTCAGTCACATCAGACACTTTCTGAGTATCTGAAAACATCAGTGTCATTCTGTTTTCATTCAGACCATCAAAGATGAACACAACTTTACTCTCCTCATAAATCTTTTGAGTCCAGATCTTGAAGTTCAGGATGAAAGTCCAGCAAAAGTCTGTGAAGACTGTACTGATGATCTCGGATCAAGTTCAGCTCTCGAAATGGAAGCACAAACATGAAATCTACATCCTGATTGGCTTTTCCCTCGGCCCAGTCCAGAATAAATTTCTGCACAGAGATGGATTTTCCAATTCCAGAGATTCCATTAGTAAGAACAGTCTTGATTTTGTCTTTCTCCCCACATCCTGGTTCAGGTAAGGCTTTAAAGATGTAATTGCAGTAGATTGGAGTGTCTTGTGAGTTTTTTGTTCTGGCTGTTAAAAACCTCTGTAAAACCTCATGTTCTTCATTTACTCCTTCTCTCTCTCCCTCTATGATGTAGAGCAGAGGTCACTAATAGGCGGACCGCGGTCCGGATCCGGACCCAGCCGCCGTTCTATCCGGACCCGGACCAATAACCCATAAATTATTGACTTTTGTCGGAGCCTTTCTATTTTAACCCGCGCAGCTTTTCTAGCATCTATGGTACTGGTTTAGCGCGGCCCAGGAAACTCACAGACCAATAGCATGCGTTGTAAATCATGTCATGTGATACTACTCGAGTCAGACAGCGAGAGAGACACACACACACACACACAGGGAGAGACGACGAGACGAGACGAGACGAATGAGAGACAACGTTTCACATGGCGTTCTCTAAAAAGAGAAAAGTGGACAGCGAAAACAGAGCTTTTAATCAAGAATGGACGGATTCTTACATGTTCATTCTTCCCACGGGCAGTTTATTTAAATTGATCATTTATTATTAGAGTACTTATTATTTCCCTACAGCTCAATATATAAAATGACAACAAATATTGTTAAAATATTATTCAATTTGTACTTTCATTTTATTTGACAGTCGTCTCTTGACTAGGCTACTTACATATTTTCATACAACTACTAGGCTGTGGCACTGAATGATAACACAAGTTAGTCATTGTGATGTTGCGGACCTTTGGTTGCTGATTTTTTTTCTAACTGGACCTCTTAGAATTTTAATTCAATACCCCTGATGTAGAGCATTGTGTAAATCCTGTTCAGGAGGGTTTCATTCTCTTGGAGTTTGGTTCCCTCAAATAATTTCTCATACGTGTTCTTCATGCTGGTTTTGTGCTGGTCTTTGACTCTCTGCAGGTCTCCAGTCTCCAGTGTGTGTGTCTGCAGAGCTGCTTCAGTTTTGTCCTGCCTTATATGGATCTGATAGTCGGATGAAGTGGATGGCACAGATCTGATCACAACATACAAAAGACACAACATCAACAAAATTTATGCATGAAAAAGTTCACAGAGCATTATAATCTAAACATATTAAATGTACTTTCCACCTAAATTTAAAGATTAATAGATATTGGAATGACCTAATATGCATAGGCAGCTAATTCCACAGCTTTGGACCCACTGTTCGATCGAACACCTTCTTGTTTGAGTCTTGTTCATTGCATAATAATTTTTGCTTTTCTGATCTCAAAGGGAGATCAGATATCCCTATTATTCAAAGCTTTAAAAACAACATTTTTAAGTTGATTCTAAAACAGAGAAAGGATGTCAGAGGTGCTGGATGAGCGTGACCTCAAAAACTACAACACATTAGACATATTAGAATGTAATGAAGACTTTTAATTTTTGGCTTAGACAAGTTAATAATGAATCAAAAATGCATGTGTTATAATGCCTCAATTGGAGCTGCAATTGTGTAGCAGTGGTAAGAAACCCCTTATTCCTAAAGATTTTGCCCATCAGAGTATAAAGAAAAATGAATAGGGGCAAAGATGGAGCTTTGTGGAACCCCTTAAGGAAGATGTCTCTTATCAGAGGTGGAATTTTCAACGCTAACTGTAAAATATCTGTCAGTGAGATAACACTGGAACTATCTCAAAACAGTACCATTTCATCCTACCAAGTTTACAAGGTGTGAGATGAGGATAGTATGTAATCGATATAGAATACTAAGGCCAGAAAGATAATGTTTAGTACCAAAGCTGACTTGGTACTCTGCACTGCTGATTGGAACCTGATTGGAAAGACTCAACTGTTTATATTTATGAATGATAATAACTGTTACAAGATTCGTTTTCCAAATATTTTAGAAATTAATGTTAAATAAAAATAGGTCAAAAGTTTTCCATGTCCTCTGGAGCTAAGTTATATCTTTAAAAGTGGTCACAATGGCATGCTTAAAATCTAGAGGGCATGTGTCCATAGTCAGGCATTTGTTAATATAATACAGTATGCTGGGTGATAGACAGTCAGAGATTTGCTTGAAAAGAAAAAAAAAGAAAAAGATTGGGAATAACATTATTAGGACAAAAAGTAGATTTTAGTTGTTGTATAAATATATTTTAGAGCTGATGAGGTGGTGGGTTCTAACTCCCTTCACTCATAATGGAGACGGGAAGAACAGATGGATCATATTGCTTTGAATAATCTGGGAGCACTGATCAGTGATCTGGATGAAAAAAAAATTAATGTGATTGGTAAAATGCTCTCAATCTCATAGTAGTAACTTACATTATAATAAAGGTTTAAAACTTAGGAAAATTCTACTCTCCTGTTGAGGGGTGTGTCTGCCTCAAGGCCTCTGGTGAGAAAAATGTCCTACCTCAAAACAAGTGTGAGCCTTGGGTAATGGGATCCTGCCCAACCAAAATTCTACAACTTCAACTTCAAATATTTCTTTGTGCTGAGTATTTAAAGGAAACTGGCAAGTTATTTATTGGGTTTATAGAAATGTAAAAACAGCACAGTGTTGTGTGAGTCTCCTAAGTCTCTGCATACAGAAAAGCTCACTGCTATTACGTACACATATGTTACTCTTAGATTCATCTTTGAGTAATTGATTTTGTGTATTTAACATTTTTGAATTGGTTTCATATTGTTTGATTGTTTAATTCAACTAATCTTATAACTATCCTTACAATTTAATCATTTTCCATAACTTATTGAATTTCTTGCATACACATCGAATAACTGAACTAGATGCACATTCGTTGTAACGCCATATGGGGACAGGCTACCACAGCTCTGGATCTGGTTCCTCTCAATGATTTTTTTCCTCCACTACCTAAACAATTTAGGCCTCAATGCATTTTAGTTTTTTCCATTATAAGTGGAATACGCTAAATACAGGTATAAACGAGGCCTAAATGTTTTGAGTTTGTCCATTTTCTACCACTTTGAAAATGCATTTGGTCAGATCGCTTTCACAGTATAGATGCTCGTGTGGTCAAATGTGTTCGAACAGCCACAACTGACCACCCTAGACAGACGGGTGTCTGCTGCTTTCCATGAACACCTTTCACATTCATATGCAAGTTGTGTGAGCTTATTTCATCAAAAGATCTGAAAAAGCCCACATGTAGACATACACAAAACTTCATGCAGCATATCTTTCTAACAACAGCACAAGAAGCAAACACTGATGTCATATTAGTGTGCAGTGACCTTTAACCCTCCCACCAGGTATAAACAGGAATGTTTCTCCCTTGTCTACTTGTGAGCCAGTCGATCAAAATAAATCTCTTACAGGCTCTTACAGAGCTTCTTCTTTGCCACAATTACCTTTGGCTGTTCGCTGGAAACATAAAGCATACTTTAAGGTACAACAAGTGTTTCTCAATTCCAGTCCTTGGCACCCACCTCCTAGAATGTTTTAGACCTCCCTATTTTATTGTCTAATCTCCCTATTTAACACACTATCAAGCTGTTGTCCCAACGTAAACCCTCCTAGCATTAAGGTCCATCACAAACCCTATAGTGAACTCAAGTGATTTATTTGTATAGTATTTTCAAAATACATATAGTTTCAAAACAACTTTGCAGAAAAACATATTATTTTGTCTCAAATGTCTCAGAATCCCTGTTGAGAAGTTTCAGTGGAAAATTGTTTGGAAGACACATCTTTAGGCCCCCAATGAGTAACCAAAATCCACCTGTCGCAACTGGGTGCAGTTTTCTCTAGCTAGAAGGCTGCTTATCAGTGGAAAATAATTCTCCCTCTTAAAGGAAAAAAAACCTGATGATGTAATTATTCACGTCTTAATTCAAAAACAACAGTTTGATATTAAACTATATGCCTATAGTTTTGCACAATTTAAATATGATAAATACAAATGTTTTAATTAAAAACATGAAAACACTTTGTGCTTGCTGTATAATAATAATTTGAAATGTAGCAAACTGGCAGCTCCAGTAGTAATTAATATTTATGTTGAACTCTGCCTTGGAAACTAGCATGTACAAACCTTAATTAAATGATTTAATGATCAATTTAAAAAGGGATTTATACTATGCTGGACCAGCGCAGTTTGGAAAATGAATGGATGATTGATTCAGCTGCGGGCGCCATCTCCTGGCAAAACGCGGGAATTCATTCAGCACATGACTCACCGCGCATTATGGGTATTCTCAAGCCGTTGAGCGAGCATTGCTTGTACACTCGTTATTGCGGTGCATTGTGAGATTGAATAAGTGCACTCAACATCGTTCACTGTGGTTTCGGACACCACTACAAATGGCTGTCCCCTCATAATAGTGCCCTATTTAAGTGTATAGTTAAGTCAAGTCAAGTCACCTTTATTTATATAGCGCTTTTTACAATGCAGATTGTGTCAAAGCAACTTTACAGTGATAACTCGTACATAATTTTGGCTGCACAGCAGCTCTTAAAGAATAGTGTCAATGCAGGCAGATCAAAGCACTGTTGAATATCAAATGTCAAGTCAAATGTCAAGTGTCCCCAACTAAGCAAGCAAACAGGTGGCAAAATGGAGAGAAAAACCTTGGGAGAAACCAGGCTTAGTCGGGGGGCCAGTTCTCCTCTGGCGAACAGTGCTTTGTTACGAATCAGGTTGC
The DNA here is from genome assembly GCA_003731715.1 of Anabarilius grahami. Taxonomy (NCBI): domain Eukaryota; kingdom Metazoa; phylum Chordata; class Actinopteri; order Cypriniformes; family Xenocyprididae; genus Anabarilius; species Anabarilius grahami. The sequence continues at coordinate 337,647 of RJVU01017965.1, forward strand.
TATCATAAGTCTGATAGGATCACACCAATCAAAGTGTTTATTTCAGTACCATCCAGTTGAGGATCGTATTCATCACGCCGGTATGGACGGTTTGTTGAGGAACTGTGCTACTGGCTGTTGTGTTGATGATGTCTTCACAATGGATGATCTAGTCGACTCGATCTCTGCTGATACTTCAGGGCTGCGTTGCGGTCGTGTCATGGCTCCGGTCCTTGGTCTCAGCTGGATACGGCCCAGATCCGGTTGAATACGGTAAACCTCGGGATAAACAGAAAGACTAATATTAGCGTAGATGCCATTCTTTTTCTGATGTAACGAGTACATCTGGTGTTATAGAAAGTGTTTCCGGTTCCGGCTGACCTATTTTATGCAGCCTAATAATCCTTTAACGGATTTGAAAATATAAATTGATAATGTGTTATGTGTATGCCAGGTTAAAGAGATATGTTTTTAGTCTAGATTTAAACTGACAGAGTGTGTCTGCTTCCTGAACAATGCTAGGAAGATTATTCCAGAGTTTAGGTGCCAAATAGGAGAAGGATCTACCGCCTGCAGTTGATTTTGATATTCTAGGTATTATCAGCTGGCCTGAATTCTGAGATTGCAATAAACGTGAAGGACTATAATGCATTAAGAGCTCGCTCAGGTACTGGGGAGCTTAACCATTTAGTGCTTTGAAAGTAATTAACAAGATTTTAAAATCTATATGATGTTTATAGGGGGCAATTTCAGACACAGCTACTGTATTTTTGCACATTGCGAATTATTGCCAGTTCATCCTTACCAAGTGTTTTCCTGCCTGTTTGCCTTGTGTATGATTCTGCCTGATTCCCTGATTTACATTTGTTGGATTATCCCCTTGCATTGGTAGCCTGATTTGGACTGATGATTGTGTTTGGACCTTTTGCCTGTTTACTCACCTCTGCCTTTTGGATTACCCTTGTGTTTGTCACTCGATTGGACTGATAGGTTGTGACCTATTGCCTGGCTTAACGTTTATGTCTTTTACACCTGCTGCTAATAAACACACGTCTCAGCCTCGTCGTTATAGTTTGGTGGTTGTCAGTGTATTACAAAGGTACAAAACAGATGTTAGTACTTCAATAGGTTGGTAAATTAACATTATTAATCAGTTCATGAAATACGTTTTTTTTACCGTAAATTTATGAACCGTAATTAGTACAATATAAACCTTTAAATTATACGGTTTTGAACTGTAAAATAGACAGTAAACTAATTGTAAGCATTTGTGTATTTTAAACATGCATCACTGCACTCTCAGGTGATTCATTCATCTTCACTCGCGCTGTGGTTGGAGGGGTCTTGTACGTAGTAGTGGGTGATATCTATGGAAGTGTATTAATGCCAAATGTTCTTTTTTTTAAATAAAAATTCTGTTGAATTGCACTAATTGAAAAAATATATATATATTTCTAAATAAAAATTAATATTCACCTTTTAGATTTCACTTCCAGCATATTCAGTCTGTTTAAAAATACAACCTAAAATATTCAACAGGCAATTTTCGGTACATTTTATTTCAATTTATTTTTGTTTCAAATTCTACAGAAAATTCAACATTGGACATCGGGGAACTGCAGGAATAGCAGCATCATCTACATCTGCCGTTAGAGGTGCTCACCAGCAGGTGCCGCTAACGGCTGTTAAGGAAGACCCAAACAAAACAACAGCTAGAGAATCATTCATTCACAAAAATGGATTAACAGAAATAGAGCAAGTGTAAGTGTATGTGTGACTATCAGGGCCAGGATATATGGAAAAGCTGATCAGAATCAGAATCAGAATCAGAAAGAGCTTTATTGCCAGGTATGTTGTTTACACATACTAGGAATTTGTTTTAGTGACAGAAGCTCCACAGTGCAACAGAGT